>MU968511.1:5348755-5913870 GCA_034641835.2 Pinus albicaulis | reverse complement strand
TTAAAATTACAATTACAAATACAAATAAAATTTTACAATTTTACATACAATTAAAATTTCAATTTCAATTACAATCATGACATAATATTTAATAAATATCATGGTCATTTAATATTAAATTAATTAATAAACATCACAATCATGATAACCATCGTACAAACATCATATTTGACTAAAAGACACATTCAAACATCAAATTAACATTATATATTAACATCATCAGAACACAAACATCAAAAATACATCTCATGTCAAATAACTCATGCTATCAGATACACATCTATCTGCAAGCTAAACACTAAATGAACATATCTAAAATGACCTAACAATATACACATCATGATGATCACCAACATGTAAATTAAGTACAACTGCAACATGAACATAAATGGACCATATATATACAACTGTAATATAAATGTCATGGATCAGATGGTGGTAGTACAACATGAATATAAGCAGTACTAGTGGAGGCATGCTCAATCAATGGTGCAGCCTCGACAGTCGATGGACAAGCCTGCTCATGATCATGACTAGTAGTGATGGAAGAATCAGCTAGTGATAGTACAACATCAATATAAGCAGTACTAGTGGAGGCCTACTCAGTCAATGGTGTAGCCTCAATGGTCGATGGTCCAGCCTGCTCATCATATCATGACTAGTACTGACAGATGCTGTAGGCTACTGACTGGACGTGGTCGATGGTCCAGCCTCATCTCCATGATGACTGCTAGATGCTAGTGGAGCCTCATGCTCATCAGGCGCAACACGAGGTGAAAAATCATGAGATGATGAGTTGTTACTCACGGACTGTCCATCACGTGTTGCAGCTCGACCACGCCTATAATGTGCAAAAATCATCCTTAGTTGCATAACAGCTATTGTAGCTCCTATGACATGCCACATCAGGTTGTACATGTCACACGACATGCCTCTCCACATCTGTAATAGCCTATCATCGACCTATATATCTCTGTAATGAGTGGGCCTGAAATCTGCCTCAACAATAAATGTAATGAATTGGTCGCCCAATTCCATCATGTATCTAGTATCAGGTCACTTAGCAAAAGGCAGTAGTGGTGCACCAGCAAGAGCATGTCTCTCAGCACCAGCCTCATGATCATGATCCTCGGCATCTGCCATGTCCTGATCGTCATCAAGATCCACACCTAGATCATGTGGTGGTTCCGGCATCTCCTCTCCATCAAAAGAGCCAATGTCTGCAAAATATATACAAGTACACAACAATAATTAGACAATTTCATTACACAAATTAATAAAAACAAGTTAAAGAACATGTTAGAATAAATGTAAATAAAACAGTAATATTACCTCTATCATCTAGCAGCTCATCATCTGTGAAGAGGATGCTGGCACAGCCTCGCCAATCCAATCTAGCATAAGGACAGGGGACCATAATGAAGGGATGCAAGTCCTCAACATTGGCTAGTAAGTCCAGTGCACCATGTGATATCCTGGCTGGAAACATAGTCTCTCCCCTCTTAGGCATCATCTGCCCCCGCATGTGCATCCGGGCCTCTAACGTCGGCCTACTAGGCTACCGAACAAAAGTAGGCCTCATATTTGGAAACCTCTCAAAAAATAAACAAAAAAGCTCTGAAGAAAAAGGGAAGTTGACCCTCCCTTGTGCATAAGCATGACATCTATCTAAGGCTATACAAAACTGCTGCAAAAAAATGGCAGACCACCTGACAAGTCATGGCTATTGTACTAAACAATCACCATAATATAGAAGCGGGTAAATAATGTGTTTCCCGTCACTGGTGTTGTGTGAAATGGTCCAAATGAGAAGTGAGAGGCATTGCATGTCCTATCTACCAAATGCACCAATACTTAACTGACCTCCAGGGACCTGAAACTCTGAAGGAGACAGTACATTTGCCCCAATGTGTCTCTGGGAGTAAACTAACTGACTCCCTACTACACAAATAGCTGGAACCTCTGGGAATGAGGGGAAATCCACCCCTCTCCTCGATAGCCCTGTAATGAAATAAATATCCTCCTCAGTGGGTGTGTACCACTGGTTAGGACCAACCTGGAAAGCTTGTTGGTGGACATTCCACATGTGGATAAGATGTCTCAAAAACACACTATGGGCGTCTAGGGAAGTAGCCTCCTCATAGAACTTGAGGAGGCCTACCTGCCTTAGGAGTCCCTTGGTCTCTGTTGTAATAGGGCAAGGTTACGCATCTCTCTCCCTCTCTCGTGCCTCCCACTAGCGAAGCATGTCATACTACTCTGCCTATTGTTGTTGTTGTTCCTCCTCTTCTCTCTAAATCATTGACATATTAAATAATTTTTTTTTATTAAATCAGAAATGTATTTAGGAATATACATATATAATTTTTTTTGGAAAAAAAAAAATAGACCAGTCGATTTGCCACAAAAATAGCCATGCATTGGTTCTAGTGTGGCTTTTTTTTGTAGTGCACCGAAGGTGGTGCACCAGATGACATAAAATGCACCATATGCGATGCACCTAAAATTGTTTCAAGCACCGTTGACTATATATGGTGTCAAAAGAGTGGTGAGCTGACTAAAATATACGCCCCGACACGTATAGTCGTGTCAGCGCACTGAGTTCCTGACAAATTACATAGTCAACGGTGTGGTATTTTACCTAGCTACACTGTTGACCCTGTTGGAATGCCGAATGCGGTGCACTGACAGACACCGGGGAAGATATTTCCATCATGCACTGTGTTGTTATTCCTATGGTCAATGGTGTGACCAACTAAATGACTGCACTGCACTTTTTTTAAAATTTTAAAATAATGCAAGGTGCCTTTCGGTACCGCCTCGGGCACGGTGCAGATACCATTAGCACCGGTTGCGATGCAGCCTATAAATATTATAGGCAGCACCGCATACCAGTGTGAGCCGAATGGCTCGTGCGCACTGCGCGACAAAAAAAAGAATTTTTTTTTTAATGGTTAATTTTAAGGTTATTTCAAATTCTAATATGCTAAAAAGCTTAATTATGGAAAAACTAGAAAAATACCTGTACATTTCGTCGTCGAGGAGGCATATTGGCTATAGAATTTGCAAAAGAAAAATTTCCCACCATTTTGCAGAATGCAAGCTGGAGATTGGTGGCCAATGCACAATAGCAATGCGTGCAATCGGTGTAATGGGAGCACCGATATTAGGGTGGCTCAGAGAAGGAGAAATTGCACCGGTGCTTGAGAGCTCTGAAGCACTGAGAAAAGTGAAAAATGCAGTTTTTTGGCCGTAATTTTTTTTTTATTTAACCATGTTCCAGTGCACGAGGTTTTATAGGTGCACTGGTGCAGTTTCTTAAGACTGCACCGGGCAGTTTCAAATTTGGCGCGTTGTTTTATGATGCACCGGGGCAGTTCCTTAACACCGCACCAAATTGTTTCTGTTTTGGAACGATGTTTTATAATGAACCAGGGTAGAATAGTCATGAAGCACCAGTGATTTACAATAATAGGACGCGCCAGGCGGGTGTGTACGGAGTGCACGACGTTCGGTGTGCCAATGTTTTGTCTGACAGGTGCTTTCTCTTGTAGAGCACACCCGTAATTGAGAGCAGAAAATTGAAAAATATGGTTTTTTGGCCATAATTTTTTTTTATTTAACCCCACTCTGGTACACGCATTTTATAGGCACACCGGCACTGCTTCATACAAACACACCGGTCCGTTTTTGTTTTTGCACAGTTTTTTATGATGCACTGGTGCGGTTTCTTAACACGACACCGGGCGGTTTATGTTTTGGCGCGATGTTTTATGATGCACGGAGCAGAAGAGTTATGAAGCATCGATGCTATAAGAATGGGATGACCGAGCTAGTGTGGCCAAGAGCATGGTGTCCTGTGTGCCAATGTTTTGTCTGACAGGTGCTTTCTCTTGTAGAGCGCACCGGTAATTGAGAGCTCTGGAGCACTGAAAAAAGTGAAAAATCTAGTTTTTTTTGCCATAATTTTTTTTATTTAACCCTTTTCCGGTGTCCGTGGTTTATAGGCACCCAAGTGTTGTTTCTTATGAATGCATCGGTCGATTTCTGTTTTGGCGCGTTGTTTTATGATGGACCGGCGCGGCTTCTTAATACCGCACCAGGCAGTTTCGGTTTTGGCGCAGTGTTTAATGATGCACTGGAGTGCACTAGGCGGGTGTGTATGGAGCCCACGGTGTCTGGTGTTCCAATGTTTTGTGCACACCAGTGCTTTCTCTTGTAAGGAGCACCGGTGCGATGTTGAATGATAAGCGCATTGAGCGGAAAAAATTCACAAAACCCTCTACCCGCCAACTTCCTCTAGTAACCTCCTCTAGGAATGGATGTATGGGGTAATTTTATAATGGGTTCCTCAAAAAAATCCGCTAGAGGGTCTTTTCCTTGTAGTGGATGTTGAGAATTCCTTATTCTTGAAGAAAATTCTAGTTTTATTTCCATGTTGACATGGGCCACACACAACCTGTTCTAGCTTTATAATTTTTGGAATTTCCCTCACTACACTTATTTTGATGATATTAACTAAGTTCTCAAAGTTTAGATGTCCCAATCGCTTGTGCCATAACCAACTTTCATCTGCTCAATTCATATAACATTTTTCTTATTGAATTTTACTCAAAATGTATATGCTATCTGGTGTTCATACTCCTTTTCCCACAATTTCTCCTGAATAGGATTGTATTATCTCACAATCTTTAGTACTGAAGATAACATTATGTCTTTTTTCACAAATACGGCTAATGCTTAGAAGATTTTGTTTGATCCCTTCCACCAGTAGTGCATTTTGTGCTTTTCCCTTTCCATTAATAAGAGAAGCTTTCCCTTTTCTGGAAATTTTAGCAGATCCACTTCAAAATGATACATTTTCATCCTTTTTATTTAATTATATAAACTTATTTTTGTCACCTTACATGTGTCTTGAACATCCACTATCCACAAACCATTAATTTTCATCACTTCGTGCACATAAAGCTAGACCACATTTATCTATAATGGGTTCCTCCTTTTTCAACTCTTCCCTTTTTTTACTTAAATGGACAATTTTGTGCATCATGACCAAAATCATTTCACTTTGAACATACTAGATCATACTTAGCCAAAGGATCAAAGGAATTGCAGGTCTTAATTTTACCTTGTTCTTTTGAGCTACGTGGCTTGCTTTGATAATTGGTCCTATATCTTGATCTATTATCCTTATAAGCTTTGCAATACTTAGATTGATGACCAAAGCTTTTACAATGGAAACAAAAACCAATAAAGATAGTTTGATACCTGTTAGGATAGCCTTGACTTGATGTAATATTCCTCCTCAAAGATAGCTTTCCTTCATTCCTTGGGTTTTTGTAGGTGGACCTGTGTTCTTAGTGAAGCGACTTCTCCTCTTTTGGATGATTGCAAAGGATGTCAAGATAAATTATTTGGATTTTTTCATTGGAATTCTTCTTTTAACTTGATGATTTTCCTTTGAAATCAATTCCAGTCCTATCATGTTGAGGTATTTGAGTATTAAGGATGTGATCAAGATTTTTAAAGCTTTGTGAACTCTTATTAACATGATTCAACTCTTTCTTTAGAAAGACAATTTCAACTTCACGTTTTTCGCATATCTCTTCTCTTTCTTTTAGTTTGTTGTTAAAAAATTCTTCCTTCCTTTTTTCTTCTTCCTTTCATATTTTGAGAGAAATGACCTTCTTCGTTAATTTATCGTTTTATTCAATGACACTCATCAGTACTTCATCTACATTTCCTTCATCTTATTTTTTGGAATCATCATCATTTGTAAATTCCATGAATAATAATTCATTGCCACTAGCATAGTCATCTTCTTCATCAGACTTATCATTATCCCTTTTGAGTAGAAATGCATTTTTAGTTGATTTTTTTTTATTTTTAATCAAGAATTCTTCTTCATCAGAGTCATATTGTTTGGAGAATAACTTCTTCTTATCTGACCCTTTATTATTGAAAATACTCTTTTTATATTCATCTTCATCATCACTATCATGTTCATGAGGACATTTTGCAGCATAATGTCCTATTCTTCCACACTTAAAAACAAATGAGAGGATACTTACCTTTGAGCTTGGACCGTTTCCTTATTTTCTTCACTAATTTTTCTAGTTTTGTTTCAATATCGAAATAATGATTGCTATAACTACAATTTTTCCCTTTCTTCGATGTTTTTGAAGCCTGAATGAAAATTAATTGGAGTTTGGGATTACTTTTCTCATTTTATATACAATGATAATCCCATGAAGTTCGTCCATATTTAGAGTATAAAAGTCTTTTATTTATTCTATGGCACTTACTTTCGAATCAAACCATTCTAGAATTGATCTCAAAACTTTTTGGAAAAATGTGCTTTCTTAAATGTTTTCACCTAGAGCCTTGAGTGAGTTGACAACTTCACCCACTCAAAGGAAAAAGGTTGCAATATATTCTTTGTCATCCATCTTAAGACTCTCAAATTTTCTTCTGAGTTTGTAGTTTTTCCTTCTTGACCTTGGAATTTCCATCATTGAAAACAATAAGATTGTCCCGCATTTTCACAGCGATTCACAATTCATAACTTTTGTAAATTCTAAATCAGAAATTCCACTTGTTATGGAATTTAGTGCTTTGGAATTTGCTATATAAATTTTCCTTCCGTTCTAATCTGTTGGTGGAGAATGGAACTTTATACCCATCTAGAACCAATTTCTATAATTCTGGTCCAAGATACATTAAAAAGAATTTCATCCTACATTTCCAAAAGGAAAAATTTGTTCCATCAAATTGGATGTTTTTCCTGAATCCTAATTTTTCTGTTAGCCTCACTCTCATATGTTAAACAATTCTAAGTCCAAATAATTAAATTAATTAAAATCATGAAAGTTAGGATTTAATCCTACCTTTCTAGATTGAGTTTGTTCCTCATAGTTAGGAGTTATTTTAGGCCTAGTTGGTTGAGAGATTCCCTCCAACTAGTTAGGCTCCTATATTAGTGTGTTGTTGAGATCTTTGCTCAACCAAAGAGTCCAAAATAGACACACTATCTTGAGACTAACTTCCTCGTGTATTTATATGTATCATAAACATTATTTTAATAATGAGAATGTGAGATTGCAGAGAGAATATCATTCATTTTTCGCCATGTATGGTTTTTTTATGTATCTGGTATTTTATTATGAGTGTTAATTTTGTTTAATTCTCTACATGTGGTATCAGAGCCAAGTAGAGTAGAGTGTCTGGTGTAAGAGTGGTGGATTAATGCACATAAGGAGCTCAACATTGTGGCTATCATTAATGCTATGTGGAATTATGTAATTGCATATTGAGTAATCATTAGAGACTACATATGGATTTGTACACTAGTTGAGGAGTTTCAAACATGTGCTAGAGGACACACAGACTTATGATTCTTGGAAAGGAAGAGCGTAGTAGTGATTCTTGTCTACGGACTCCATGGAATAGCACGAATTGATGCCAGATCGATTAGCAAAGACAAGCTTGAAAGTATCTTCCCTCAACCAACTAGCCATCGTTCGTGCTGAGAAAAGTCATCGGCTTCTCAAATATTTCGATCTTAAATGGACAAGTTTCCACCTTTAAATTTGAAACGTGTCATATCTGAACTTGTGCCCTAGCGGAGAATCCACGTACAAGCTAGAGAAATTCCATAATTCTAAAAGATATTTGTAATTGTTTCAAGTAAGCGAATTTAATAATCAGCAACCACTTTTTTATAGATGCATAGCTTATATGGGTGGAAATATATTTTACTATACACACCACTGTTACAAGTTGAATTTTCTTCCTAACGGACGCATTAATTGTAGCTACATCCAATGGTCGAATTGAATGAATATTTATTACCTTAGCACTGATCCCTTCCTTTTAAAGCTCTTGTGCAATTTGTAATGCATAACCAGCCATTTTAAAAAATGCAATTATTTTTACATATTTTCCTTCTCGTTCAATATTTGCTTTCTCTTACGTCTTCCATGCCCGCCTGCGACCTTCTCTCTCATTTTTTCATGCCAACTGGGACTTTCAAGGCACTAAAATTGTAATGCTTTCCAACGCCCAAGGTTTGAACCTTTGACCTGAGAGTCATTCAAAGGCTTTAGGGTTTATAGTGTAATTATCGAAATCTGTAACAGGTTGTTGCTGGCAGTGTGATATTTTGGATTTATGGTATGTGCACATTTATTTCATGCTCACTACGAGGGTTGGAACATGGCAGGTTTCAATCCCATGGCATGTTCGTGGAGTGTGAAAACTAAAACAGGAACACACCGATGTGATTGGGCCTCAATTTTAGCAGCTGTGGAGAATTATTAGTTTTCAATCCTTGACAATCTTCCTGGATTTCCAGATAACATCCACCATGACAAAAGAGGCACCTTCTGGATCATACTTCAACGATCTGAACCTTCAATTCGACAGTTTAAATGACATTCCCATCTATGAGGCACATGTTGGCTCTGATAGTGATGCTGGCAATGTTTCCCAACATCGTCTCTCGTTTACAATGGTCGTTCCCTAGTCCTATACTCTCAGTTCAAAAAATTGGATTAGATTCAGAATTGACAATCAGTTGTTGAAGTTTGCAACAAGAAACAATGAAGGAGGCATCCTGAAACATCATCCTTGATCCTAGTTGGAAAATAATCACTTAAACTAGGTGGGACCCACACAGGCTATTTTTAGGTGTATGTCTATTTTTAGACATGGTGAGCATATTCTATATGTAGCAGGAGGCTATTTGTAGATGGTTGGTCAAATGTGAAAAATAGATGAAATTCTATTTTTAGAATATTGGGTGAAGTCTATTTATAGATCGTCAATCTAAAAATAGATGCATGTCGGTTATTATTAGCTCTTAATAATAATAAAACACTAAATAACAACTTATTCTCTTGGAGCACTTGAGTTCGATTCATAGATGCTTGGTACATCAACGGGTAAAGAAATTGTAGGGCCAAGGGAATGTAAGGAGCTAATGCTTGGAACTACGATTTAGAACTCCAAGTGGCGAGGTTATGACACGATTGAAGAAGGTAGTTGTAGAGTTGTGTTGGTTAACTAGAATTTAACTCAGTTGAGCTAGTTGTATCTAGTTTAACTGAATGATACACTAGTGAGAGTGGGGTGAATTAATTAGTTAATTAATTCATAAATAATAACTCATTAATCAACTGAACAATACATCAGTTAACTACAGTGCATGGCAGTTTCAGTGGAGACCCAGTGGAGAGATAGGTGAAAGGGCAAGATAGATTATCTGTTGTGACTACTAGTGATGCATGAATTGCATCTATATATACATTGGAGTTGCCAATGATAATAACGCAGTCAATGAGAGTGGGATTACATTGAATTGGTCTTTGTAATCAACTTGGATTGCGCAGTGGAGGCAGGCTAGTAGGTGGCATAGATCGGTGCATGGATTTGCAAGATTAGGCCTGTATAGTGTATGACGATTGTACTGTACTGAGAGCTTGTGATAAGCTTTGTATGTTTGTATGATATTTTCATATGATCTCCATGTTACATAATATATAGTTGGGGTTTTCAGCTTCAGGCTTTCCCGTTAAACAACTGTGTTATGTGTGTTTTTATTGCTTCATGTGTTTTGCAATTGTTGATTAAATTTCCACAAGAATTATAATGGAAGGATTTTGTATTTAGCAAGAAGATAAATATTATTAGATCAGGAGAGTCCGGATATATACATGCATATTTTATACTAATTTCTACATGGTATTGGAGCGATGTCATAGATTTTCTACATGGAATGAGAGCAGGAATTTTTGGGCGCGCGAGTTTGCAGAGAATATATGAAATATTTTGTGAAATATTTTCAGAAACAAATAACATATTTTCATTCCTTACGAAAAATACCCAAATTGAAAAAACAAATTGGTCGAATCAGAGCTCGGATGATGGAGATATCGTTGATTTAAAATCAGCTCTTTTGTTAGAAAATTTTGCGATGGCGGGACAATTACAATGTGCGCGAGTTGGAAAAGGAAAAGTGTTCCTTAGACTCAAAGCCATGGGGAAAATCAAGAAGGTTGGGATTCGAGCTAAGAATCTCTACAGACTTGAAGTAGATGGGATTTCTACGGAGCTTCCTACTATTGGGAAGTGTGAGAAAGCCATGTAATTGAAGCTTGAAAGGGAGATAGATTTTCATGCAGGTAAGAGTGAACCTCGGGATGTGGAGTAGCTGTAAGATGAGGATCATGGAGTGGGAGAAACCATTCATGCAGAGAAATTTCATGCCAGAGGGGCAGAGGGAGTGCATGCAGCTATACCACCAGGTAAGAGGTGGGGCGACATGCATGGATAATCCAAGAAGAAATTTTTGGGCAGGATTCATTGAGATGGTGTGGATCTCATGAATTGAAGCTGGCTACGAGGTTCCCATAGAGCAGTGGTAGCATGATCAGTTGGATTGATGCAGTGAGATCAAAGTGACAATGTCGGATACTGGAGCATGGTTCAGAGTTGATAGCAAGTGCAGAGTGCATGGGTGCAGAGTTCAATAGCACAGTGGTTCTTGAAGACATGTGCAGTAATTAAGAAGAAGTCGAAGACTTTGATGACATATGCATTATATTGATTGAGTTGTTTGGAGCCTTTCAGTTTCGGAAGTGTTGCAGCAAGATTTGCAGAGCAAATGCATGGAGTTGCAAGGCGCTTGCAAAGGTTGCAGGGTGAATGCATGGAGTTGCATGTCGCATGCAAAGACAATCCTTTCTTTTTGAGAGAGAGTTTTGAAGTTTGCAACAATAAATAGTGAAGGAGGCATCCTGAAACATCATCCTTGATCCTAGTTGGAAAATAATCACCTAAACTAGGTGGGGCCCACATAGGCTATTTTTAGGTGTATGTCTATTTTTAGACATGGTGAGCATATTCTATATGTATCAGGAGGCTATTTGTAGATGGTTGGTCAAATGTGAAAAATAGATGAAATTCTGTTTTTATAATATTGGGCGAAGTCTATTTATAGATCTTCGATCTAAAAATAGATGCATGTCGATGATTATTAGCTCTTAATAATAATTAGACACTAAATAACAACTTATTCTCTTGGAGCACTTCAGTTCAGTGCACAGATGTGGCACATCAGTGGAATAAGGGAATTATGCAATTCCAAAGGGTTTACTGGAGCTAATGCATGGAGGACTCATTTAGAAATCAAGTGGCAGAGTTATGACACAGTTGGAGGAAGTAGTTATGGAGTTGTATTTAGTTTAACTCAGTTAGACTCAGTTGAGCTAGTTGTATCTAATCTAACAGATTGACACACTAGTGAGAGTGGAGTGAATTAATTAGTTAATTAATTCACAAATAATAACTCATTAATCAATTGAGCAATAAAACAGTTAATTACAGTGCATGTCAGATCCAGTGGAGACCCAGTGGAGAGATAGGTGAAAGGGTGAGATGGACTATTCGTTGTCACTAATAGTGATGCATTGATTGCATCTATATGTACATTTGAGTTGCAAATGATAATAACACAGTCAAGAAGAGTGGGATTGCATCGAATTTGTCTTTGTAATCAACTTTGATTGCGTAGTGGAGGCAGGCTAGCAGGTGGCAAAGATCGGTGCATGGATTTGCAAGATTGGGCCTGATTAGTGTATGACGATTGTATTGTATTGAGGGCTTGTGATAAGCTTTGTATGCTTGTATGAGATTTTCATATGATCTCCATGTTACATAATACATAGTTGGGGTTTTCAGCTTCAGGCTTTCCCGTTAAACAACTGTGTTATGTGTGTTTTTATTTCTTCATGTGTTTTGCAATGTTTGATTAAATTTCCGCAAGAATTATAGTGGAAGGATTCTCTATTTAGCAAGAAGATAAATATTGTTAAATCAGGAGAGTCCGGATATATACATGCATATTATATATAATTTCTACATCAATTTCCAGGAATCCCACTTCAAGACGGTCAAATAGTTAGTGATGTATTTTATCATTGAAGGCTTGTCTCTAATAATTACAAATACTGTTAGCGAAAGGATCTTCTTTATTTCTAAAAGCGCGTTTTCAATGATGCAACCTTTCTCATAGGTATCAGAGAAGAGATTCCAGGCATGAAGGAGACCATAAGTACGAGGATAAGTTGAAAATGATTCTCCCCAGTCATGTACGGTTCCTATAAGGCTTCGATCATAGATTCTCTTCAACGTGTTTAAATCATTTAGTGGAACAACATTCATCAGCCAAAAATCTTTGTCAATGAGCACAACTGCAAAACCACCATGATTTTCCCTCAGTTCCATAATGTTTCTAAAAGTGCGCGGATGATTTTTCTTATGCGTATATTAGAACATAGTGTTTTGTTTTTCCATCATTTTTGTATGTAGAAGAGTTGCTTCATTGCATTACACTGAATTGTCCCCTTTCACCAAGAAAAAGGATATTTATTGTAATGAAGTGCCCCCATTACTAAGCTTTGTGAGTTGTTATAAAAAACCTCTTGATACCCATAGCCACATTCTAAAGGCCCAAGGCTAATCTGCGATGAATTATGCTTTGAGTCAAAATCCATAGTAGGTGTGGAGATTATTGGTAGGCGAAATCGTAGTTTTAATTCTCATTTTTAATGTGACCTGCGACCTCATATTTGAATCATATAGTTGAAATACACGAACCAATGCCCCTATCATGCATGATAAAACTAGGGCAGAAGTTGAAGTTGTGACCTAATCTCAATTTTCTCTCTTCCTTATAAATAAAACCCGCATATAAACCGATGTTTCATTTTATCTCCATCTCTTGAGAAAGTTTCTTTTGGGTGTAAGAACTAGTTGTAACCTCAATAATAAATATATTTGTTTTTCTTGATTGTGTCCTAGATCCACCCAAAATTAAATAATAAGATCTTAGGTACACCATGAGTACGTTTGTGATGGCGAATCCATTTTTGGATTTTTGATGTTGCTTATGTTTTGTGTCTAGTTTTTCCACTCTCTTTGAAAAATAGTACACATGGAGTAAAAAAAAATTTAAGGAAATGCACGCACACAATAAATTCTCTTCCATCTCATGTAATCAAGAAAACCACAAGCAATGAAGAAGTTACAACACCTAACCAAAAATATCAAGTTGTTAACATCCGCATTCAAAAACGATTCTACATCAACAAGTAAATTCACTCAAGACAATCAAGTTAATGAAGTTGCAAACTCAAACATTCCAAGGAAAAATATAAATTAACATTCCACAAAAATTGGTCATTGTGTAAATTACAAATATTTTTTTTTGTTAGTCAACTTGTAATCGAAATTGAGTTGAATTGTAAGGGTGAATTCTCGGTTGAAACCGACACCCAATTTTTGAACTGATAGGAGGTCAAGAGAGTCAATTCTCTTCAACTAAGTCAATTAATCCCAGTGAGTTCATTTTTTTTAACTGAGTCATTCAAATCATTGTAAGCATTTATCTTGGGTGCATTTTCAATAGTATTCGACACCCTTCTTTTGATCAATCAAGTGAGTGAGTTCAAGAACGTGCAAAGTTCACAACATCAAGAGAGCCTGAAACTGATTGAAGTAATAATTCAAGCAAGCATAAGTTCAAGTAATCAATTGTTAAAAGAAATTTAAAGTGAACGTGAAGTTGATTGAAGCATTCACAAAGTTCAAGAGAGGATGAAGTTAATTGAAGCAACAATCAAGCAAAAGAGTGAGTTCAACTCTAAAGCAAGAAAAAATAATATTCAAACAACAAACAAGAAATAAAGTGAGCGTGAGTTCTAGTATTCAATTATTCAAGTGAGCGTGAATCAAGAAAAACATGTTTCACCAAGCAAGAGATCAAGAAAATTCCAAAGCAAGCCAGTGTAATAAAATCAATTAAGCAAGCCAGTAGAAGAAACCATGTCAAAATGGGCAAAGGTGGAAAACGTCTTCAAAGTGCAGAGCTAGAAATTAAAGAGTTGAAAGAGTGAAATCATGAGTTACATAATACAATTAATTTACTGGAATGGAAGTTTAAGTAGAATAAAAACTTAATCAACCAAATGACTAGCACATTAGAAGCAACAAAATACTTTCAACTTGAGCTTGAAATGAAAGAGACACTCATTAGCACACTCCAAATTAAATTAAATAAAAAACAAGATATGCTTGATGCACAATATACAGAGAAGGTAGATGCAAGTTTCCACACCAAAGACCTATTCCAAACATCATATGAAAGTTGTGATACAAGTGACCTTATTCAACATAGTGATGAAGGTTATAACACAAGTGATCTTATCCAACCAGTTGTACTACTTAATGATGCAAAAAGTAGTACCAAAGATCAAATTCATCAGTTTGATGTAGCATGTCAAGCTGATGAAATGTTTATGTTTGATGCCCATTATGATGCAAAATATTTAATAAATCAAGGAAAAAATGTTAGAAACAGAAGTAGATGTGAAGAACAACAACAAGATGGTGTTTCCAAGAAAGTGATCAGACCTTAGGAAGAAATCTCCTTCAACAAAGATCGACATGGCCTAGGTTACACCAAAGAGAACAATTTGTATATTCCAGATTACTCAAAACCAATGCAGTTTGTAAGTGTAGGATTCCTAGATAGTGCTCATAATAAGTGTAACCATTGTAAGAAAACTGGCCATATGGAGAGTACATGTTTTGACCTCCATCCTTGTCACCATTATGGCAAGAAAAATCATTCATCAGAAAGATGTAGTAAGCAGAATCAACCACCCATAATGAAGATCAATTATGAATGGATTGATCCTTGGAAGTGGTCATCTACAGTCAAACAATTTTCTATGTGTTATTGAGGAATTCAGTCTCACATGAAGACAACTTTTCCAATACCATGAAGATGGTGAAATTCTCCTACACCTGAAGGGGGGGAGTTCAGAAATCAAATGCAGATGATTGTCTCTCCTTTCAGCTCACACAGGGGGGCAATGATAATGAAATTTAAGGTGGTTTGTATACTGAAATTTTTGACAACATCAGCAAAATCATCTAGTGGGCATCTTGATCAGCCAGCGGGCATCATCAAATTCTCCAGTGGGCGGTAAAGAACAAAATCAACAGTAACAATTTTCGAGACTAGAAGTGACCAATTTCGAAAGCATTAAAAAAAGCAGCAGTGAGTTTTTTTTGACATCATCAACATCATCAGCCAGTGAGCGATTATCATTAATGAATTCGCTAATGGGTGTCTTCAACATTTTTTTTGCGGACAAGAAAATTTGCTAGTGGGTGTCATCAACATTTTGTCAGCGGACAAAGGATGTTGATTGCAAGAAAATGATGAATGGATCCTTTTTCTTCTTGGCATGTGATGGAGTTGTCAAGAAAAATTCATAGATGAATCAGACTTGTAGCTGACTCATGTTCTCTTTAGATTGAATTTTTCTCGGTACCCAGCTTTGGTGGTTTTTGAGGTAGTGCTTTTGAGGATCAATAGTTTCAACATGAGAGCTTGGAAGATGGTTCTTGGTTCTTATTTTGGATTTATCATTGAGGGGGGGAATGCTAGCCTCACTCTCATATGTTAAAAAACTATAAGTCAAAATAATTAAATTAATTAAAATCATGAAAGTTAGGATTTAATCTGAAATTTCTAGATTGAGTTTGTTCCTCATAGTTAGGAGTTAGTTTAGGCCTAGTTGGTTGAGATATTCTCTCAAGCTAGTTAGGCTCCTATATTAGTGTGTTGTTGAGATATTTTCTCAACCAAAGAGTCCAAGATATACACACTATCTTAAGACTAACTTCCTCACGTATTTATGTTTATCATAAACATTATTTTAATAATGAGAATGTGAGAGTGTAGGGAGGCTCTCATGCCTTTTCCACCATGTGTGGTTTTTTTATGTCTCTGGTATTTTATTATGAGTGTTAATTTTGTTTAATTCTCTACATTTTCATTGTGACTAAGAATCCTTCTTCTATTTGTTAGGCTGATTATGAAGAAGTTGGCTCTGATACCAATTTTTGGAAAAATAAGCAGGGGGTGGGAGGTGGGGTGAATCAATATTTCTTTTCCAATTGTTACTTTAAGAGTTAATATTTTTCACAATTCCAATAAGAAAATAAATAGGAATTTATTAGGAACAAATGAGGACACCAATCCTATTTTTACAATAGTTTGAGTACAATAATGTAGAGGGTTGCAACCCTTCAATCCACCGGGCTCCAGTCTATTTCCAAGCTCCAACTTGGGCATCATGTGGCTCCAACCTTTGGGGCTCCAACCCTATATTCCTCAAGGCTACAACTTTGTATTTTAGAGGCTCCAACCATTCAAACTTTTTAACAATCAAGATGTATAAATGACTTACATCAATAGTCAACCCACTCCTCCATAACATTGCTCCAGACTTCCAATTTTTCCATTGAATGAGAGTATTCTTCACTGTCAAATACTTCACTTTCCAAATCTCCAAATTATTTACTATACAAATAATTCACTTCTCCAAGGCTCCTAATACTCCACTGACTAAAAAAATTCACTGCTTGAAGGCTCCTAATACTTCACTACTCCAAGACACCTAATACTCCATTATCCAAGAACTTCATTGCTCCTCCACATATCCAAGCACCAATTCTTAACACTCTTCCTCAAATCCTAAGCTCCAAAAGCACAATTCTGAATTTTGAGCTCTGTTATTCATTGTAGAATAGTTTGGCTTTTTGCACAAGTCAAAACAGGTGGTTGCTTAGATTTACGAGTCCATAATATGCAAAGTGTAAAATTTTTGGTGATATTTTTGGAAAAATATTTAGATTTCCAATGATTTTATATTAGTTGATATTATATTTTGGAAATTTATAAGGTAAAATAACGCTGTACAATAAAATTTGGGCGAATCGTTTTAGAAAAAAAATAGAAATTGGCGAATATTTGTTTTGGAAAAAACATGGAAAATTAGCCCGCTTGCGAATATTAGCCCCTAAAATTTTCCCTAAGCTGCTATATAACTATCACATATATATAATTTCTTTGAGGTGCATATACGAGCTCTTGTCCAGGTGACTTTGAGCCTTACGAATTATTTATATACTGGTCTAAGGTCTACACAAGTCTGAGGTATAAATATTTTGAGTCTGAGATGAAACAATCCTGAAACTAATCTGATTGGTCTAGGCTCCTACATTTTTTACTTGTCATAGATATGCACAGGTCTGAGCCTGAGATGTTCACTGCAATCCTTATCCACATTTTTAGAATTGGTCAACAATCTCATTTCTTGTGTATCCTAGATTCGAGACACTTTGTGAGGTACCAAGTGTTACACGTTTTTTTGTCACCGTGACATTTGACTATCAATATAGGTTCATCACTACCTATATTATTCTCCCTTAGAAGTAAAAAAAACTAATGTTCCTAAACCAAGTCTTGGAATTGAAGAAAAGCTCATTAAAACCCTTAAAAGTCTAACTTTGCACTTTTCCTAGCTCTTTCCTGCGGATCCGCAGATATTTGTTCTATAGCCCGCGGCACATCCCGCATGTTATGCTTATAAAACCTACGGACCCCCATAAACTAAAAAATAAAGGAAAAAGTAAGTTCTATAAGCCCAGTTAAACGAATATTCTCCCAACTGGAAGCTTCTAGAAGCGCGATCAGTTCGAGCTTTATCCCTCCACTCATGGAGCTCTATCCCTTCACTCATGGAGTTTATCCCTTGGTATATGGAACTCAAATCCCTTCATGAGAGGAATCCATCCGCCTCTTCGTGGAACTAAAACTACCACCATTTCCCTAGAAATTTAGCTCATGTTTTAGTCTTAAGGGTACCATGTATATGGTAATTGCTGAAGAAATTCCTAAGAGAGCATACTTCTATACTAGTCATTATTGATATGAGAATGATCACACACTCATGTCGATAACTTCATGCTAGTTCATCACTACCTATATTATGCTCCCTTAGAAGTAAAGAAACCTAATGTTCCTAAACCAAGTCTTGGAATTCGAGAAAAGCTCATTAAAACCCTTAAAAGTCTAACTCTGCACTTTTCCTAGCTCTTTCCTGCGGATCCACATATATTTTTTCTATAGCCTACGACACATCCCGCACGTTATGATTATAAAACCTGTGAACCCCCGTAAACAAAAAAATAAAGGAAAAAGTAAGTTCTATAAGCTCAGCTGGACGAATATTCTCCCAACTGGAAGCTTCTAGAAGCACGATCAGTTCGAGCTTTATCCCTCCACTCATGAAGCTCTATCCCTTCACTCATGGAGTTTATCCCTTGGTATATGGAACTCAAATCCCTTCATGAGAGGAATCCATCCCCCTCTTCATGGAACTGAAACTACCACCATTTCCCTAGAAATTTAGCTCATGTTTCAGTCTCAAGGGTACCTTGTATATGGTAATTGCTAAAGAAATTCCTAAGAGAGCATACTCTCTATACTAGTCATTATTGATATGAGAATGATCACACACTCATGTCGATAAATTCATGCTAGTTCAGAGAGAGGAAGGCTTTTCAATCTGAAGGAGGAATGATTGTTCAGGACCATGGGAGGAACTTGTACAACATCAAGGCGACAGGTTGTAAAGTTACTCTTTCATACAAGATAATACATATGGATCTCCTTTTCTCATTGAGTTGTTCTTGTGTCTATTTGAATAATTCAATACTTGGATTCATTTATCACTGGGTTAGATTAGATGTTCTCAATTATTATATGTTGCAGGTGCTTTTCATTATTTTTTTTGTATTTGATCGCAGGTTATACATACTGAAGAAGCCTCTTTGGAGTGACTGGATAAAAGGCTACACCGAATGTCAAGTTTCAAGGTAGGAGCATGTCATATTTCTTTGTTTATAATAATTTTGAATTGCAAATAATCTAGAGAAAACGATTTACAAATGGATTTTTGTTTCTAGCTATCCATAGGATACTAGGGAGACTGCTCTTGTTTGCAAGAGGGATTTATCCACATAATAAAATGGTGACTCCACTGGGGAATAGAACTTAGTTTTCCTTTTTATTTTTTTAGTTTGAATTTTACAGTCTTCTGATTTTGACTTATCTAAGATTGGGTTCGGTAGATAACTTTAAGAATCCCTGAAAAGAAAAGCTGAATATTTATTTTTTCTGTACTTTTGCTTGCCTCTGCAGGTTTCATCTGAAAATAGTGCGACATCCTTCGCAGTTTGTAGTTCAGAACAGTGCGGTACTGCTCTATTCTCCATTAGAACCTGAGGAATTTTCGAAAATTAACAAGTTTATCATAAAGCCCCACAAACATAGCTCTTTAGGACACTCAAATGATTTGGATCTTGGTACCATCTAGAGCACCAAGTTCTATGGATTCTAACTCAAGAGGAAAGTGATCCAATTGACCTACACAATCATTCCCTATATTACTAACTACATATGAAGTATTGCTACTCTATTTACATTACCAAACAAAAGGTGGAATATGAAAAGTACCTCAATATTTTTTGTTGATTAAAAATCAATATATATCGAAAATAAATTGAGATGTATCATTCTATGCTTAATACATATGATATAAATATAGGTGTCATCTGATCATAATTACAATTGAAGTACTTTTCATATTCCATATGTTACTAATTATATGCTATTCTCAATCTAGTAAGCATCAAGAAGGATAAAAAAATTAAATGGAAATGAAAATTCTTATGGGTAGAATACCTCAAATTTAAATGGATCTACATTGGTGTGTATATTTTCTATATGATAAATTTTCACAAATTTACCCGATCTTCCTTATAGTATCATAATTGCTAGTGATAAAAATTCTACCAGTTTCTTTGCAAATGTTTAATCATAGTATCATGTTAAAGACTTGAGATTGAAATTTCATGTTAAATATAATTTATAAATTTATTATAATGTTGAAGCAATAAGATTGAGTAGAATATTATAACATTAAATATAAGATATGATTTTATATATTACTTTATCATATTTTCTAAATGTCTAATATTATTATTGCAATTTGCTTTAACAATATTTATATATAGTGATACTTTTATTTAGATGTGTAGAAAATTTACACACCAATGTAAATCCATTTAAATTTGTGGTATTCTAAGCATAAGAATTTGTATCTCCATTTCTTTTTTTGTTATCCTTCTTTATGTTTTACTAGATTGAGAATTGCATATAAGTAATAGAATATGGAATATGAAATGTAGCTCAATTGTAATTATGATCAAGGTACAAATCTATTTATATCATATCTATTATGCAGTTTCTGAGATTAAAAAGAAATTGAGATACATATAGTTATCTCAATTTTTTTTTATATCTATCAATGGTTAATACATAAAAAAATATTGAGGTACTTTTCATATTGACATTTTATTTGCTAATGTAACATAGCAATAATTCATATGTAGTTAGTAATATCTAGGTCATGATTGTGTAGGTCAATCAGTTCACTTTCCTCTTGGGTGACAATCCATAGAACATGGTTCCCTAGGTGGTACCAAGATCCAAGTCAATTGAGTGTCCTAAAGAGCTCTTTTTGAGGGGCTTGATGCTAAACTTGTAGTATGACCCTCCTGTGAAGATGCTATATTTTTATTTCCATCCATACTAGAGGAAACTACTCCCATCTCTTTTGGGCATCGGGATACTTATATGTGAATAGAAAATATAGGTAGTAATATATTTTTCATGCTTTCCATGATGTGCATTTTTCAGCACTGGTTCTTTTTAATCCTTATACTCTATTGATGTTTTTTAATTATCATTGAATTGAGTTGTAATTTGTATATGGTGAGGTAATTTCATTTTGCATTTGTTTTTTAATTAAAAATAAGATTCCAATTGCCTCAATACCATAAGGTTGGAATCCACTATTTCATTTGATTAAAAATAGATTTGATTTTAAATGAAATCAATGAAATTTGACTCGATTAAATGACATCAATAACATTGTTGTAGTGGTGGAAATTATTTTTTTACTTTGCCGTAACTCCTTTGTTTTAGTAGTGGAAATTAGTTTCTACTTCGCAAGAACTCCTTTGATCAAACTAAGTTGTGTTGGATAACTAAATTTCAAATTTCATGTAATTTTTGAAAATGAATTATAGCTTATAATTTTTTTAATAGTTCAAAACTTCTAAAATAATATACTAAAATCACATATTATAAAGCATTTAAAATAATATACTAAAATCACATACGATAAAGCATTTAAAATTATTTTTATGTGAGCAATTTTTTTACTACCTACCTATGTGAAAAATGCACTTCCTAGAAAGAATGACAAATAAATATATTACTGCCTACAATTTCCATTCACAAATGAGTATCTCCATGCCCAAAAGGGATGGGAGTAGTTTCCTCTAGTATGGATGGAAATAAAAATATAACATCTTCACTTGAGGGTCATACTACAAGTTTAGCATAAAGCCCCACAAAAAGAGCTCTTTAGGACATTCAATTTAGTTGAATCTTGATACCACCTAGAGCACCAAGTTCTATGGATTGTCATCCGAGAGGAAAGTGAACTAATTCCCTACACAATCATGCTCTATATTACTAACTACATATGAGGTATTGCTACTCTATTGAGTTACATTAGAAAACAAAGGCACAATATGAAAAGTACCTCAATATGATATTGTCCTAGTTATGAACGACATAGGCTTGTTCGGAACCAATCTACAAAATTTGATTAGATGTGGTTATCAACGAAAGATTTTTATATAAATTCTATGGATCACAGAAGCAAAATTCCTAATACCTGAATATTTTTTATGTATTAACCATTGATAGATATCAAAAAAATAATTGAGATAAATATATGTATCTCAATTCCTTTTTAATCTCAGTAAATGCTTAATAGATCTATATAAATAGAGGTATACCTTGATCATAATTACAATTGAGCTACTTTTCATATTTCATATTCTATTACTTATATGCAATTCTAAATCTAGTAAAACATAAATAAGGATAAAAATAAATAAATGGAGATTCAAATTCTTATGCTTAGAATACCTCAAATTTAAATGGATTTACATTGGTGTAAATTTTCTGCACATTTAAATAAAATTAAGTATCACTATATATAAATATTGCTAAAACAAAATTGCAAATAATATTAGACATTTAGAAAATATGAGAAACTAATATTTAAAATCATATCTCATATTTAATGGTATAATATTCTACTCAATCTTATTGCTTCAACATTATAATTAATTTATAAATTATATTTAACATGAAATTTCAATCTCAATTCTTTAACATGACTCTACTATGATACTATTATTCAACATTTGCAAATAAAATGTTAGAATTTTTATCACTAGCAATTATGATATTATAAGGAAGATCGGGTAAATTTGTGAAATTTTCTCATATAGAAAATATACACACCAATGTAGATCCATTTAAATTTGAGGTATTCTACCCATAAGAATTTGCATCTCCATTTATCTTTTTTATCCTTCTTGATGCTTACTAGTTTGAGAATAGCATATAAGTAGTAACATATGGAATATGAAAGGTACTTCAATTGTAATTATGATCAAGTATCAAATTTGAAGGGTAGAGTCAAACATCAATTTGAAGAATTATGATTTGTTTACTAACTCTATATTAATTATTATAGTAAAATAAATTAAAATTTTTAATTAAAAAACAAACCCAAAATGAAGTACCTCACCATATAAAAATTACAACTCAATTCAGCTATAGATAAAAAAAGATGAATAGAAAGAAGCATGACTTGCTTAGAAAGGTTAAAAATGGCAAAGCAAACATTGTAAAAAAATTTCTCACATAAAAAGAATTTTAAAAGATTTATCATATCTTATTTTAGTATATTATTTTAAATTTTTTGAATTAATAAAAAACTTATAAGCTATAATCCATTTTCAAAAATTATATGAAATTTAGTTATCCAGAGTTGTCACTAGTGGAGGTGCAACAACTTAGTTTGATCAAAGGAGTTGCCGCAAAGTAGAAACAAATTTCCACTACTACAACAAATGAGTTACAACAAAGTAGAAAATAATTTCCACCACTACAACAATGTTATTGATAAAAGTAGAAAATAATTTTGGCCAATACAACAATGTTATTGATGTAAGTTAATCCAATCAAAATTTATTTTTAATCAAATGAAATGGTGGATTCCAACCGGATGCTATAGAGGAAATTGGAATTTTATTTTTAATTAAAAAACAAACCCAAAATGAAATTACTCCACCATATACAAATTACAACTCAATTAAACCATAATTAAAAAACAAACCCAAAATGAAATTACATCATCATATAGAAATTACAACTCAATTTAGCCATAGAAAAAAAATAAAAACAAACCCAAAATGAAATTACTCCACCATATACAAATTACAACTCATTTAAGCCATAATTAAAAAACAAACCCAAAATGAAATTACATCACCATATAGAAATTACAACTCAATTTAGCCATAGATAAAAAAGGTAAATAGAGAGAAACACAACTCAATTCAGCAATAGATAAAAAGGATGAATAAAGAGAAGTTGGCTTGCTTAAAAAAGTTAATTTGAACCCAAAATAAGGCAAGGATGAGCAATTGGGTAAGCTCAAAAAAGAAAAAGGAAGGGTACATGCCATAAGTGTAGCGGGAGATTCATAAGCTCACTATATCTTGATTTATGTCATGATTTCTGTCATAATTTATGTAGGGTAGATGGAAATCCCTTGTGCGGTGGGAGATTCATCATTTCCTAAAACATGAAGAGACAAAAGTACCTTTTGCTGGCAGTGATGTGCACTGAGAGATTCATCATTTTGTAAAATGTGTAGATACTTGCAAAAGCAGCCCAGATTTGAGGGTGAGTATGTATGAAGTGTAAGATGACACTAGAGAAGAGAAGCTCTGTGAGTCTTGTCTGTATGTGTATGAGCAGTGAGATCAAAAATATATTAAGTGTCCTCTAGATCAGAATATTATGTAAATAGCTAGACCATTTCATGATTTGAAATCCTTGTCACGAAGTATTATAGGATACATATTTTCAAAAATAGAAAAATAAAATAAGGATTTGTATGCGTGTCAAATTGAGACTTCAAAAAGTAAAAAAAATGACCAGAAAAATACTTAGGTTAGGTTGTAAACTTATTAATTTAAAAAATGTTGCCTCTGCTCTTAGAACTGGATAAAATTGACTTGGAACAAGACTATGCAACTAGTGGATCTCAATTTGGTTCTCGAATGAGTTGTGCAATACACACCAAAAATATGGTGGAGGAGGATTGCCTAGTTTCCTTTCGTAGAAGCTAATTGATTGGCTCCCCTATGGGCTATGGAATATAAAACCAAATTTTTCTCCAATCCCAACTATTGATTCATAAATCAATCTAGTTCGCAGGTTTGAGAGAAGACATGTTGCAAAGATCTCAGGTAGGCAGCAAGAGATTTAAGCGAGTATAGAAAAAAAATTAAGGGTGTATAAAAAAAAAACCTTGGGCAGTAAGAAATAAAAATTTGTCGGAGCATAGTTTGTTTCCTTGCATAAGGCTCCTTAAAAAATGAAACAAGGTGTCATGAGGATGGTTTGTCTTCTATGTCAACCTTGTTAAAAAATGAATTAGGTCATGAGGATAGTTCTTTTAATGTGTCAACCTCATTAAAATAATGAAACACGTTCCCGTTCAATTCGGGCCTTTGATCCAATATCATAAAATCCCAGTCGCATCTTTCTCTGATCTCATAATTTGAACCTTCACTCCATCTACTTTTTATTCGTTACAGCTGGACTGAAGCTTGGGGGGCATATACCTCGAATTGAGTCACCATGCTGGGGGCATTCCCGTGCCGGTTATTTTTCCTTTCAAGCATAGTTTACTTTCTATTTCAAGCTTGTGTAAAACTGAAACCATTTTCAAGCATAGTTTATCTTTATTTCAAGCTTGTGTAAAAATGAAACCAATCCCAAGCATATTTTACCTTTGTTTTCAAGCTTGTGTAAAAATGAAACCATTCTTATGAAACCATTTTATCAGCATGTTTTGCCAAATGAGCCTTGGTCTTCTCATTCCACCATCCTCATCTTCTTGGTCGATCATACGCCTTCACTTGATTGTTTTACCCATTCTTGAGGAACCAGTGTAATGAGTGGTCTTGTTCGCCAACCTCTTGACCTTTACTTGTTCTGAAAAGTTCCACCATCATGGGAGCCAGTTGCTATTTGTAATACCACTCGTTCCTCTAGGAGGAGTCATCTTTGAGCTCTTTTCTGACTCCCAAAAATTGAAAATATTGCAGAGACTCTTGTCGTTTTGAACTCATTAGATGGCTGTGAAAAGATATCTACTCAGTATATGTTTACCCCTTTTTTGGGCTGGGATATATTATTTACGAAAAAGGAATACCTTAGCCTATCACGACTAAGAGGTTCTTTCAGACATTGTTTTCTACCTTTCCGGATCTGAGAGATTATTTACGAAAAGGGCCAGGATGGAGTATTATTTTCTGCCTTCTTTTCAAACTCTCTAAACATGAAAAGATGTCAAGTTCTCCCCTTGTTAGACTCGTTAAACCCTGATGACATCGGATTTCATCACCATGACGTTACTCGAGTCCCTCCTTCCTAGGGCTCATAAAATGTACTAGGTTGGATTTGTCCAAAGGAAAAACTTACAGCACAAGCATATGCTATCCCCTTCAAGCTTGTTTTAAAAAATAATTGGGGTACTCGCCAGAAATGGTGGGGGAAAATGGAACCAAGTTTTAGTTATGTTGGCAGTACGTCGCTCTTGAATATGGCACTTGTCTGCATTCGTGTCGGGTTGGGGACATCTCATTTCGTAATTTTTGCCTCCATGGTTTTGGGTAATCTCTTTTGACCTCTCATCTTCTCTTTTCCATGTCATCATGACCTCAGATCCTTTGATGTCAAATGCTTCCAAATCCAGCATCGTGCTGCTGATATGTTCAAGAGAAGTTTGCCTCTGCAATTTTCAACCTCCCTCTGATTCTCTGTTGGTCCTGTTTCACTATTATCATGTTCCTATGTCTCGTATCGATGATGTGGGAAACATTATGGCCCACCTTCGATCAGGTCACTTCCTGTCGACTTTAGCTCATTATCCAGGAATTTGATTGAGAGACTCTATTATGGTACCTTGGAGCCTGCATGCCTTAAATGGAAGGTTTTTCGCATTGGCCTTCGATCGAGTGATTCTGCGGATGTTCAATGCCAGATCACTATTCATATTCCTTGGATTGTACCGGCTGTACCTTGAGAGCCATTGTCATTATTGGTGGTTTCTCTCGTGCCTGTTAACAACTTTCATCATTGGCCAGTAATAGGGTGATTTTCTTGCATGTTCGACTTCAGCTCATATATTCGCATGCTTGAATTTGTACTTGTTCGGGTCAAGATGGAGCGCAAGATCGTGGATTTTGTCTGATAAAATCCAGGCTATGAATTTTTGTGGATTATCATGACTTATTTCATGACTCTTTCGATCGGATGGTTGCGACCATACCTAAGTCTATTTTTTGATCCTTACTGCTGGATGGCTGCATCCATACCTTCGATCTCAATTTTTATATATACTCTATTATGGATGGCTTCGCCCATACCACATGTTCATGTATCAGAGATATCAGTTGTATTCGTAATTGTAGGTTTTTTTACAGCGGTGTTTGGTTCGAACGCGTTCTCATAAAGCATTTCGCCCCTCCCTCTCCCTCGGACCTCATGCTTTAGGGGGCATCTGTTACATAACATTTTGTCACTGTCCCTGCAATCCCCATCTCTCCCATGGAGGGTCATTTCCGTGATAAATAAGTAGTCTCATGCCTTGCAAAGACCAACATTGTGTCGCTTTACATGAGAGTAACATTCCTTCTGTTGACAATTCCCTGAGTAGAGACTAAAAAACCTTTTTTTTTGCCTTGGCGTGGGTAGTCAGTTATGCCCTCGTGCCAAAGAGGAATATTAACACTGGGCCCCACACTAGCTAGCGGTCTGTCCCAGTTTTCCACCCACACCAAGCTGTTTATGGAATTTTTTTTAAAAACGGAGGTGGAGATTCCACTCCAACCACCTCGAGGATGAGTCATTAGGAGTGGTGGAACTGATAAACCATGGACTACCTCCTTTAGGTCTATGGTTTCCACCTCTTATGGGAACTCCCTAAATGAAAGGCCTCCCTCCCACCTTTATAGGTATCCTAACCTCCTCCTTTTCCTCTATAAAAGAAGCTATCTCTCTTAGAACAAGCTAGCTAAACTTAGAGAATTAAACATACTATAGCTAAATGGCTAGAGAAGATAGAATAAGAAGGAATCACGTTCAGGAAGCTTGAGTCCATGATTTATGAGAGAGCTTGAGTACATGCCTTCATCCCATCTGAATTCCCTGACGAACATCTGAGACGTGCTTCGGCTGAACCCCGCTGGAGGAGACTGCGACGTCAAAGCATTGGTTGTAACTCTTCCTTCTATTCATTTATATACATGACTATTGTTTGGTTCCACTTTTGTGTTATGATGTTTGTTTAATGGAATATGTTTAGCCCTCTTTGACTAGCTAATAGTTATGAATGAAATGTTGTTATCTTGTATGATGTTCTTGTTTCTTATTCTATGTGCAGGTATCCAAGTGTAATGGCGAAATTATTGTGACTTGTCGAGGTAGGAGTGAGAGGCCACCACCACTATAGCAATGATGATAGCGTTGGACTCTAGGTAGGTAGATATACCATGTCCTTTTTTCATTCAATAGTTAGGAAGCAACGATTTAGCATGTCCCTGTGTTTCTAGACCCACTCTAGGGCTAGAGGGATCATCTCTGTCCGCAGAGAGGATTTACCTGCTTAACAATAGGTTCCCCATGGAAAGGTGAATGTGGTTTTATCTTGGTCTTTTGATGATACCTGAATCTAATTATAACCACTAAAACCATCCAAGAATGAGAAATACTTCTTTCTTGCTAATGTATCCAATACTTGATCTATAAAAGGTAAAGGAAAACTAACTTTTAGGGTAGCTTTATTCAACTCTCGATATTCAATTCATATCCTCCACTTACCATTATTTTTAGGTACAATAACTAAGAAAGAAACCCACTCATTGTCTGAAATTGGGTAAATGAAGTTTACATTCAACAATTTTTTCAATTCTTCTTTCACAATTTCCCTAATATTTGGATTCATCCTTCTTTGAGGTTGTCTGATAGGTTTAAAATTTTCCTCAATGTAGATGTGATGTATACAAGTCTTAGGATTAATTCCTTTCATGTCAGTGTATTCCCATGCATATGTAGAAGAATGTTGTTGTAATGTTTTGATTAACTTTTCCTGCTATAATATTTCCAAGTTTTTGTTTATTTTCAAAGATTTTCCCGGAAATATTTCAACTGTAGAGTTACCAAAATCTTCCATAGAGTATAGAGACATCTACCTGGATGAAAAATATTCAATATTTCATTGTTCTTGAAAATGATCATGTTCATATTCTGAAGATGATTCAAAGTTTTCTATTGAATTTAAGATTTTACTATCTTCACTAATACTTGAAATAGTAAAGAGAGGTTATATATCATTGTCATCATCAATCCATTCTTCATATTCTAATTTTGTGACTGTTTTTTTTGGAGGATATAGAGTGAATTTCTTTGTTGAATTACCATCATAGATATACATGTCACCAGATCTACAACTAATGAAAGCATCAGCTGTAGCCAACCAAGGTCTTCCTAATATTAGTGGATGTCCTCCTAGATTGTTCTTGGGGGTTAAAATCATAAAATCTACCGGATACTCCCAATAATCTAAGGATACTGAAATGTCTTCTAATACACCATATGGCTTGATTACTGATCTGTCTGCTAATTGCAGTAATGTATGTGTATACTGAAGATTTGGAAGCTTGATTTGCTCCATGGTTTGCTTGCTCATGATGTTTATAGTTGCTCCTAAATCAATCAATGTATTTGCAATTTCAATACCATTGATATGTGTTTTTACAAGTAGACTTCCTGGATATAAATATTTTTGTATGGTAATTTTTCTGATCATAATGTCTGCAATTTTTCCTACTAATTGAATTTTTTTTATTTCCTTTTTATTTCTTCCTCGTTTCTTCATGATCAACTCTTTATTGTTTTGGCTAGAATTGGAATCTGTTTAATGGCATGTAGCAAAGTAATTTTGATACAGACATGTTTAAATTCATCTAGAAAATCATAACTGGGCAACATTATATGTTTTTCTACCCCTCTATCAACTTGTAATCTTTCGGGAAAAGGAGGGTTAGAAATAGATACTGATGGTTGCTCTATGATAGGAGTTGAGTTTGTTGGTTCTTTTTGTTTTTCATTTTCATAATTCTAGTTTTTAAGAGATGTTCCCTCTTCAAAACTTTTATTTGGGTGTAGAGAAACTTCCTCAAATTTATCTTGTTCTTGAATAACAACACAAGGCTTTTTCCTCTCTAATATTCTACCAGATCTAAGTTGAACATCATTAAGATCTAGTGGAGTAATCACGTAAGTTGGAAATTTTTTTCCTTCTATAATGTAACCATTTTGAGGATTTTCATTATTGGGGTTTGGCAATGGCTGGGCAGATAGTTGATTTGGTCTTTGTGGAAATGGTAATGAAATTTGTGGATTTTGATTTTGGAGTTGGGGTTGTTGATTCTGTTGAGGAACTTTTTGGGGGGGATAGTTTGGATAAGGTGGAGGATATTGGTAGTATTGAGAATATCTACCATAGGGATTTTTCATTCCTTGTGCCCAAGGTTGAGGTTGGGGCCAAGGTTTTTGCCAAGAATTCCAATTATTTGGTGGGGACTGAGTATACATTTGGTTGTTAAAACCTTGAGTTTGTGGCCCCTGCCATGGTCTTCTAGAGACAAAGCAAAGAGGTTCTACTGGATTTGAAGTTACATCTTCTTGAAAAACAACCTTAAGACCTGAAATTGAATGAAAACCCTTAGTTTCATGATTTTCTGAGAAAATTACACAGGTCTCTGTGAATTTTACATCAAGAGGACATTCTCTTAAAGCATGCTTCTTTCTACATTTAGGACAGAAAATAACTAAGGCATCAGTTTCATCTTTGTGCTTGTTTTGTAATTTAAGGGTGTCTATCTGTTCACTAAGACTCCCTAAAGTATCTATTTTAAATTCATCAAGCATATTTCCAATTTCTTCCCTACTTATTGATCCAGTTGTAGATTTATTCACTTTAGCAAGAGAAGGATCTCTTGGATTTTTCCCAATTTTTTGTTTCCCCCTTGGGAGATGAATACATAATTCAGCAATGTTAGGTAATGTGAGTTGAGAGATATCTCCCTTACCCATCATGTTGAGAATGTATATCCACTCATATCTAATGGATTTTAACAAAAGATATTTTAAAGTATCTTGATCTAAGTTATCCATTTTATCTCTTTTTATGTTATAATTAAATCTTACAATTATATCCTCCAAATTCTCATCCTCTCTTTGCATCATCTTGAATACTTATTCCTTATGATTAACATGTATGCAATAATCCAAATATCTTTCTAAAAATTCTCTTTTCATTTCATTCCATGTCCTATTGGACTGTGTGACTAAACCCATGAACCATTTTAAATATGCTCCTTTCAGTGTTGCAGGAAATAGCTTTAGTTTTTTAGAGTCTTGTAAGTAATCATAAGATCTACACAAAACTTGAAATTCAAACAAAAGGGTTTCAGGATCTTCACTCTTTAATCCATATAAATTTGGAAGAATAGAGGGTGAAATATTTTTCATTGTGGCATTTGTATCCCCATCAATTATAGGAAATCCAAAAGAATTATCATTTTCCCTATTTCTTTGGTTTTCTTCACCTCCTCTTCCTTCTCCTCTGTTCCCTCTACCTCGTCCTCCACCTCTTCCTTCTCTAAATAATAAATTTTCTCCATTTAGAATTTCTCCATATCGTTCTCCTCTTTCTCCTCTTCCTGCCATTATAGATTCCTCAAAGCTAATATAAGGTTCTAACTATAAAGTTAATTGATCTTCCTCTGGTTCTTCTATCAATGGGATATTGAAGAAAGGTTCTTCTTCTTCTTCTCCACTAGGAATTTCTAACTCTTCAGTTAGAATGTGTTCTCATGTAGAGGTGAAAAATATTACTCCTTCTATTGGATATCTACGATCTTCTTCGTCTAAGACTACCTTAGAGGATGAAGTACAAGATCCTCTTGATTGGAATTCTGACCTTAAGACTTCAGGAAGTCTATGTCTAGTGAAGTATGGAATATGAGTTTGAGATGGTGGTGTATCACTACGTGGTCTAGGTGGAGTGATCGGTGTTGTTGGAATTAAATTCCCGCCTCTAGCTATGAATCTACCTCTAGAATCTCTTTCTCTACGCATATCATTTTTTTTAGATGTAATAAATGAGGTTACCTAATTACACTTCCACAGCAATGACGCCAAAATGTTTAGCCAATTTAATGTCTTAAAATGTTCAACATAAATAATCAACCGAGGTTAGTAATATGATGAAGTGTGGTGCACTATATATGCTTAGTTAACCTTCTTCTTACTTCGTTGTGTATGTTTTTATGTTGTTTTAGGGGGATTTGTTATTTATGTCTAAAGGTTAATTTTAAGAAATGGGAACTGTGAAATGAATCAAATGAATCTAATTAAGTTTAAGTGTTAAAACTAATTTGGAAAGAAGGAAGAAAATGAAGTGTTCTTTAACTATCTTAATTTGTATAAAAATGAATCAAACTTTGAATGGCTAGAAACTGATCTAAAAAACAAAGTATCTATTCTAATGAATTTGAGCTTTTGGAAATTAAAGTTAATTCTAATCTATCTTAATTTAGTTCTACTCCATTGATTGAAATATGAATCTAATGACTAAGAATTGAAAGGACAATGCTAATCTAAATGAAAGCAGATTCAAAGGAAAAGAAACTATTGTATGACCAACTACTCAAGAATTCAATATGGAAGTATGAAAGAGTCACTCTCTTGACATGATTTACAAGAAATTGATTACACTTTAGTTTAAAGATTTAATCTAAGAAAGAATTTAAATAACATGTAAAGTAAAGCTCAATTACTGTATATTTTAAATACTCAAGCATCCAATTTGGAAGAATGACAAAGTCATCTTCTTGGCATGATTTACAAGCATCTAATTATAAATCTAATTGAGGGTCTAATCTAGGAAATCAATGTAAAGGCATGTAAAGGAAAACTCACTTACTGTATATTTTAAATACTCAAGAATCCAATTTGGAAGAATGACAGATTCATCTTCTTGGCATGATTTACAAGCATCTAATTATACACATAATTTAGGTTTTAATCTAAGAAAGCAGTGTAAAAACATGTAAAGAAACTAAAAAATTGTGAGCTCTAATGCCTCAAACATAATCCAATTTGGAAAATAGAAGAATCTACTTTCTTGAGATGTTCTAGATAAGAAAAAAGATTACACAGTCATTCTAAAAATAATACTAAGAAATTATTCATAAATTTAATCTATGATATTAATCTAAAAGCTGAAATGCAATGTAAATCTACTTGTGAATTGGCAAAACAGAGCTAATGAAATTAAACTAAAACAATTAATGAAAAACCTCCTATGCAGGGGCTCTCTGTGATAGAATAGGTTGAGATCTTAGCCAAATATATGCACATTAAGAAGAAACTGGAACCATGAACATGGTCTTTGTATTATGAAAAATACAGAGTATCAAAGCATACAAAATGTTCCACAAAAATTGAGATTGTCTTCGGTCTTCACACAACCAGTATTTAAACAAAATTAAATGTAACTGTCAGGAGCTAATTCCATCTACAAATGGCAATTACAACTGAAACATAGAATCAAATTCTAAGTGGTTAACTCTTGATTTGCTACACAAGAGAAAATCTAGAGTTCTTCGTTCTCGGATCATGTCCTTTGACCGTACTTTGACCACGATCATAGGCACCTTTTTCTGTTGATTTTGATCAGGTGGATAGGACGAGATCCATATGTGGATCATCTTGAAGATGCCCATGTGACTCGTTCCTTTTTTTGCTCCTCAGAACCTATCAAACCATAAAAGTACTTGCGGAGACAACGATTAGCTGCAGAATAGGATGTGTTATGTAGCTAAGTTACAAAAATCCATTCAAATAAAAATAACATCAAAATATAACATAAATATCATTATAATGCATTTTCTGAGATAAAGCATGTCATTTATCATTTATTGGAGTGTATGGATTTATGAAAAGGTAAGGAAAAGTGATGAGAAAGGACAATTCTGAGGTTCAACGACAGTTATATAAAAAATTTATTCATAGCCTCATTATATATATGTGTGTGTGTGTGTGTGTGTGTGTCCTATGCCAGCACTACACATTACTAGCGGATATAATTACCGCACGTTCGTAGTGTGCATCCCATCAATTACCGACGATGATTCATGATTGTCTAATCGATGCAGTGGCTCCCACCATACATACATACCTATACATATACATATACATATACACACACACACACACACACACACACACACATATCGATGATCACTCTATTAGCGGACTTTACATTGGCATATTAGATTCCATGTTTCCGAATAGCGAAATGCCTCACACAATACTAATATCCATGACAATTATAAAAACTCCCCATGTCGCCCCACTACAACCTAGTAGTCCCTACCATCACTTAGGCCCCGCCATCGTTACACCTCACGCAAAAATCATGACAATCAATGACCACGATTCTCTATACACTAGATCAAGTGAATTATGATGGGTCAACATGCATGGATGTTAACAAGGGCAGGGGTGTTAGAAAATGAAGTTTATTAAACCTACCCATCTCTAGATCTATGACTGGGATTGATTTTGACACCCTCCATCACCTTTTCTGAAACCATTGTAGGGGGTGTTGGAAAATGCGGTATCAGGTTTCCTGTAATACTTGCAGGTTTTTCCTAACGTGTTCATGATTAAAAATGGGTCCATTCCTTCGGCATTCTCCCCAATACTAGTTCACCACGTCATCTTGCTGCGCTTCATCCCGATGCTTCCCATCCCTGTTCCCCTTTGTACCTTTGGGGTGGGACCTTTGGGACATGTCATCCTGATCCTACTAGCCTGGCACTCTCCTTGACTACACCTCCTTCCTCCTCTGGGACATGTCATATTGGTCCCATCATCCCGACACTCTCCTTAACTCCTCCTCTTTGGATCTCCAGGGTGCGACCTCCAAGACATGTCATCCCAATATTTCCATCCCGACGCTCTCCTCGACTGCTCCTCTTTGTACCCCCTGGATAAGTTGTCATGAGGGCTCCACTTCCGACCAATGGGAATGCTCTCCACCTCCACATCGTAGGCCTAGCTGCTTAAATGCCCCTTCAACCCTATCATTCCTTTGTGCTTCTAATTAAAGGCTTTCAGGATGTGACCATCAAGTTATTTCACCTCTCCATTCACCCAATCGCGATAAGGCAAAATCCCAACAGTGAATCCATGGCTTCCATGATGGGGTTCCCATTTAACCCTTTGGATAAAGTTTCTATGGTTAAGGCTATAAGTTTGGATTTAAGCCTGGATCTACAGCAATGCTGCTCGTTGAACTGCTCTTCCATGGCTCAATTAAGGAGGGCTTACTAGATTAGAAGCAATATGCCTAATCTTGGATCTGGTGGTTTTCATAAGGGATCGCTCCCTTCCTTCACTATTCACCATTCTTAGAGGAAATCTAACATGACTCAAATACGGTGCCTCTTTAAACGCCTAGACTTGTGCCAAAAACCTACTATGGCCATGAAATTTTACTAAGGCACTGATTGGTGCTATTCCTCTTGAGATTACAACAGAGCTTCCTTCTCACAATTGACAGTATTTGCATCAATGAACATTGATTAGGGACTTGTACATACAAACCTGAGACTTGCCAACTATGTATTTTAAAGTTTTACTATCCCTTGGGTCCTCTACATCCTCCTAAGATCAAATAGATCTTGAATTATAAAGTTGTAGGTATCCATCAAGGCCCAAATAGGTGCCATAAGTTTATAATAGCCATGATGAATCACATGGTGCCAAAAGGACCACAAGAAGATTGGAATTCCTCAAGGAAACATGGATTCCTTCCTTCAAGTCTGACTTCAAGCATAAAGTTTATAAATAGGCATACTGCATATAAAATGGAGGAATTATTAACACTCCCTTTTTAGGGACATGGAATACTAGGAATATATGCCCCAATGGTTGTCAACCACCCTCTATCATAGGCTTGGTGACTCTTGAAGAGCTTACAATACTCACACTGGATGTTGCAATGCTACCTGAAGTGTGTTGCAACCACTCGATGAGCATATGCACACATACTTGTGCATAAATGTTCTCTTACATCACAAGTAGAAACATAACGACAGATATGGCTCTCAACCCTGTGAAGTTCATAACACAAAATGCATAACAAAGGTGAAATATTGTGTGAAGTGCAGGAATATAAATTTGGGTCACTCTAGCTAATGATGCCATGCCTTGCACGACAACTAATAGAGATATGTTGGTGTGAGATCTAAATAAAATGAATTTTTCGACCCAACACGAGAGTCTACATTACTAAGACTTGGAGAAGACCCACATAGAGGTTAATAGGAGTAGAAGAGGAAATCCTCCATATTACTACATTTTAGCACAATGGTGAAATGCAAACATATAACCCACATAGCCAACATTCCACAATAAGAAATAAATTTCTCATGCTAATAAATCTATGCTTAAATATTATTCTCATGCACTATCCCATCTCCTTAAAGCATTAATGACATATCACATTAGTATACTCTACATAATGGTAGTTGTTGGGAAACCAACTCCAAAAATAGAAGAAAAGAGATATCAACGCCTTAGAAATAAGCCACTTCGAGGGGGCAACCTCCAATACATTACATGAATGAATAATTCTTGGATGATACAAATGAAAAAATCTCCTTTCTATATATAGGAGTCCATGGGGCTACAAAGTAATCCTGGTGGGGCCACAATGTAATCCTAGCTGACCTAACAATAATAATGTAAGGGCACAAAAATAACAATATGGGGGCTACAGGGGTACAAAAATAACAATAAGGGGGTCTACACTAACATAATAAGGGACTACACTAGTAATATAGGGACCTAACATGCCCCTCTCCTTCAAACAAGTGTTGTCCTCAACGCTTGATTATTTCTTGATGCTTATGTATAAAATTCTCATCCTCCCATGTGGAATCTTCTACAGGAAAGTTCTTCCAGTTGCTGAGATAATCTAAAATTGATTGTACTTGTTGAGTTCTTGTTTTTGTGACTACTTTAGAACTTCTTTCGATGTGATGTTGATCTTCCGATTGTTTCATTTGATTTTGCACCAAAGTTAGGTTATCCTTTGAGAGTTGGAGAACTTGTTGTTGATGCTCGATGTGATATTCCATTACTTTATCATCCATAATAGATTTTATTTTATCCTTCAAAAAATCCAACTTAGCCTCCATTTCTTCTTTTAAACCATCTATGTCATCTTCGGTTACTCTTCGTAAGATCGAAATTTGTTGCACTTGGTACCGTAATTTTGATATCTCATAATGCAATTCTTCCTCTTCATTCGTCATAGAATAGATTTCTCAGGGCTTAATGGGTATGGAATTATTTTTTGGAGGCATTATAGAACCCATTACTAATAAAAATTCTTCAATATGCCCTTGGAACCACTTCAAACTTCTTTTTCAAACAAACGTTATGCAATTTTAAAAAACTAGTACACACCTTTTTCTTGCTTTTGAGTATTTATATATTGAAACTGAATTCTCTATGTGATTTAAGATCTTCAATATCTAAAATTACACCCTGAAGTAGTCCTCTGAATATTTTTTTGAATGCCACTGGTCTGACCTAATTTGGATTCTTCAAGGCAAAGTTATGTCTAATCTCCCACAATGACCTAATTATGGATTGGTACAGTAAAGCGAACTTGTACAACTTGCCACGTGTCACTTTTTTCTCCTTTGGCTCTGAAATTTATAGAAAAGAAACTACAGTCCATGTACTTCGAGTCACTATTTACAGAATTCCAATCTGATGCTCAAAGAGAGAGTTTGAATATTTTCCAACAATCACCTCTTTGAGATGAAATTCGGGAGCCTAAAAAAGACCTAACTTCCATAGATCATATCTCCGAAAATGTTACGCACCAAGCTCTGAAATTTTGCGACGATGTTCCTTAGGATTTTGGCTTCGTTCTCTAACAATTTTAGCTTCTGAACCTTTATATAAAAAACTTTATAGCGAAAATTCCGTGATGACCTTTTTAAGTGAAATTTAGGAGCCTACAAAAATCCCTAAATTCCACAGATCATATATCTGAAAATATTGCGAACCAAGCTCTGAAATTTTTCAACGATGTTCCTCAGGATTTTGGCTTCGCACTCTTAAAATTTCAGCTTCTGAACCTTCGTAGAAGAAAATTTATAGTGAAAATTTCACGATGACCTATTTGGAGCAGTGAAACCCTAGAATCCAAAGCTCTGATACCAAATGTTGGGAAACCAACTCCAAAAATAGAAGAAAAGAGATATAAAAGCCTTAGAAATAAGCCACTTCGAGGGGGAAACCTCCAATACATTACATGAATGAAAAATTCTTGGATGATACAAATGACAAAACCTCCTTTCTATATATAAGAGTCCATGGGGCCACAAAGTAATCCTAGATGACCTAATAATAATAATGTAAGGGCACAATAATCACAATATGGGGGTTACAGGGGTACAACAATAACAATAAGGGGGTCTACACTAACATAATAAGGGACTACACTAGTAATATAGGGACCTAACAGTAGTCCCATACATGTTTAATGCACTCATAACATCATTTCAACTAGGATATACATACATTTGTTTGTGAGTAAGAGGAATAAGAGAACTTATCTTAACAATGCATAAATGTTCCAACTGAGAGTGGGAATCTATCTCTCCACCCAACCGTAGACAAGCTACAACTAGTATTACTTATAGTTGTCACCCTCGAGTCAGATTCCAAGGCTTGAGGTGGATTACCTTTAGAGGGAATACTTCAACAAATATATCGTTGAACACAATTCACTAGGTCACCCTTACATCATTCCCAAGGGAAGTCGCAACCCTCTTTGTAATATTTACGCTCTGCAAGTTTCCATAGGGCCTTTAATTGGTTTATCACACTCCTCTGAGCTCAACAACACAACTCCAAATCCTGTTTTCTCTCCTCTACTCTAGCCTCTGCATGCCAAGAGGTTTTCCCCCCTCTCTCTGCCTTTTCTCCTCTCGAGCACATGTATGCTCCCTTTTACTTGTCTCTCTTGCGTAATTATTTTCCTTCCACCGTCCTTGCTGACAACGCAATCAAATATTCATAAATTTCGTCATCTATGCCTTGTAAATTTCTCCCAAGGAAGCCTGGCCTTTGTCCTTCTTTTCAGCTATATTTAATTCAATAACTAGGCCATTTAAGGCTTAACCACTCACCTTTAATGATTGTCAAAATATTTCATATTTCCAACAATAAAGAAACCTACTCCATCCCAAGCAAGCAACCTCCTCAGCCAACCAAGGACTAATATTTAAAGCAATAATTCCCTTAAGAAATATCCTACCTTAGGAAATGGAATCTGTGTCTCTCTCTCAGCCTTTTAATTTATAAAAGTATTTAAATTATATATACACGAAGATAAGAAATTTAGGTGTTACAACATATCTGCAATATGACTCATACAAATATTTTTCTTACTTAAGAGAATCTCTCTCTCAATGTCTTATGTCGTTTCATGTCTTTGTGTTCATTATAATCCCTCTTGGCCCTCTCAACTCTCTATAAGCCCTCTTGGAATTCTCAATACTCCACAGGTTTGAGTTTTTCTTAGCCTTCTCCTCCATAAAATGTTCTCTTTCTAACCACCTTCTATATCCTCTCTCGACCCTCAAAGGGTCTGAGGCTTATTTGGTGTTCGGGCTCTCAGAGTTTCATAGCCTGATAATGAAGTTCCCAAATGAAAATCATGTCTTTTAATATCCACGGTTTTGGAAATGCCCCGAAAAGGAATTCCCTGCATCACTTAATGGATTCCCACCATCCATAACTCATTCTTATTTAGGAAGCTATGGTTTTGGGGGATAAGGCCAAGCGTAATTTTATGAAACAATGTCTAGGTTGGTTATTTTGTTCGATGGGTGCTCTTGGTGTTTCGGGAGGATTGGTTGTTATGTGGGATACTCAAGTCTTTAATTTTAGTGAATTTAAAACGTGTTTAGGTATCCTACTTACTGGTGCTAAAAGGGATCTAGGTCCTGGGTCCACATATTAAATGTATAGCTCTTTATGTCTGCGAACATAAATTTTGGGATCGCCCGGACTGTTGTGGATTACTTAAAATTGTTTCTATCGTTTTGGAAGGGGATCTTAATTTTACTATGGGTGCAGAGGAAAACTGGGGACTAAAGTGCAAAGTTGACCCTTTGGGGGGTTACTTCAAAGAAATTTTCGAGATGGCCATTCAGTGGATGCTTTAATCGATCCTCTTATTCATACTTAGATTAATGGCCTATTTGGTTGGGAGGGGATTGCTAAAAAATTGGATCATTTTTTGGTCCACAAAAATATGGTGGAGTGGCTATGTTCTATGCGTACTTGGTTTGTTCCTTCGATGTTTTCTAATCATGATCCTATAATCACCAAATGGAAGGGGGAATGTGACTAGAGAGGAATTCCCTTCAGATTAAGTTGTACTTGACTTCTAGATGGAGAATTCGAGTCTCTGATGCAGTCTACATAGACAAATTTGGACAATCAAGAGAAGTTGTCTTTGATGGATGTGGTTTGCAAGAAATTAAACAATATAAAGCAAGGAGTTTAGGAGTGGGAAAGAAGAAAAAATAGGGATAATTTCAAAGAAGGTATTTACATATGCAAAAAATATTGGAGATATCTGATCCTTCTAGTATTGATATTTTTTATGATACTCATAAAAAAATGGCACTAGATCTTGAATGTTGGAAGCAGATGATTTTAAAACATCAAGAATAGGAATGGAGGTTAAATATCCATGTAATATGGATAATAGGGGGTGATAAAATACATTTTTTTCCACAAATTTTCTTCTCAATGGAAAAAAAGAAAATACTATTCGGGAGCTTAAGGATGGTAATGGTAGGATCATGAAGTTGTGAGCTTTTTTGGTGTCTTATATTCTATCAGGGAGCATGTGGACATTGAAAATCAGTTAAAGGTCATACAACCATATCTTATTATGTTTAATAATAATGAAAATGATAATATTGGGTGACCGATTACATATGATGAAATGGTTATAATATTAAAGTCTTTTTCCAAAGATAAGGGTATTGGTCTAGATGGGTGGATTTTGAAATTATTTCTATAATTCTTGGGTATTATGGGTATCGATCTGTAACTTTTAGTGGAGAAATTGAGGACCTCATGTTCGATCTCTAGTGCACTTAATTCCACCTTCATCACTTTGATTCCAATTTTTTTTGTGCCTACTTATTTCATGGATTAAAGACCCAATTCACTTTGTAATATTGTGTACAAACTGATATAAAAAAATATTGTGTCCCACTTTAAAGATACATTGTCTAAACATATCCATCCTAAACAATTTGGGTTTCTAAAACATTGTCAAATTCAGGATGTTGTGTCCATCACTCAGTAGTGCATACATTCTATTAAGGCCAGAAAGTGGGGGGCTCTGATAATGAAATTAGATTTTATCAAAGCATACGATTGTGTTGATTAGGACTATTTGTGGTTGTTATTACATAAGATTTGCCTCTCGGTTCATATAATCAACTGGATTATGGTTTGTATTACCTTTGCAAATTTTGTAATATTAATTAATGGGGTGCTAACTAGCTTCTTCAAGACATCAAGGGGGCTTAGGAATGGATGCTCACTATCACCTCTTTTGTTCTTATTGGTGATTGTGGATGAGTAGAATGATATTATAAGCATAGGCTAGACAATAAATTTCTCGGTTTATGATTAGAAATAATATTTCCATTGCTCATCTTATTTTTTTTGGATGATGTGTTGATTATCAAGTAGGTTTCCATTTGCGAATGGAAATATTTACATCTTATTATATGCACATTTGGTGATTCCTATAATGGGGCTTTATATGAGGGAAAAATCGAAATATTTGTTGATTGTGACATCATCGAATGTGGATTCTATTTCACATATTGCAGCTTATATTTGATGTGGAGTAGTCTGTTGGATAATGGAATTAAATCCTTGGTTTCCACACAGAAACCAAATAACTATTGGAATAGCATTTGGTGTTGGTTAATTGATAAATTTGAATAAATGGTTGATTCTCGGGCTCATAAATGGTTGATTCTTGGTGGTAGGTTGGTTCTAGTGTAGTTTTTCTTATAGAGTATTATGTGTATTACATGCACCTCTATATGTTTCCCAAAAATATTATCAATCACATAAATTCCTACATCTCTAAATTTATCTAAGTGAATTCCAATGATGTTAAAAAGATCCATCCTAACATTTATAGGAGGACTAAAAATGGGGACTAGGGTATAAAAAATATTGAGAAGTTTGGATGGTCCATGTTGGTTAAGATTTTATGGTGTGCCATATATAGTAGTGGCATTTGACATAGGATTATAAAAGAAAAATACCTTAAGAACCAGTTAGTCTCGCAGTGGATCAAGGAAAGCACTAAGTCACCTTGCTCTGTTTCATATATTTCAAACAACATGATGAAAGTTAAATAATGCTTGGTTGGGATTTTGAGATAGGAGATTGGATCCATAAATCGAGTGGAAATTGGCTTGGATCCAATTAGGCTGTTTGTTGGGAACCATTCCTTACCTATCTCAATTAGTTATGTTCACAATTTGGGTATTTATTACTTAAATTAGATTCAAGTTTTACTTGATCCATCCTCTCTATATCAATCTTGGATTGGATCCTAGGAGTTAGGTTTATTTGGTGAACTAGCTAAGATTTGGGATGGATATGTTAGCTTTTTATATCTAACATGTATTTATCTGTTGGAGGTTGATGATATTTTTACTTGGGATGGTAAAAATTTTCATGGTCAAATCATTGTGTATGAGGCATACAATTATATACAAATTCACGACCTGGTAGATGTGTTCTTTAGAAGGAGGAAAATGAAGATGTTGTACACCTTCTTCTTAAGTGTCCATTTTCGTCTATATTTGGATCGAGGTGTTATATATGTTGAATATCCTTGTCGATTGGCATTCCACATCAATTGAGAGATGTTTATGGGACAGGATGAATGAAATCAAGCAATATCATAGTCTCCTTATTTATATTTATGGGGCATTTGGAGGTGTAGAAATGCTCTTATTTTTTACAACATCATGCAAATTATACATCGTACATGCTTGAAGATTAGTGTATACTTCAATGAGAGCGAACATGCGGTCTATAAGGAAACTTCAAGATGTTTTCAATTATTTGATATTTGGAGCAGATACCCAGTGGGGTTTTTCAATGGAGAAACATGTAATAATCAATGTGGCAATGAGACTTACATCATCATAGAGCCTTGACACTTTTATCTCTTTTTTTAAGCAGTGGATTACGATCCAATACATGGGTTGTGACCCTCTCTCTTTGGAGTGTCCTATATTGTGCAACATGGCTATCCATTGAGTCCAAGGATGTCTTCGGTGATTTGAAGGTTGTTATCGATTGGGCATTGGATTTATCCTCTTTTGACCCTCCAATACTGACAAAGTGTATGAAAAGGATCAATGTGTTATCGACCAATTCAGTTGGTTGACATTCACTTACATATATCGTAAACATAATGTAGTGGATGCACTATCTAAAATGAGTCACAAGTATAGATATTGCATATTTCAATAACAAACTCCAATGGTTAAGAAAAATCATCTGTATATGAATGTGGATTTTTTTTTTAAATTCACATGTCAACACTAGCGATATAGTGTTTATATGGTTTTTTCAATTTGTGTAAATTACTATTAGAGACAATTTTTAGTATATGCGATGTGATATCAGTAAGCAATTTCTAAAGTCTTATGTTTGAACTTTCGATAAATGTAACAACCTTTTTATTAATACAGAAACGGTTCGTATTTTCAAATTTCTGAAAAAAAATGCCAAAATAAAATGTATCATCACACTAATTTCGTGGAAACACCTATCTCCAATCACCAATTTAGGCCAAATTCACAAACGACGCATGCGTCACTAAAATTATTTCTAGGCAAATGAGGTATCTAATCCACTCACCCTAAGGGTGCAGTTTATCCTCAAGGAATGAGATTCCATGTTCATAATGCAAAGAAAATACAAATTTCTAATAACAGTAACGTTAACGTTTCAAACTAAAAGGATTGAGATTTCAGAATCTAATAATTGTAATGTTAACGTTTCAAATGATTCATCTCAAGGAGACGCAGTCAAATCAGTTGAAGTTATTGCTTCGTAGACAAAAGGTGTCGTGTAAGCTTCCACCGTCCGCGGCCTCGACCGAGAATGCGATATTAGGGAACTCATTGAGTCAATCCATACCCACACTAATATTTATTTTATTACTATAAATAGTTTTTTATTCGTTAATGCTTAATTTGGTTTCAATAATAATAGGAGACATGGTCAACTCAGTGACATTGGTTGCTACATTAATAACAATCTTAATCCTAATTTTTCCAATATCATTAATAACAATCTTGAAAGTAGAGATCGTCTAACAAACTTTCAAACTTTCAATCTCTAGTATGCACTTTTGATTCTTTTCTCATGTGCCCATTTCGTCTAACGAACTTTCAATCTCTATCCCCAGCAAATGGAATGTATTGATATGCACCAGCGTTACAAAGTCGAAGTCTTCATCTTCAAGTCATTTTGCATTGAACTTCACCAGCGTTACAAAGTCGAAGTCTTCATCTTCAAGTCATTTTGCATTGAACTTGAAGGATAGGTCGCTTTTCACCCCCAACAACCATGTTCCAATTGATAGAGAGGTCATGAGTCACCCACGGTTTCAACCCATTGCTTGATTCTCATATGATTAGTTAGGAACCTTTCTTTTATTAAAACCTTGTTTTATTTTTTCAAATCCTTTCAAACCCTATACTTTTGTTCCTACAAGTGGGTTTGATTTAATTAACATTACTTCAAATAAATTCCTCTTTAAATAAACTCTTATTTTCCTTCCCGTTTATAAACTTAAGTTTGATAAAGGGTCCATTTGAGCCATCTCACCTTATATCTTAGCATCTGTATGGAGAAATTCATGTTGTCACCTACAATATTATGGGCATAGTCTAGCTACATAGAGTTGAATTTTTTTCTTCTTATGAATGGATCCACTTTTCATTAGGAATATAAATGCTCCTCATTGAATCTTTTACATCAAAATCTTGAGATCTCAAAATCATGCCTAAACTTAGTGAAAAGCACAAGCATTAGTTCATAAAAAAGAATTGGTTTTACATCTCAAAATCAAATCAATAGATCTCCTCCTTGAGTGAGAGGAAATGAAATCCCACCCACAAAAGATACTTTCTAAGTCAATACCAATTCTATCGCACTCCCTCATAATTTCCTACAATAATAAGATCTTAGGTATTTTTCCCTCTATAGTCCTTTTAAGGGCTTGTTCTTTAGTTGTCCCATATCCCCCTATAATTTAGTAATAAATTGGTCATTGATTACCCACTCCCTGGGGTTGGCTTGCTCTAAAAGAACTTTATAATGTATAATTTTTTACTACCTTGGAACTTTCAAGTTTGTTGAACTCTTGTGCGAATGAGTGGTTGTATTTCCTTCATTTGAGACCCCTATTTCTCCTTGTTTTAGACATGGCCAAACCACATTCTACACCCCACTCATAATTATGCAACTCTCTTTTTCTAGATCTAGGGGAATATCTAGACACCTATTCATTTCCATGCTCCTCCTTACACATGGAATCAATAGGCTTTTGTTCAAATATTATGATTGATTTGTATGAGTGGTCCTAAAAATGGCCACATTCCACTTCAAGTTCTAGTCTCTTAAAACTAAATAAGAACTTGCCCATTCTTAAATCTAATGGCCTCACGATAACACCAAAATTCACAAATCCTTCAAAGTTCAACAAATTAATTTAATACAATTTTACTAGAGTAATATTACATAAAAGAATGAGGTCATAAATACACATACCTTCAAGTATTATGCCAAAGCCTAGAGTCATCTTTATAATCTCTTATAATGATAGTTACTTTGTAATGAATTCATCTTTGCTTTGGAAGACATTTCATATTCTTTTGATATATTGTAAAATGAATTAGATACCAAATATTGATTCTATTCATTCACGATCTTATTCATCCTAGACAAGTCAGAACTCTAGAAATAGATTTCTTGTTGACCACCATTATTTTAGCATTGACCAATGCAACTTATAAAATATTTATTTTTAAATATTATTAAACTATTTTCAAACAATTGATCGAACCACTTAACCCAAGTCTTATTGCAACATTTGCACAATATAATGCCTTGAAAATAGCTCATACTCACTTAAATAACATATTCAACATTAGTTACTTCCCAACATAAATTAAGCAAGTCTATACATAAAAATGTATATGGATAAGATGTACATAAATATAGTTACGATGAGTTACTTCCATCACTATTTATGTTTATATCAATAGTTATATAAGAGTAAAAAGTTAAATGTGTAAACTTATTAATGGTTACCATCCACCAGAATGTATGCAAATCCTTCTAAATGTGAAAACAATTAATTCATCGACTTCTAGATTTGCCTATTGACCACTATTAATTTAACGTCAATTAATTTTTTAAATTAACTTGACCCATGAAAATTTAAACCTTAATTCTCATAGCTTATATAATACTTCATAAAAAGATACTCACCAATTAAATTGTCCTTTGCTTAAACAACATTGCCGAACACACAGTATACTTTTTTTTATACATTTTTTCTCATATTATAATATAATTTCTAACAAACCGCTCTGCCACACTTGTTTTCCATAGTAATTTATTCATAACCAAAAGACATTGAAATGTTTTACCACATGCCTATAGATATGGTTTGACTTGAAAGAAACCCATGGTAATGTGGACCCTAAGTGTAGGATGTAGTTGCCCCTTTGCATATCCAAGATTAGTGCAAAAAAAAAAATTAAAAAAATTACGTGTCTCATCACGCTAATTTCCTCAAAAACCCTACTTAAGCTAAATTTACAAACGATGCGAACGTTCACCGTAATATTTCCTAGGCAATTGAGGTATATAATCGACTCTCCGTAAGGGTGCAGTGTAACTTCACGGAATGAGATTCCACCTTCATAATCCAAAGAACTGTAACGTTAACGTTAATGAGATTCCAGCGTCAGAATACAAAGAAAATACAAATTGGTAATAATTGCGACGTTGACGTTTCACTTTCGAATGATTCAGCTCAAGAAGACACAGTCAAATCATGGATAAAAGGGCCGTTGTAAGCTCCTCAGTCCCAACGTCAGCGGCATAGACGGAGCGTAAATATTTGGAAAGTCATAGAGTCAATCCACGCCAAACTAATATTTATTTTAGTATTATAAATAGTTATTTTCTTTCTTAAAGTCTAATTATTTTTCAATAATATAATGAGACACGGTCAACACAGTGGCAGTTGTTGCTCCGCAGCTAAGAAAATCAAAAGTGAAAGGGCCGTGTGTACAAGTCAGAATAATTCCTCAACAACTTCACGCCTCCGCTTAGGTGGTAACCTTGACTTTCCAATGTAAGGTGAGTAAACAAGTTGGTTGCACATAACTTGATCCTTTTCAGTATTTTCTCAGTATCTTCCCACCCCTGCTTCCTGTTCTTTAAAAGGGTGATATCTCCCCTTCATTTCCCACACCTCAAGTGACTCTTCATCTCTCATATTTCAACTGAGAGCTTCGAACGAGAAGCCCAACTCAGGCATTTATAGTTCACTGTTTCCTCCAAATTGCAGCCTGAAATAAACCATGAGATCAGATCAAACTGTCTGTGTGACAGGAGCAGGGGGATTCATTGCCTCATGGCTCGTCAAGAAACTCCTCAGCAAAGGCTATACCGTCAGAGGAGCAGTTCGTGGCAATCCCGGTAAGTTATACTTACTACTTTTACCAACATAATCTTGATTGGCTTCACTGCGAATTGATCCCAGGACCTCCTGGTAATAGGCACTTGTTTTTTTTTCAATGACATAATTGCGTGTTAAGTCTCTGCTTAGTTTGGATGGAAAGGATTTTAACAATTTCAAGATTGAAGTACAGAGGATGGCAAGTATGAGCATCTGAGAGAGCTGGAAGGGGCGAAAGAGAGGCTTCAACTTGTGAAAGCTGATATTCTTGATTATCAAAGCTTAGTCACTGTTATCCGAGAATGCCATGGTGTCTTTCACATGGCTTGCCTTCTCAACGATGACCCTGTAATTATTATTTTTCCTCTCATATACACATATGATACCATCTCTTATATTCATATTTCTTTCTTGGGTTTTCAGATTTATGAAGGTGCGCATTGAATATTTGTGTTGTCAATTTGTTTTTTCGTTTAGAGAAACATGTATCTTGATTGAAGAGGTTTAAAGTGGAAGCGTCACCCATTATTAGGGACACAAAAGCTGTTTGTACCCCTTGGAGCATCCACTAGAAACCTCGGTCATTTTAATCAAGATACACAGTTTCTCCAAAAAAAACAGATTGATGCTCCACCCGACACATAGCATGACTTATTACTGTGAAAATCTGCACACTCAGATTAAATATTTTCTATAATTATGCAGAATCAGGTGATAGAGCCAGCGGTGGAAGGAACAAGGAACGTTATGGAGGCGTGCGCAGAAATGGGTGTGAAGCGCGTAGTATTTACATTTCTATCGGTGCGGTTTACATGAACCCTCACAGAGACCCTCTCGCCATTGTCGATGATGATTGCTGGAGCGATCTGGACTACTGCATACACACCAATGTATTTATTACTTTGGCTTTAACAACATATATAAATATGAATTATAAATTCTATGTAGATGCTGGTGAAATCCCATGGGCTAATTATGTTTCTTGGTGTGGCTCATTACAGAACTGGTACTGTTACGCAAAGACGTTGGCAGAGAAATCTGCATGGGAGATTGCTGAGAGAAGAAATTTGGATATGGTAGTGATCAATCCATGTCTGGTTGTAGGCCCATTGTTGCAATCCACCATGAACGCCAGCACTGCTCATATTATGAAATATTTGACAGGTGGGTAATGTTATACTTGGTTGGTTAGCTGTATGTCTAATGGAATAGCAGTGATTTAATGGGAGTTCAATGGATGATAATCAGGGTCAGCGAAAACATACGCGAACTTAACTCAGGCATATGTGGACGTGAGGGACGTGGCAGATGCTCACATCATAGTTTATGAGGCAGGTTCAGCTGGTGGCCAAAGATATGTTTGCGGCGAATGTAGCCTCCACCGAGGAGAACTCGTCGACATGCTCGCAAAACTGTGCCCGCGCTGTCCAGTGCCTACCAAGTACGTGATTTCAAAGAAATTTTTGTGGTGTTTTCATAGAATTTTTTGTGGAATTCTAATTATGATGGTTTAACTGTTTTACTTAGATATCCATTTGAAATTTTGAAATCTATATTAGAAATATACAATTTAAAGAGATCTATGGCCTACATAAAATAGCAATATTTTAAATGAATGATTCAATTTGTTAACCTAATCATACCAATAATGTTTTAAAATTAATATTTCATATATATATATATAGATATATTTTAATTATGTGCAACTCATGTATCCGCGCAGATGTTCAGACGAGATAAATCCAAGGAAGCAGCCATACAAGTTCTCCAATCGGAAAATCAGAGATCTGGGCCTCTCATTCACGCCAATAGACAAGTCTTTGGCTGATACGGTGGCCAGTTTACAGGAGAGGGGCTTTCTTCACTATCTCTGACGACCACACAACGCCCAGGGGAATATATCGAGTCGTGGACTGACATTATAAGTCCAGTTGTCAAGGCAGATCGAATGTATATCGAGTGTTCTGGCCGACTAAATCAAATATATCGACTTATCAACTTTTGCAAGTCAACACTTTCATGGATCAGATATTTTAATATTAAGGATTTTATCAATTTAGATCTAATTTTATTGGTAATTGTGCAAAGAGATTGATAGGTTTGTTAATTTGGAAAAGTTGTATATGAATATCATTTGTATATGAAAAGTTGTATATGAAAAAGTTATGGATTACATTCCAACTTTAATTAAAACTAACTATTACTCATATCTAAATTGAAAACTATAAACACTATATTTATGTTTATATATTTTAATTTAAAATAAAGTTATTGTTTTGTTTGATAGTGTTAAATTATTTTATTTTATATAAAATAGTATATAGTGTTCATTCTCTTTTTTTCTTCACCTCGTAATTTTCATTATAGAATTTAAGTTTTATATTATAATAAATATAAAATATATTTAAAAAAATCATTTAGATCTTATTCTTCTAAAAAATTTATCAAACTTTTACCAACTTTTTTACTATTATTATAATTAGCTAATTAGCTAATGAATAAAATTTGGACCATAAAATTATTTTTTTAACAACTCTCCTCCATCCCATATTATTTCATGCTTCATAATTAAAAAACTTTAGCGCCTAAAGTTAACTACTTGACTACCCTATGTGGTCAAAAGGTCAAAAATATGTAAATTATGATTAGCATTTTACTACTAAAAATTATAGTTAAAAAAAAAAGATAAAAATAAAAGTTTGGACAACGAAACGAGATGGACAAATCATATCTTGCCATTGAATATTTTTTAAACAAACTATAACAAGTAAATCTAACTACCTAATTACCCTATGTGGTCAAAAGATAAAAAATATGTAAATCATGATTAGCATTTTACTAATAAAAATTATAGTAAAAAAAAAAGATAAAAATAAAAGTTTGGACAAAGAAACTAGATGGAAAAATCATATCTTGCCATTGAATATTTTTTTAAACAAATTACAACAAGTAGCCACTCAGCAGACATTGTAAACACCTGCTCTTCTCTAGCTTCCGTGTGAACAAGGAGACTTACAAGCTTACTGAAGGATAGTGGAAAAAAGTTTTGAATGTATAGTTCTTTAAGGAGACTTACAAGCTTACTGAAGGATAGTGGCAGAAAGCTTCGAATGTATAGTTATATCAAAGTTCTGGGATCCTATACTGCTTTAATTTTGTGGGTTCCAATGATTTTCTGCCACAAACACAATGGCATTGCACTCATGGATAATTGAGAAATATTGAATCAAAGAGATTCATCGAGTGTAATACATTGTGGCAACTTATAACGCAGATTGTTGTTGGATGAAGGGACAATGGAAATTTGAGACTCCAACTTAAAAAAAAATGATGCACATTGACAATTTAAACCCGTTACACATTTTGAACAATAGATGTTCAATATTGACAAATTTATAAATTAGATGAATATTGTTAGGCCAACCTGTTCCAAGTTTTCAATACAAAACCATGCAAAACATTTGTTTCTGAATTCTACATAATTATTGGATCATTAAAAATGTTAACAAAGTAATGGTAAACAAGTGTTTTTCTTAATTTGCAAGATGTTTCGGTAAAGAAAATCAATCAAATAAATTCTTTCAAGATATGCTCAGACTAGCTAATGTGCCCACCATCAAAATCCAGCTTCTCGGTTGTCTCTGTGTCCGTGCACTTAGCAAAAAAATCCTAAACCAAGCCTCAAAACCAAACAACAAAACCCTCGGCTATTGAACACACCCTGAAATCCCTTCGGAATCAAAATAAAAGACATACATAATAAACAAACCCTTAAGATACTCTCAAACCCTTAAAACCCTACACTCCATAAAATAGAAAACCATGAAAATAATATAATAAATAGCATAATAAACATGTACATCAACGAAGAGAGAAAAAGAGGCACAAAGAGTGCAAGTTGGAGGGAGTTAACATGCATACTCTTTTAGTAGCTAGGCATATGGAATAATTCACCCCACTCACGTGCCCCCTTCCCCTCTAGCCCACCTTAGTTATTAAGGAGTTTTTGTATGTATGAGTGCTTTCCTGTCTATCCTTTGGGCTCTTGGTAAGAAAAAGAAGCATTTTAGCCGAGACAAAAATGCCCACCAAAAACCTTAACACCAAGAAATATCAACAACAATGCTTCAAATTTTCCCACCATTAATACAAAATAAATTCCAAAAGAAACCTCTAAAATGGCGTCAAAATTCTAACTTCAAACCCTAATCCTGTTATTTCACGCTGAGGAGCTAGGCTTTGAACCTAGGTTTAATATAATGGGTAAAACAACAAAAAACTTCTGCTTTATATATATTTTTAAATTTTTATTTCCTTCATTTTGGGTGCCTCCTCTTTTTGTTTCAATATTTTTCTCAAAATTATAAAAGAAGCCAAGTGAATCTATAAATGGTCTAAACAAGATGAGATACTTATCATTTTTTTCAACTCTAAATATACAAAAAAAACCCCAGCTTACAATATATTGCATAGTATGGGAGGGCTTGCTGCAAAAGCATATCAAGGACATGATATTCAAAAACCATTTCTCAGTGCAACTGAGAAGCAGCCAGGGATTGAACACCTCATAAGAACACAATCCATTGATCAACATAAAGACAACATTGTGGAAACACAGTATAAAAGAGAAATTAAAAAAGCCGATAGGCGTAACCCCCTGTCAGAAGGAGCATGTTTTGTGATTAGGCTAATTAATTTTTTTGATCTGATGGTCAGGATTGGAAGATGCCAGTATATTCTGGTCGTCGCCACTAAATCTATGGATGAAATCTACCCCACTAAATTCCTTGCATATCTAAATCAGGTGTTTAAACCGTACTTAAATTAATTTTTTACAAATCTGGATTAAAAATTTACTGTGCCATTTATTAATTGACACCTATCAAGATTAACCTTTCGAATGAAACTGAAAGACTAACGCTTGTCCAAGTGTGTGACCCTGTTATGCCAAGTGTCTGAAGGCGCCGGCGGACAAGAACACGTCGTGAGGTGGGCGCCCTGGTGGTTTCAAGTCGGAGGTAACGGTGGAGGAGTGGAACGGGTCGTCTCTCCCATGGAAATTCAAGAAGACCACTCCAAGCTGTCACCGCTCCTCCACAGTCACGCATACACCCTCGACCCTCCTTGACATCGCGCTCCTGGAATTGCACTCCTCTTGATGTTGACAGTGGGATAGTGGTGAGAATTCCATGTTATGGTCGTGGAGACCTGGGTTCCCACAATGGTGGAATTTCCAGATGGTTTGGCATTAATATAACCTATTTGGATCAAACAATGTTTGGATGTTTGAGAGAACCACATTGAAAGAAACGGTCATGGAGCCGTTCGCTACATAGTTGGTTGAAGCCGGAAGAGAAGGTGTATGGCCTTCTCGAGTGCCGAAAAGACGCATTGCCACAACAATGCTCTAACTGTTCACAGGAAGCGAACATCGCTCTTCAACAGCTTTGCGAGAACGACATAGGCGGCCGAATGTGGTTCGATGTGTGTTTCTTGCGTTATGATAATTTCAGTTTCTTTTCAGACTTAGATGCCCATGTCATTTCTATTCTCCCCAATCCCCAGACTGTGAAGGATAATCCGGGTGGTTTTCAAACTGAGGTCGTGGATCTATTTCGTCTTTTGACTGGTGAAAATTCCGATCTCCCAAGCAAGAGATTCTCTGCAGAATCTGCTCCCTCTTCTTCCTCTGATACGCACAGAGTTTTCGCTCTAGTTGAATGCTCGAGAGATTTGCCCATAGAACAGTGCAAATCATGTTTGTTAATAGCGCTCAAAAAGTTGTATCCTTTTATGGTAAAACAAGGGGCCGAAGCGTTGTTAGGAAGTTGCAGAATTCGGTTTGAGACATTCTCATTCTCGACATTATTTCCGCCCAGCAACGCTACAGAGCATCAGGGTAATGTTTAATTAAATTTTATTTCCTTTACATTGCCTTCTCTTTATTGTTTTCTCAAATTCTGCGTTACAGGAAAATCTCCGAAAAAGGTGGCCATTATGTGCGGGTCTATAGGAGGCGGATTGTTCGTCTTTGTCTTATGCTTTTTATATGGCTTTACAAAATAAACAAAATGAGATCCATGTCCAGGGAGAGACCAGTTCCCGAGCGAGGTATTTATTTTTATTGCAATCATAATCATAATTCAATTTTAAGATTACTAATTATTTATCCCTATTGCAACCATAATAATAACTGATTTTAAAGATTTTAGAATCTGCTCCCTCTTCTTCCTCTGATACGCACAGAGTTTTCGCTCTGGTTGAATGCTTGAGAGATTTTCCCATAGAACAATGCAAATCATGTTTGTTAATAGTGATCCGCAGAAGAACAGGTAAAGGGAAATGCACTTTGCAACAACGATCTCTGGTAAGGGTGAGGAAACATAAGTCCCTTCTCTCATTTTGAATCCGATAATTCCCCAACCCACGCTAATAATTGCCAAACAATAGAGGGATCCATCGAAGAAAACCATATCCATATCCCTTTTCGTGCCCTACAATTCTCCATGATTTGTGAGTGGAATTGTAGATTTCAACTATATGTACCTGATCGTGGACAAGCGAGGACGTCCTTGTGAGAGGATTGCAAACAAGAATTGCATATGGACGAGGACACCTGACCAAACAGAGGCCTGCCGCCGATCCATGGCACATAAGTGGATATGTTGGCTTTAAATCTTGCTCTAAGATGAAGGAAAAGGCCATGGAGGAGGGCTTCATCCAGGTCCGTGTGAAAAAACAGTAAGCTAGACGATTGGGCATTTTGAGTTCGGGTTCATTGAAAATCTCCCAGTGTAGAACCAGGGATGGGTTTCTGTTATGACGCTTTTCGGCCAATTGAGTTGTTATGAATTTGGTGGATAAAATGAGGGCATTCCATTCCTTGCAAACACACCGAAATCTGCACAGAGATTGAAGTGGCAGCCATGCAAGTATCTCGCCTGTATGATAATCAGGCATTTCCCAATGTACCAGGCAGTTTTGTTCTGGGTTCCATCTCCCCTATTTTTCATAAACCCTAAAGGGAGGGAAGATAGAAATATTGTAGAATGATTCGATACGAAATGTGCACCTGATTGCTGTATATTGGGATTCATAATCGACTTAGGTTGAAAACCAGAAATACAAGTTCCAGCGCAAACGGCTGATGGCATCTCAGGATCAGGATCGTTGTTCAATACCCAAATATTAAAATCAGTTATTATTATGGTTTAGTACAAGATTATATAGAGACTAAATAATATATATTCATTTTTTTATATTTGAAAATTTTTAATACAATATTATTTGAGATGAAATCATGTATTTATATTTTTATTTTTTAAGTTTTTTTCAAGTTATTATTTTTATTTTTATTTTTGAAATTTGTAATATGAAATTGTTTATTTTATTATTAGTAACAAAAACATGTTTATTAATACTAATGTGATTGTTATATTCATGGAGATGTGACAAATATTGATTAATCACTAATAATGATTAGATGTATATTGTTAATGTGGCCATCAAAGATTGACTATATATATATATATAACAAAATTAACAAAATATAATAATATAATAGGATAAAGTTATTACTAATAATACTTATTTTTGTCTTAATATTATTTTAATGATTAATATCCATTTATTAACATATTAAAATAATTATCAATATCTTTTATATATATTTATATTGTAATCACAATATTAATAATATTGAGTCCTATGTAAATACTATAGTATATTAGTAGTATTATAAAAATGTTTAATACTATTAATATTAAACCCATTGATAAAAATTCTTATTAATATATAATACATATATTTCAAGTTAATATAATAAAATTATTATACATAATATCATGAAAATTAACAAAATATAATAATATAATAGGATAAAGTTATTACTAATAATACTTATTTTTGTCAAAATATTATTTTAATGATTAATATCCATTTATTAACATATTAAAATAATTATCAATATCTTTTATATATATTTATATTGTAATCAAAATATTAATAATATTGAGTCATATGTAAATACTATAGTATATTAATAGTATTATAAAAATGTTTAATACTATTAATATTAAACCCATTGATAAATATTCTTATTAATATATAATACATATATTTCAAGTTAATATAATAAAATTATTATACATAATATCATGAAAATTAACAAAATATAATAATATAATAGGATAAAGTTATTGCTAATAATACTTATTTTTGTCTCAATATTATTTTAATGATTAATATCCATTTATTAACATATTAAAATAATTATCAATATCTTTTATATATATTTATATTGTAATCACAATATTAATAATATTGAGTCATATGTAAATACTATAGTATATTAATAGTATTATAAAAATCTTTAATACTATTAATATTAAACCCATTGATAAATATTCTTATTAATATATAATATATATATTTCAAGTTAATATAATAAAATTATTATACATAATATCATGAATTAATTATTTTAATACTTATCATGAATTGAATACAGAAGCCAAGGTTGATTGTGTTTTTTTTAATTTTGTTTTGTTAAAATAATAATTTATTATTATAAAAATTAACTCATTTTAAATAACTATGTATTTAAAAAAAAAAAATTGGAACAATCCACACTAACCGGAATGTACCATATGATTTGAAAACCATAAAATATAGTTTTACATTTGAAAGTCATTCAAATAAATTATAAATATAAATTTAATAAATAATTTTTTATATTAGATTTTATTTAGGAAATATTAATTTTATTATTGATTTTTTTATATAATAATTTGGAGTGTTTTTTATTTTTAAGATACAAAATTTAAACGAATTCTATTTCTTTTAATTTCAGGATAAATTTTAATAAACACTAATCATTATTATTAATCATCATTATTAATTTTTTTATAATAATTAAAAAAAAATGAAAATAATAATATAAATAAAACTTAAAGTTTACTTTAAAAAATTAAGTTTTTTATATCATATGTTTTAAATATTAATTTAGGAAAATAAAATATTAAAAAAGTTTAAAAATATAAATTTGGTAGTATAAGTAGTACAATCTTTATTATTTTTTTATTAAAAGTGTATGAGATGTGTAATTTTTTTTATGTTTACTCTAGCTTTGACACATCTTTCCTAAAATAAAAATAAAATGTTTATTAAATTAAGAAATAATGTCAACTATAATGAGAACAAAAAAAATTACATATGTTCGGTTCATTTTAATTAAAAACGTTATTGTACCAATAGATGCATTAGAAAACCCTATACGATAGAGATATCTAATTCCTTTTGTGCTCAATCAATAACATATTTTGATGGAAGAAGAGAAAAAAAACTTATATTTCTCATTTAAAATATTTCTCATTTAAACATATATATATATTCTAAAATATTTCATTCCCTAAACAAAACAAATAATTTAAATCAATTCCCTTGGGTTCACCAATTCCTTTGGTTTATAATATTAAACCCTTGGGTTTATTAGTTCTTTTGGTTTATAATATGAATAATCGATCAATGTCATCCATGATCAAATGTCACATTCTGACAAATATTGTCTCAATATGAAAATCACCCATGGCCAACCATGGTCATAGTTGGTCCAACATCGCATTGTGACCATGATCAAATGTCACATTCTGACAAATATTGTCTCAATATGAAAATCACCCATGGCCAACCATGGTCATAGTTGGTCCAACATTGCATTGTGACAACAATTGTCTCAATGTTTAAATCAATTCTCTTGGGTTCACAAATTCCTTTGGTTTATAATTTGTTGGGTAATGGATTTCCCTTGGGTTCACCAATTCCTTTGGTTTATAATATTAAACCCTTCGGTTTATTAGTTCTTTTGGTTTATAATATGAATAATCGATCGATGTCATCCATAATCAAATGTCACATTCTGAAAAATATTGTCTCAATATGAAAATCACCCATGGCCAACCATGGTCATAATTGGTCGAACGTCGCATTGTGACAACAATTGTCTCAATGTTTAAATCAATTCCCTTGGGTTCACCAATTTCTTTGGTTTATAATTTGTTGGGTAATGGTTTTCCCTTGGGTTCACCAATTCTTTTGGTTTATAATATTAAACCCTTGGGTTTATGTCATCCACGATCAAATGTCACATTCTGACAAACATTGTCTCAATATGAATATCACCCATGGCCAACCATGGTCATAGTTGTTCGAACGTCGCATTGTGACAAAAATTGTCTCAATATTTAAATCAATTCCCTTGGGTTCACCAATTCCTTTGGTTTACAATATTAAACCCTTGGGGTTATTAGTTTTTTTGGTTTATAATATGAATAATCGATCAATGTCATCCATGATCAAATGTCGCATTGTGAGAACAATTGTCTCAATGTTTAAATCAATCCCCTTGGGTTCACCAATTCCTTTGGTTTATAATATTAAACCCTTGGGTTTATTAGTTCTTTTGGTTTATAATATGAATAATCGATCAATGTCATCCATGATCAAATGTCACATTCTGACAAATATTGTCTCAAAATGAAAATCACTCATGGCCAACCATGGTCATAGTTGGTCGAATGTCGCATTGTGACAACAATTGCCTCAATGTTTAAATCAATTCCCTTGGGTTCACCAATTCCTTTGGTTTATAATATTAAACCCTTGGGTTTATTAGTTCTTTTGGTTTATAATATGAATAATCGATCAATGTCATCCATCAAAAAATTGTCTGAATATGAAATCAGCCATGGCCAACCATGGTCATACTTGGTCGAACGTCCCATTGTGACAATAATTGTCTCAATGTTTAAATGAATTCTCTTCTGTTCACCAATTCCTTTTGTTTATACTTTGTTGGGTAATGGTTTTCCCTTGGGTTCACCAATTCCTTTGGTTTATAATATTAAACCCTTGGGTTTATTAGTTCTTTTGGTTTATAATATAAATAATCGATCAATGTTATCCATGATCAAATGTCACATTCTGAAAAACATTGTCTCAATATGAAAATCACCCATGGCCAACCATGGTCATAGTTGGTTGAACGTCGCATTGTGACAACAATTGTCTCAATGTTTAAATCAATTCCCTTGGGTTCACCAATTCCTTTGGTTTATAATTTGTTGGGTAATGGTTTTCCCTTGGGTTCACCAATTCCTTTGGTTTATAATATTAAACCCTTGTGTTTATTAGTTCCTTTGGTTTATAATATAAATAATCGATCAATGTCATCCATGTTTAAATCAATTCCCTTGGGTTCACCAATTCCTTTGGTTTATAATTTGTTGGTAATGGTTTTCCCTTGGGTTCACCAATTATTTTGGTTTATAATATTAAACCCTTGGGTTTATTAGTTCTTTTGGTTTATAATATGAATAATGACAACAATTGTCTCAATGTTTAAATGAATTCCCTTGGGTTCACCAATTCCTTTGGTTTATAATTTGTTGGGTAATGGTTTTCCCTTGGGTTCACCAATTCCTTTGGTTTATAATATTAAACCCTTGGGGTTATTAGTACTTTTGGTTTATAATATGAATAATCGATCAACGTCATCCATGATCAAATGTAGCATTGTGAGAACAATTGTCTCAATGTTTAAATCAATCCCCTTGGGTTCACCAATTCCTTTGGTTTATAATATGAATAATCGATCAACGTCATCCATGATCAAATGTAGCATTGTGAGAACAATTGTCTCAATGTTTAAATCAATCCCCTTGGGTTCACCAATTCCTTTGGTTTATAATATTAAACCCTTGGGTTTATTAGTTCTTTTGGTTTATAATATGAATAATCGATCAATGTCATCCATGATCAAATGTCACATTCTGACAAGTATTGATTCCTTAGGTTTTTTATATTTATCCCTTGGGTCCACTGACTCCTTTGGTTTATAATATTAAACCCTTGGGTTTATTAGTTCTTTTGGTTTATAATGTTAATCACACATTCGGTTTATTACTCTCTTGAGTTTAAAATACTAATTCTCAGGGTTTGTTGATTTCTTAGATTTTTCAGTTTAAAATATTAATTCTTAGGGTTTATTAATCTTTATTGTTTATAATATTCATCCGTTGGGTTTATGATATTTATCCCTTGTCTCAATGTTTAAATGAATTCCCTTGGGTTCACCAATTCCTTTGGTTTATAATTTGTTGGGTAATGGTTTTCCCTTGGGTTCACCAATTCCTTTGGTTTATAATATTAATCCCTTGGGTTCGTTGATTCCTTTGCTTTATAACATTAAACCCTTGGGTCTATTAGTTCTTTTGGTTTATAATGTTAATAATCTCATTGGTTTATTAATATCTTATGTTTAAAACACTGATTCCTATGGATTATTAATTTATTAGGTTTTTTAGTTTAAAATATCAATTCTTACGGTTTATTAATCTCTTGTGTTTTTAATATTGATCCCTTATGTTTATAATATTTATCCCTTGGGTTCACCAATTCCTATGATTTATAATATTTACACCTTTGGTTAATATTAATAATATTATAATATTACTAATAATCATTTTAAATAAATATTCAAATATTTATTAATAATGATTATTAGTAATATTATAATATTATTAATATATATTATTAATAAATATTCAAATATTTATTAATAATGTTTATTATTAATATTATAATATTATTAATATATATTATTAATAATATATATTAATAATATTTTAATATTTTAATATTTATTTAGTAATATTAATAATACTATAATATTACCAATAATTCATTATAAATAAAGATTCAAATATTTATAAATAATAATTATTAGTAATATTATAATATTATTAATAATATAACCAGCTATGATATAATATATATTATTAATATATTATTAGTTCTTTTGGTTTATTAATAATATAACCATCTATGATATTAATATATTAATAAATATTTTTAATATATATTATTAATACTTATTATAATATTATTAATATATATAAAATATTTTTGTGATTTTAATCATAATTAATATATTTAATATATTAATATTCTTATTAATATATAATATATATATTTCAAGTTAATATAATAAAATTATTATATATAATATTTATTTATTGATATATAAATTAATGTGATGGGTAGTGGATATAGGCCTATCGAAAGCGATATATCAACCACATTGGTGATAATGATGGTTGTAAATCTATTTTATATCGCCTATCGGCGTATATCAACCACATTAGTTTTTACTAATGTGGTTGTGCTAGTATTAAAAACAATAAAAAAAATTATTATCACTCCAACTAAAAGAAGTTATTTGCGTGTTTCAACGCCATCAGAGTCTGCGGCTTCCCTTCCAGAGAAGACGCCATTATGAATGATAAGAAGCAGCACGAGATAAAGATTGAGCAACCCATCGTCGTCGCAGTAAACCCTACCTCAAATTTAATTTGCAGACCCTGGTTCTCCACTTATACAGTTACAGCAGGAGGTGCCGTGCACAGGGATTTTGAAAGTTTATGAGCCGGGGTTTAGAAGGAAGGAGTGGATGTCGTTGCGACTCCCACTAAAAAGAAAGACTAGGAGGGTGTTTCCAAGAAAGTGTTGCAGGGTCGCAGAGTCCATTCTCCCCACCGAACTGAAAAGTCGTGAATAATCTTTATAAATCGTCGAAAAGCGAGATCTTTTGACTGTGAAAGAGTATCTTCTGAGTCACACTTGTTTCTCGATGATGTAATAACAGGGTTTTAAGCCAATCAAGGAATTTTGCACAAAAGTATTCGGCAAACCCTCGAAAAAGGGTTTGAAAAAAGTTTGACATGATTAGTTAATAAGAATTTTAAATTCAATTGCCTCAGAAGCTTGCGTTGTGTAGGAAGATATTCTTAGAAATAATTGTTCATTGAAATATATTATTAAAATATTTTATTTTATTTTTTCTATCGTTTGAAATTTACTTTATTATTATACTTGCCTATGACGGTGGCACGTTATATTGATTTTTGATTTTGATTTTATAAATTTGAAAAAAAATTATAAAATTTTCTAAAAAATTTAAATATATATATTATTTTTTTGAAAATCAAAATTATATTAAATGAAAATTAAAATTATTTTGAATGGTTGATTTTTTAATCATTTAATTTGGTTCATTTTTTAAAAAGACAAAGTAAAAAAATTTAATCAATTATTGAATATATAGTAAAAATACATCATATCTCAAATTTAGTTTTTTAAAAATTAACTATTATTTAATTATTAAAAAAATATTAATAATCAAACTAACCATTAAAAACTAACTAAATTAATTAGTTATTAAAAATTATTAAACAAAATAAACGAAGGAAGCCGGAATAATGGCCCCAGGGAAATATTAAAAATGCACCTTTAGCATCCTCCCTTACTTCCATTTGACAATTCGCAATGTGAACTTCTTGAATGGCTATACCAGTGTTTCACATACAAATAAATTACAAACCTTCATAAACTCTTAATATCAAATGACTATTACCTGATAAATGCAACAAACCAGGCCTGTGTGTTGTGGAGGATTAAGTTAAAAGTTCAAGTAGCCTATTCATATACACTATATCAAATACAATTTTATAATATTGGACGACCATTTTAATCATGAAATTTTGTTTTATAAGTTTTTAATTTATCCTTAAAATATATATACTATAATAATAATTTCTTTTTTGAGTTTATTCATTTTTTAATTTTTATAAAAAATCATGATTTAAAAAATATATCTCGAAATGTAATATTTGGAAAAGATATTTTATAATTAAAATTAATAATAAATGTAAATTAAGATTTACAAACATATTTATTTTTTTAGTAATATGTTTTTATTAAAATTACTAATAGAATTTAATAATTAAAAAAAAATATTTAAAAATAAAAAATTATAAATAAAAAAATAAATTATTTTAAAATAAAAAATTATTTACTTTTATCATTATTTATTCACTTTCCTATCATGATCCACACTTTTTTTATATCATTATTTATTCACTTTTCTATCATGATCCACACTTTTTTTTGTAGTATTCAAAATAAATTCAGGATCAATCTTCCATGGAGACATAAATCTTTTGTGTCTTAGCTCAAAGAGTAGGCAACCTCATAACTAATGTCTCAATTCTTGTTGAGGCATAAATTAATTGCTATTGTGTGCGGCTTGCACTCTGTTACACCTAACCTAGAGTATATAATGACAACCAGTTAAATTTGAACCTGAACCTGGCTGAGAAAAAACTCCCACCAATTACCAATTCCCCCATATCTATCCATCTCATCAAAATCAAAATCTCTTTCACTGTGAAAGAGAAAAATTTTGAGTCACGCTTCTTTCTAGATGATAAAAAAATCCATTCATCAAAAACCAAAATCTCTTCACTGTGAAAGAGAAAATTTTGAGTCACGCTTCTTTTCTAGATGATGTGACTCTGAAAGAGAATATTTTGAGTCACGCTTGTTTCTAGATGATGTAATAATTGGATTTAAGTCAATCAAGGAATGCATGCATCATGTGATGTGGACAAAATTGTTCCAGACACCCTTAAAATAATAATTTCAAATTCAATTGGGTCAGAAAATTGCGTTACCCGTAGGAAGGGGTTCTGATTTATAGTTTGAAAAATTTTTTCTCATACCGTTTCTCGACATTTTTAGTTGCAATATTTTTTCCATTCAATATTGAAAAAAATAGTATTATATTTCTTTGTATTTTGTAAAACGTATTCCAGACTATCTCTAAGGATTATCATTTTTTTTATTTGATTTATATATATATATATAATGATAATATAATAAATTATATGGTAGGTAGTTTCTGTAGTTTAATTTAAATATAATTAAATTAATAATTAGTATTAAGATTTAGAATTTGTTAATTTAGATTTTACTAATTGTAAATTGGGGTATTTTATTATGAAATTCAACATCATGGTGGTGGAGAATCCCATCTTACATAACCACAATAATAATGTTTTATTAGTCTCTCACATAGCATGAAATATAAAAATCTATTTCCATGAACATTTTTCAATAACTATAGTTGATTTTTAAAAATATATTAGATTTTTTTTATAGCATATTATATTGTTTTGCAACATTAAATAATTATAAGAATATTGTAGTTAAAGGAAATAATTTTTTTTAAATGTATTTTTTTTAATTTTTAATTAATTAAAACATATAAAAACATTAATTAATTATACTTAAATATTACATAATAAAAATAAAAAATCAAAGTACCTATTTGCCTATTAAGGTGAATATATTGTTAGAAGTTTTCCTAAGAAAATCGTGAGAGTACCTATTTAGTACCTATTTGCCTAATAAGGTGAATATATTGTTAGAAGTTTTTCCCTAAGAAAATTAGAGAGTACCTATTTGTCCATTAAGGTGAATATATTGTTAGAAGTTTTCCAAATATAAATCTCATTTTGAACTTGCGTACTCATGTATTGTTATCTATCTCAATCAACTTTACCATATTGCTTTATATGGTGATTAATGCATGGTATCAAAGTCTTGCTCCTAGTTCTAGACTCCAATTGTGTTTGCTTTATATGGTGAGTAATACATGGTATCAAAGTCTTGCTCCTAGTTCTAGACCGCAATGGTGTTCTATAGAGTTTTGAATTTAGATTTTTTTTGTGGTAAGACTTCATACTATATCATATCACGATTGATAATGTTTAATTTTTTTTATTTTTTTTTAAAGATCATTTTTTAAGTTAGGTTGTTCTATAGTGTTTTGAAGTAAGACTTCATACTATATCATATCACAATTGATAATGTTTAAAAATAAAAAAAAAGGATATTTTTTAAGTTAGGGGTTGGTTAATATGTGAACCCTGGAAAAATTCATTTTTTGTAAGTTCCCAAATGGAAAATTATTTTATTGAAAAAATTATTTACTTTCTCAAAACGTTCTTTTTATTTTGTTATTTACAAAAAAAACATGATTATTATGATAAAATTAACTATTGATCAAATAGCTCTCAAGGTGAGAACCTGGAGAGTGTATACACACATACACACACTCTAATCGGATGAGCCTAAATTATATAGGCTTTCACACTAACGGGATGGTTTCAACCACTCCCTATATCGAGATATGAGATCTATGATTAGAATCTCAATCCTATCTTTATCATAACAACCTAACTATGGATTTCTCCATTAATTCCAACACTCCCCCTTAATGGAGAAAGGGTACTAAACAATAACATACGCCCTGACAGTCTTAGTCTCACCTAGGCTTTAAAAACCTTGGTCGTGAGGTTTTCATTTTGGTCTTTATGCTTCGTGAGACCATATTTGTTCATTCGTGGATGAGGCTTCATCTTCACTTTATTTGCCATGAGATAGTGATGTATCTTCGCCTCATTTCTTCCCCCTGATGGAAAAGCTGAACGCTTATCCTCGCCCTTTTGAAAATTATGATAGGCTTAATAGGAAATTGTTTTCTCTCACCATTTACGGTGTCACGCATGTAAATTTCAGCAATGTTGTCATCTCGCACACACATAAATATTGATGAGATTATCACATTTTAAATTCTCTCTAGCTCGTCTTCTTCTCGCCACGTCTTCGCCATCGGCTTCATGTGGCTCGTTGAATTGATCTTCAACACTTTGTTCCTCTTTACATCCTTCCCGAAGATCAACTCGTGACTCGACTCTTTAATATCGGGATCTCGCACAACAGATTGTGCCTCTTGTTTCTCGTGGTCATCAACGAACCACATTGTTTTTTATAAAAAATGCTACCCATGCTACTCGTGCTAACGCCTATAAATGCCCACATGAAAATATCATCATCATGTCGTCATCGTAATCAAAATATCTAAAAATATAGACATGTTGTTAAAAGGTCCAACTTATCCGGTTTTATCTTGCTTCCGCATTTCGACTACGCTAGGTCCTCCGACGAGCTCCAACAACCCCCGTTACCACACAGAGCGAGAAACCTCCTTCGATAGCTCTTCAATAGTAGAACCTTGTAGATTGTGGCTTCTATGCCACGCGAGGCTTAGTGCCCTCGACTCTTGCAACGAGCAACAAACGACCTCTCAACAAGTCGGCAACGCTATTGACATCCAATTCGATGCATGCGATTGATACATATTTCGAAGATGTGTTAAAAAAAAACAAACAAACATGTTTTCATTGTGGCATATAATAAATCGTACGTAAAAATTTACCCAATTGGCTTTGGGATCTCCACAACCTGCAACTTTTATGATTTTTTCAAACAATAAAATTTCCAGAACAAATGTGCTAGGTGAGGCTGATGAAAGAACACCAAATAGTTGCTATCCAAACGCTCCCTTTTTAAAAAGCCTTTAAAAAAAATACTCCACTCATGAAAAGAATCGTTAAAGAATTCCCTTAAAATCATGTGCTCTTTTAAATTTCCATGTATGAAAAAATTCTTATTAGAATTCCTTCCTAAAAAAAGTGTCACTCAAGGAAGAGCTCTCTCAAATAAAAAATTCTCAAACGTAACTCTCAACGCTCAACAAAATTTTAATGCGAGTTGCTTTTTGCACTATAACCAATATCCCAAAATCTAGTGAAGGGAAAAAACCGGCTCCTGGTCTACGAATTCATGAACCGTGGCTCGTTGGACATGTCTCCCTTCGATTCGGTGGGTCTTCCCAATTAACTGTGCCGTGGGTTCTTGAAATGGCCACCTGCCTGTCTCAAAACGCTCCACCTACAGCTCCACCACCTTTGTGGCCCATTAATTGATAAAAAATAATGTGATTGCGCCGCGAAAGCGGAGTTGGAATAGCCCAGAAAACGATTAAAAATGTAGGTCAGGAGATCGAATTCCTGAATTTGTTCTAGTAGCAGACGCAGGACAGGGTTTTCAACTTTATCGTGTTGAGATCGATGCAATTGATGAGGAAGAACCGGACGGATTCCAGCGGCAAGCAGCTGTTACATGAGCTGGAGGCGTTGAGGCAGGCGTTGTATCCAGTCGGCGGACATCAGCAACAAAATAGGATCAACGCTGTCATGTATACAGTAAGGCTCGCAAGTCGATTAGGGGTATGGCCACGCTCCGTCCACACTGCAGATCCAACACAGCGATCCGTCACTGACCATATACTCCAACCACGCTGCAGATCCAAGTCTTTTGATATCTGACTGTTACAGGATCCAGCACAACGATCCTGGCTTCCATGCACTCACGCAGTGCCGATACGCCTCTGATACCCGACTGTTAAAAAAACTCTTTTAGAGTGTTGTAATGAACTCTGCGGAATGACAAACCAACGCGACAAACGCCCTGTTGCAGAATGCTGGCTCTATACGTAGATCGTTCTAGCTCAGATACCATGATAAAACTAACTATTGATCAAATAGCTCTCTAGGTGAAAACCTGGAGAGTGTAAACACACATACACACACTCTGATCATTGAATCAAATGAGCCTAAATTATATAGGCTTTCACACTAACGGGATGGTTTCTACCACTCCCTCGATATCAGGGTATAAGATCTATGATTAGAATCTCAATTCTATCTTTATCATAACAACAACCTAATTATGGATTTCTCCATTAATTCCAACATATTATACATCACTAATTATTCCCTAAATAAAATCATGTTTAACTTTTGTAAGACATTCTATGAGGACACTAATTGCATTCACTTAGTAAATAGTAAGAAGTGGCTCCATGTTACTCTAAAAATTATTATGTAAAAGTACAATAGAATAAGATTTATTCCACATTAACATCGTTTTGAATCACAAATTATATTTGTAGAATATATAATTTGTTACCCTAAAACAAGTGAAAAAAATGAGACTAAGAAAATGGTCATTGAAAATAAGATATATTGCCTTTGGAAAGTTTGAGGACTCCAATATATATGCTATAACAACATCATTGAGTTGAATTGAACTGCAATTTTCATTTGACATGTAAAAATAAAGTTGTAGTAATAAAAGAGACACGTGTGTAATTCCATTTGATAGAATTTGTCATATTTATTTTTAATTCATATTAAGCCTCCTCCATTGCACTTTTATATGGTTAGTAATAGATGGTATCAGTCTTGGCTTGAGTTTCACTTTTCATATGGTGAGTAATAGATGTCTTAGCTTGAGCTTGATTTTTGTAGGTGTGTTTGATTGAGGTGTTGAAGTAATTGTCACGTTCACCACATTGGAAATCAATTACTTGGACTAACTACCATCCTCGAACCATGAGATTAACCACCCATCCAAATAATGATAAGAGTTTGGAAATTTACCAATGACTAATATGAGACTAACTGTCATCAAAATAATAGTAGGTATTTAGAAATTTACTCATGATTATAGACTTAGTGTAATAAAAAAGCCTAATACTATCAACAACAACAACAAAAATATAATTTTATATTAAATTTGTTAATAAATATAAAAATAATAAAATTTAATCATAATTTTAAATTTATAAAAAATAAAATAATATTTATAAATTTTTGTTTTAAGTTAAAATTATTTAGATTATAATATATATTAAAATCTAATCTTTTATTTGACCCAATTTAGAAAATTTATTACAAAATGGTGACTTCCACATATATCATGAATAACTTCACAAAACATTTCATATCACGAATAACTTCACAAAACAACATTTTATGTGACTTATCATGGAATGTAAGCATGGGAATATCTCCTTAACCGTAAAATGCCCCGCAACCATCATCAGCGTGTGAATAATGGTTGGTTCTTTTTCTCAACAACAATTACATTGCCTTATTAAAGGCCCACCTATGTTTTATGTTTTCCAATTTACTTACATTATCTATCGCATTCACTTCATAGAACATGTCTGAAAAGCTCACTATTGAATTCACATCCTTGAATTTACTTGGGGAGCTCTCATATTGATTTCATAGACTTAAGTTTTAAGTGTATCATGTCTTTTGAGGTGCCTGAAGTTGATTACCTTTTTAATCACTAAAAAGTCATTTAAAAAAACTTGCTTTTTCATTTTCCTTATGTCTCTCTCAACACAATTCACTGGACTTGTGCAATGCTTGACCTTGTGCTTTCACTTTTAATATAAAATAAATTGATGGTTTTGATGCTCGTATAGTCTTATCCATTATACTCTGTTTTAAGTGTAAATGTAAAATAGATTCACTCATAGTTATGTTATATAATTGGGAAATGGAATCTACCACGCTTTACATATTAAATTTTCATAATTGTTGTCATTTCATGGGAATTTTGTACTTTTGATTAGTAAATCTATGCAATGAGCAATAGTATGTTAAACTTCATAGTAAATCAAGTTAAAAATAAATAAATAAAATTATTTAAAAAATAATAATAATAAATTTCAAGCTATAATGTTAAACTATAGTTTTTTTTGCAATTTTTTTAGTCAAACCTAAACTAATATGGTTTGACCACAAAACCCAATGCAATATCTACTACGTCAAAGATAATAATATATTTCACCTTTGTTGTCCAATGTAGGAAATAACCATGAAGATACATAAATATCTATCTCATCATCCAGGTTTTGGACACAATTAAAATTTAAAATTGTTTATTAGAGTAGGTTATTTTTTAAAAATATTTTCATATATATAAATAATGATTAAAAATCAAAGGAATGTCGAGTATCAACATTGTTGTAAATTTGTATAAAAATGTTAACAATCTTTTTTTTCAAAATTTTTTAATTAACATAACTAACACATAACCTCGTTTTGCGGATTGTGATTTTTCTTATCACCTCTTCTTGATGATTGGGATTTTTCTTGTCACCTCTTGTTGATGATTGGGATTTTTTTTATGTCATGAGTTGATATGGTTTTGCCTCTTATAGGAAGGAGTGTGTTTGATTCAACAATTCACTTATTCTTAACTAAAAATTTAGTCACCCTAACAGTACAAATGCTAAAACCTTTAGATTTTGCAAATGCAAGATATGTAATTGAGCATATAAGATGTATAAAAATTGTTGGTGTTGATGATAATCAATTCGAATCAAAGTACTCTTCTAATATGGTCGAGTGTGTTATGTTATCGTGTGCTAACTTGTGAGTTGAAGTTGGCATAGTTAATAGTGCACTTTGGTTACATTCATAATATTTTTTTATATGCTTACTCAACATCCAATATACACCAATGTTATTTTTCATAAGTATATTGGTGCTCCATTTACCACAAATAATTCAAGAATTACACCAACAACAATTGATATTAGAGGAAACCATATATAAATTCCTCTAAAAATGGCAAACACCTTAACTCCTCACAAATCATAGGAATTAATTGGACAAGGGTTAATAGTCATAAACATATCAAGAATCAAATTGATGAATGATATACACATATTATGACATTTTTTTGATTGAACATAATATCAAGATGAAAATTAGTATATACTAGTTACAATTAGGAAGAAATAATTATGATTAAATTCCTTATCCTTATAACATTCAATATAAATATTTTTTGAGTAGAGAGGCTCTCATTCTACAACCCCGTACCAGGGCGATGTGTAACTTTGTCCATACTAAACATGGACTTGACACATGTTCATTATATATATATCGGCTATAACTAAAATAAAAAACAAATATACATATTTGATTATTTTTACTTAAAAGTACCTCGGATCCGTGTGTCATGATCTCGCCCATCCACTTACTCAAGTGTGGAATGACAACACCATCCACCTAGCGTACTTTCATGTTGCCACAATTAACCATGCCAACGCCTTACTTTATTACTCAGTCCTTCACTAAGTATTTGTGCACCCTGGATCCATCACTCGCTTGAACGACACCCTCTCGTACATTTATTCTACTCATCATGCCTTCATTTAGGAGTGTTTTTCCTCCTCCTCCTCCCGCTCTCTCACTCAACACTTGACCTCATTTGCCCACCCACTCTACTCTTGTGATCTCTAACACCCTTATGCCTTCTACACACCTCACATATCCCCAATTTTCTTCCATGGTCCGGGGAACGCGAGAAAGTGTGACATGTTTGTCATGGAAGGGGGAGAGGTTGATCGCGTGATTTCGTTGTTGCGTGAAGATGATATCACTTTCTTTTCTTTAACAATGTCATCCTAACTCATATACGGTGTTAGGTGACAAAATTGGAAGCCAAAGAGATTCGACAAGGGAGGAATGCTTAGTGGGCGCTCCGCACCTCCTCACTCATCGCCTCCTCACTCAGTGAACATGAACGCTCCAATGCTATCAAATGGATTGCAAAAATCTTAACCAATACCAAACACATATACTCCTCCCATTTCTACCTCTCTTGCGACATCGGGCATCACCTTCCCCTCCCGAAATTCCATCCTCTTCCTCCAAGACCCTTCCACCTCCTCTGTTTTTATTCATCCCGACTCCTCCTCACTTTCCACCATGTATGTGAGCATTGAGTGTATCTTTGAGGCTCGTAGGTCGCATAACATCTTGGCTCATCCTACGCGACGTCCATCTCATCGCTACTAGGACCCTCCCCTCCCCCTCACCCCCCATCCCCGGCCCCTCATGGGTGCTACATTTGTGAAGAAACACATGTCGTTGGTCCCTCTAGCATAAGAGATGTTGTTTCTGACTAGCCCGCCCAACGACGAACATTCTCAATAGCAATCGGTCCATGCACCTCCGGATTACGTGACGCAACTTTAGCTTAACCATTTTTCCCTCTAGCATGGCATGTTATGTTTTTCTTTCCAAATGCTAGTAGAACAAAGGCTTGGTTTCAACATTGCCTATGACCTCTCGCTTTTTTTGTGTCTATCAATTACAACAATGGTTTTAAACTCGTAATTTTTTTGAGTGGTTTATTTGGTTTCCCCTACCAAAGTGGTAGATAACCTCATTTCGCACATTTCTTGCTTGTACTCTATGTATTTTACTTTTGTTAATATAATGTGAATGGTTTGCCAACAAAACAAAAAGTATTACTTAAAAGTTTTATAAAACATAGTTTCACTCTAATTATGTTTGCTTTATTGGTTGTTGATATTACAACCCAATACAAATGAGATATGGTAAAAGTATTTCACTCTCACTCTTAGCTACAAATAAAATATTTCCATGTCCATATAAAATAAGATAATTTTGTATCAACTTTTAAAATTCTTTTTAGAGTAATTAAAACAAAAAACAAATAAAGTTGATATTATTTATAATTATATATTTTCATATTTCAAACTTAACTAAATGATTTTAATATACATGTTCACTAATTTATTTTTATATCAACTTTACAAAAAAAACATAAACATACATGTATATATGTGAACCCGAAAGAAATATTTCAACTCTGTAAAGAGAAGAAGTAGTTGAAAGTAAAAAATATTGAGTGTAATATTGAAATGTATTTAAAAATATATTAATCCATAAATAAATATTTCAATGTGTAAAGAGAAGAAGTAATTGAAAGTAAAAATATTGATTGTAATAGTGAAATGTATTTAAAAATATATTAATAGAAAAAAATGTAATCCATAAATAAAATATCTCAACGCTTATGTTAACTAAATTATTTCAATGTCAACAATTTACATATTATATATGGTTTAATAATAATAATAATAAAATGTCTATATATTATATAAAGTAATTGATAAAAATAAATTGTTATTGTTATAGCATTTCAAGTATCATTTTTTTACATTTTCACCTTTTTATTAAGAGTTAATTTTGAATGGAGCAAATACTTGTTGGACTTACATTTTTTAAGCTATTTTATTTCATGTATTCAAGAGATTTTCAAGAGGTTGCATCTATTTATGCATTAGAAAAATTGATTTAAAAAATTGAAACTAGAAATGAGAGAATTCATCTTTACCATCATTTATCAAGTCCATAAAAAGATGCAATATTTACATATGCAATTTTTTTTCAATTTTTCATTATAAAAAAATTTGCGCTTTAAAATATTTAATCTCTAAAATAAAAAAATATCTATCTAATATTTCATTACAATATTCATTATTAATTATATTTAAACGTAACAATCCTCAATAATTATATTACATATATATTTGCTAGTTAAAAAACACTTCAAAATCAAATTTCTCTTTACCATTTTAAAATATAAATCAAATATTTTTACTTAACAGGTAACATTTCATTTTCACATTGTCAAATAGTAACATTTCATTGGGACAGACCTAAATGATAATATTCGTATTGGTCGATAAAACATTGACATACAAGTTTTTTTTTGTAGAGAAATAAAATAAAATCTCATGTTCAATTTCATTGTCACACTTTAATAGTAATATTTGATTGGGACAATCCTCCTTCATGATATTCGTATTTGTCGATAAAAAGACAGTTACATTGACTTAAAAGTTTTCCTTTTACATTCTAAGAGTAATCAAATAAAAAAATGTATTTAAAGTTTATGATAATTATTTAAAATATTAGTAATATTTGATTGGGACAGTTTTTATTGATAATTGATAATGTTTTTTTTATTAATAAAAAAGATACTTGATTTTAAAAGTTTGTTTTTTTTAAAAATAGTACTAAAATAAAAGTTTTTAAATTTATGATAATTATTTATAATAATAATAATAATATAATAATTTTAATATTATGATTAAGTTTGTTAAATTAGTTTATAATTTGATAACCTGAATTATGATAAGTTTTTTTTATTATTTAATAAATTAATATATAAATATATTTGGTAAAAAAATATAATTTCAGTACAAAATCATGTGCACTAAATAAATAAGAAAAGTTAATTATTCAATATATCAAATAAAAAAAGAGTTTTTTTAATAAAATAATTAATTAATTCAAGCATATTATCATGCACTTTAAAGTCATTGTAAGGAATAGAATAATAATTAATTAAAAAATACTATCGTGCATTTTTAAATCATAGTAAACATGCTTAGTGGGGAATATTTGAAGACCATATTAACATGGTATATAAAAAGTTAAATGTCAAGCATTTTAATGTGAAACATTCAAAGAAATAAAAAATAAGTAATTTCAAATATTTAGAAGGAGATGACTTTGCAAACTAGGGTATTACTACTTAACGTGGACTCTCAATACCTATGTGGCATCCAAGAGGGAGGGGGACTATCTTTCTCTTATTAAAATGTAATCATGGGCGATGCCAATATTAGGAACTCATCCAAAGATTGATGGTCCCACAACTCTATCGGGAGTTCGTTATAAGGATGGGTGAGAGAACATTGACTTGTCTTATGAAACACTAGCTCCAGCGTGACCGGGTAATCTTGCCTCTTTGGCATATTCCTTCTCAAGGCTATGAAGAAGTGAAAATTTGAGATCAAATCCAATAATATTCCCCAATGTATCGAATTCATGCATGATCTTACAACAAACTAACCTTAATCTAGCATACAAGTACACTTGTCACCCCCATACCTATTCAAGTGGTGCATTCCACAACTTGGGACATCATGTGCTACTTTGCGCTACATTTATGTCTAAACAATAAGTATTATAACATCCTCGGGAATAAAACCTACCTACAAATAGGATTTATAACTTAGACCAAAACCATTTAAGGTGTACACACACCACTATGGCTTGTCGTATGAAACACTAGTCGGCATGACAGGGGTAATCTTGCCTCTTTAGAATATTCCTTCTCAAGGCTATGAAGGATCACAAATTTGAGATCAAATCCAATAATATTCCCCAATACATCCAATTCATGCATGATCTTACAACAAAATAACCTTAATCTAGCGTACAAGTACACTTTCCACCCTCATAACTATTCAAGTGGTGCATTCCACAACTTAAGACATCATGTGCTATCGCGCTACATGTATGTCTAAACAACAAGTATTATAACATCCTCTGGGAATAAAACCTACCTACAACTAGTATTTACAACTTAGACCAAAACCCTTTAAGGTGTTCACACACCACCGTGGCTCTACATCACATACTAGCTCCTTCACCAAACCTTGGCACCATTGGTTCCATCTCATTTTTCTCATCCATGCAGACTACACAACCTTTATCTTGCTATATCTCTAGCCCGAGTTGATCCAGACCTTGACTTGGACATCCAACATTACTTTCATTCACCATATCTATGCAATCTCTCATCAACATAGTTCATGTCCATTTAGTGGGCATCATTCTTCTTTATCATATCCACCGTAACCTTTCTACTTGTCAAATACCTTCAACATGAGCTTCCATGATGCCAGAGTTGCTTATTACAACTTCTCATATCATTGTTGCTAGGCCACAACCTCCACTCGCACCTCTAATACTTGTGGTTTCCATTTCCATGAGCTTGTTTGTTATTCTTTAAACTTGTTTAACACTCGTAAAACCATCCTAGAATTTTTTCTTATTGCCACATGTGTGTGCCTCTCGCACACTCCAACGCCCTCGCATATCATGTGCTATCTCCGATACTAGTTGTTAGAAAATAAAATAATTGTGTAAGAGGAATAAATAAATAAATCCAAACACATTAACATCAACATCACATGGAAATTTTAACCCTAAAAACTCTTATGAGTAAACTAGCTCGAGAATGCTAGATCGATATTCCCCGCCGAAATGAAAATTTACAATAGTCTTAACACCTTTAAATAGGCTACATCAAAAAGAATACCACGGGGAAAACCATGGTTTTTTAAAAACTTGTAGCCGAAAAGATGCCAATGGTAAATTAACTCTAATAAAGTTAAGTTTACCCAAACAACCATAACAATGGAGGTATTCCCCCCTCCCCACTCCTTTTTCTTAATGAAGATAATATCTTAGAATTTACAAGGCCATAATTTCAAAGGTAAATAGAGGCTCATTCAATGCATAATTTGTCAAGATCAAGTAGACATAATTATGATCCAAGAAAGTAAATGCTCGGGGCTAGAGCCTAGAATATCAACACTTATATACAAATGTTGGGAAGGGGCTCAAAGTATAGCCATTTTCACTAATGAGCAAGCTAGAGGACTAACCATTATTTGTAACCATGAAGAGTCCAACTTTTTTTATTTATAGGTGGGCCCAAAACTATTGATAGTTAAATTTAGACCCATCAGCTCTATGGAGGAGGCTTATTTCTAATATCTATGGTCCACATGTTCCATTGGAAAAACATAGTTTCCTTCGTATGATCAATAGACTTCAATCCTTGATGTTCGAGATTTCTTGGATTATTTGCGACTTTAATTTGATCATACCTTTAGATGAGAAGCAAGGATGAGTTATATGCCTATAAGATCATGATGCATATTAGTTCAAGGATAAAATCTATCCAAAGGGAAGCTCGGTGGATCTTGATGTAGAAATATCTAAATAGATTCAACTACTCTTGTAATATGCTAAAACAAAACACCGAATCAATTCTACAAATTGCGGAAGCCAATTTCGATCTCACAATCACATGAACAAGAAAGAAAAATAATATTAATCGCAAAATACAAAGATTTATTCAGGGGAAAGCCTCAACTAAAAACATCGATATTTGTATATTGTTTTAAGTCAAGAACATGAAATAATATAATGTTATTTTCCCCTTCCCCGAGAAACCGTTTCACTATCTCTCGATCTGTCTCACGTTGATCCCGGAAATTTTGGTTCAATACTTAACCAATTCCCCGCACCTAACCGACCCGCCTTGCTCACACATTCCCGGCTAATTGAGCCCTTATTAATTAGGAAATTCCCATCAATATATTTTTCAATACTTCCAAGGTGTCCCGATAACCTCATGCATGACCTCGTACAATTTTCTAATTATAAAACGCGATAGTTATCTTCCCTTTAACTCCAATCTCAACTAGACCTTCCTAAGAACCGACCTCGCAATAGTTATTTATAGTGAATTATGAGTTATCTCGATTGATCATCGCATATGAATTAAATCGTATTTAATTCACTAGACCTATCACTAGCTCATCTCTCGGCTAGAACTAGTTGAACCGATTTTAACTCAAATAATTGAGTTAACTAATTACAACTAAAAAAAATCGCAATTGGACCCCTAAAACTTAGGGAGAACTTTGCACGCCTCCATTTTGACCCTCAACGTACTTTCGAATTGACCGAGTTAACTAAGTCTTCCTAACTTATTTAACTTATACAAGTTGTCCCGTGATGTGTAATTACAAGTTACTTCTAATTTAATTAAGGGAAAATTAAATTAGAAGCCTTTCATGTTGCCAATTTCAACACTCTCTCTCAACAAGAAATGGATTGTCCGCTACCTTGATCCCCGCCTCTGTGGAACTCGAATTTTCTTCTTGAAAGTGCCTTTGTCAATATGTTTGCATCCTTCTCCTCCATGGGAATGTACTCTAATGACCTAATCCGCCTTACACACAATCTTTGAGATGGTGATACCGTATATCAATATGCTTGGACTCGTCATGAAAAATTGGATTAACCGAGAGTTTGATGCAACTCCGGTTATCACAATAAATCACCGTCAAATCCATCTGTCAACCAAACAAACCAACAATTATCTTCCTCATCCGGATGGCCTCACATGTTTCCCGACCGGACGCCATGTACTCGCCTCTACTCGAACCGAGTGAAATTAGTTTTTATTTCTTGTTGTACCGAGAAACCGTTGTTGATTCCACTATTACAAAATGGCTAATTAGTTACTAAAAAAAAGGACTAAAATTTGCATATAAAAGACTATTTTTTCAAAATTTCGGTGACCAACAATAGCTAATTTACGAGTATCTTATAACGCGACCAATTTTTGGTCGTTTTTTAGCTTAGTCATTAATTGGTTATCTTAAATTTTTTTTTAGTTGTATATTTGGTCATTAATTTAGTCACCGATTTAGTTATTGATTTGATCATTAATTTGGTCATTGATTTAATCTTTGATTTGCTCATTAATTTTCACAATTAATGACCAAATATACAACAAAATATATTACTATATGATCATCCCGAAAAAACCAATTAATGACCAAAGAAATACGACTAAAATGTTGGTTATGTTATAAGATATTGTAAATTAGCTACTAATAGTCATATATATGCAAATTTTAGTCATCTTTTGAAACCAATTAATGAATGAAGAAATATGACTAAATTTTAGTTGTGTTATAAGATACTATAAATTAGCTACTAATAATCATATATATGCAAAATTTAGTTGTCATTTGTAGTCACAAATTTATCATTTGCAGTAGTCATTTATTCATTATATAAACGACTAATTTAGTAGTTTATATTCATTTCATTTACTTTCATTAATAATCATTATAAATAACTAATTTAGTCGTATATTCATTTTATTTGTATTCATCATTAATCAATATAAACTACTAATTTAGTAGTTTTAAATTGATTTTGTGTTCATTATTAATCAACATAAATTAATTTGTATGATTTAAAAAATGTCATACAATGTACATGTTCATCTAATATGAAAACACAAAGTCACATATTTTAATTACAATACTAAACAATATCAAGTGCAACTATAAATAATTTCAACCACGTAAATTATATTATATGAAATGTTAAAGTACTACAATATGATTTTCCAATTTAATATTGGTTGCACTAGAATTTACACGTGAAATGGTGTTTTACCACTTCAAAACATTATCATTGTATTTTCAAGGCATTGCAAGTGAATTCACCAACTCTAAAGACATGACCATTAGTCTTTATATGTGTGTCTTATGCAAGATTTTGGCTCTAAGAGTATCACCAGACTCAGCTTCTCCTCTCTCTCTTTTTGCATTTGTCGCTCCAATGTTATTGCTCCCCTCTTTTTTCAATTCATGCTTCTTGCCATCAATACCGAGTTCATTCTCTAAAAACAAAAGAATATCCAATGCAAAGTGTAAAACATGAAAGACAATTAACACTATAATATAAGCTAAATTAGACTATAAATAGTTATATGCCATATACTTCAACATCAAGCAATGTCAAAGCCATTTTTTCCCCATACAAGTAAGAAACTTGAACAAATTTTCTTTATTGGGGCGATAATTGCCACTATAATGTGACCGAGATAACCTCGTATAAACAAAGCAAATAAAATGCCACCATATATAGAAAAGAACACCTTAGTAACTTAGTATTCAACTTTTAAGGAAAGCTTAGGAACAATCATGTCAACTAAGTTATATGTTAAAAAGCTCACGCTGTAGATAACTTGTGAAAACAAATAATCCGAGGTGTGATGTTTAATCCTTGTCTGTTTTATTCACAACAACATTTCAATTTCTAACGCATGAACTTAGTCATGTATATAAACATGTACTCAAATAACAACAAGAAAGTAACTTTTTTCTAATAGTCATGAAAATATTTTAACACAAAATAGCTATAAGGATTCCAATAAATATAGTGTAATACTAATTTCGTCTTCAAGCTTTGGTTGTTGTTTAAATGGACATGGTACTAAGTATTTTCAATTTCATAGTTAAAAGACAACAAAATCAAAAGAAACGTCCAAAATACAATCAAACAATAAAGAGAGGATATCATGGAATGGAAATTGCAATTATAAAAAAATTGTTTACTTGTCCATCGATGTCGTGTCCGGCATTTCTAAAATATTTGCTTGCCCAAAATAACCATGAGGTGAAATAATCACAACATTAAAAACCATAGGAATTCCTACTAGAAACATTTTCAGAGTCGATGGCTTAGGTGTGTAAGAGATCTCTAACAATGAATGAACCATATCCAAGATGTGATATGCATAGTCTCCCCATCCTTTTTCCAATCACATTTATTGTAACGTGGCCACAACAGAGTCAAGGCACAATCAAACAAAGGCATTGAAATTTGTTTTTATATTTTATATCTATAAAATTTGAATATGATTTGTTTCATGAACATATTTATTCATATTTAAAGCCTTCCTTACATATGAGAAAGTATCAATCAAATAGAACATCAAAAAAATCGACCTCAATGACGTCCTCAAAAAATTCCTACAATATCAATATTTTTCTTGTTGTGATATCTTGGGTAGAAAAAATAACATATCTGCAAAAGAAAAATTCATATATTACTTATGTTCAAACTTTGTATATGGTGTATTCTTAAGCAGTTTTTTAAGATGTTCCTCCGCCTTTACCAAAGTGAATTGTAGCTTGGTTAAACTATGTATCCTTTCATTCAACTCATTCAACATCAATTCTGCAAGATAAATGTCACACATTGTTCTTTCCCATTTCTCAACATTCTACATATGATAAATTGAAAGTCACATAAAACCAGGAGCAAACCTTTTTCTAACCAAAACAAACAAACAAACAATGTCTCTAATAAAACTTCATTATAATATTAGAAAATGAAAAGAGAGTGGACCATTTTTTTGGTTTGACTTTGCCTATTTTTGTTATGAAATTGGTCAAGCTTCAAGAAATAACAAATGTGAGGGAAGTCATAAATGTGAAAAAAATTATGTTGACCTAATTTGTAGACTTCTTCAAAATGATGTGAATGATGCCATTTTTGGATGTGGTAAATCTCATATTAAGAAATGGCATGTATTCTAATAAATTACATTGCAATGACTACCATGGGCCTCCACAGGTTATAGGTCCTCAGTATGTTAATCTTGATGATGAAAGAGAGATGGCAACGATAAGTATGGGTGGTCCTAGTTTGTATGGTGGATATCTTCAAACCAAGGTTGTCATCTCAATGAACCTAGGTTTTGACATGGTAAACCTAGATCTGGTCTTCACCCAATTTCATTCCATCATACTTTGTCAAGACTCAAGAGGACATAATGGTCCTTCAGCTTATAATAGGGTTGCTTTTGAGGTTATAAATAAAGCTTATCCAAATCAAATGGATTTTTGGGCTCCAAGAGATATGGATAATTTAAATGATAACAATTATATGTTTTTTTCCCAAGATTCCAATGTAGGGATACATTTTGTGGATTTTACTAATAAATAGAATGAGAGAAATAATCCATGATGAGAATCTACTGGTCATTGTGATTAGGGAAATACACGGAGATAATAAGACTATTTAGGTTCAAATCAAAGATGGTGTTGATTCTTGTAGCTCCTTGGTTGTTTGTAGTTTTTAAGGTAGGAATTTCAGTTCTTCAAGGGTGGGGTCCTTCAGCATAATTGCATCTACCTTGGTCATATCACCCAAAAGCAAAACATAATCAGCAAAGAGTAAATATGTCAAGTTTAGGGCAAATCCTATTTGTATAGTTTCCAAGTTTATAGTTATTTTTTACTCTATTATAACTCTGTTGAGACCACCTACTCTATAGTAAAAAATGGCAAAGAAGCCATTAGTCATACCTACCCATGGTCTCCTGTAGGCATGATAGAAGAATAGATTGAGCCATTAATTGGAATTGCACATATATTGAGGAAAGACAATTCATTATCTAGTTAACCAATTGCACATTGAACCCTATATGGATGAGTAGCCCTAAATAAAGCCAGTTTTCTCTATCATATGCCTTGGAAAGACAAACTCACTAACATTGCTTGTAATTTTTTGGTTTCATGTTATAAATTCCTTCTTGGGAAACTCCTACTCCATAATGGATTTGTTTCCCAAGAAGGATGCAAAATTGTTCTAATGACATGGAATCAGCTTAGTAGATTTTGACCCTACATGACCAAGGAACTCAGGAGCCTTGGGCACATCAACAATAGCATCCTCCAATGAAAATAGTACAGTCTCCAACCTAGAAACATCGAAATTATATATAGTTATAATTCATAATCACAAATGACCATAGACTGTAGCAGTCCTTAAATAAATTCAAACTTGAATAAGAACAAACACAAAATTTCACACTACCCTTTAGTAAGTTGTCCTTGATTTACCAAGAAAGGCTCAGACTTGCATAAATGTGTAAGTAGATTCCCCAGAAGATCAATTTCAACATATTTCCTGAAAAAAGAATCTACTATCCAAAGTGAAACCATAATTGAATGGAACAACGGTGCTTTAAGGTCATCTACGAAAAAAGTTGTCTCCTTCAAATCTCTCACACTGAATGGTATGTCATGCAAAATTAAGAAAAACTCAGGGAAACTTGTCGACTTCTCTGAAAGACATAATGAAAATACATGGAATATTTGTAAAGGAATGCACCTATAATATTCTTTGATTTCCATTTCAGCCTTTTTCCTAAGTTGGACCTCAATGAGTTGTGAACTCAAAGTTCTTTGAGAAGAATGTTATTACAGTTGAAATTCGACATTTGCAGTCTTCCCACCTTTGTCACCTGATGTGTATGAATTATTAAACTCTCTTATGTCATTATCCAAAACATTTCTTTCCTGGACACATGATTTTGCAAATAAAGGCTTTTCTGCAACACAAGTCCTAGTACCGATGATGATTTCGAAGATATTTATGAATCACTAACTCATGATACTCAAATAGAAGAAACCAATTATCATATTCATGATAGACTACTATATCATCTGGGTAATTTGTGCATACTGCAGATAGAAAGAGTGCAGGTTATTCAAGAAGCTCATCCTTCTCGGATTGCTAGACATTTTGGCATAAGCAAGGCTATGGCGCAAAGTCAAAGGTATTGTTACTGGCCTCATATGTATGAAATAATTGTGAAGTACATTAAGGGTTGTGTGATCTGTTTGACAAGAAAGCCAAGCAATTGAAAGATTGGTTTGCACATGCCACTTCCAGTTCTTTTGCAACCATGGGGTAGCATGGATTTTGTTCAAGGACAGACAGAAATGGTGAATAGGACTAGGATACATATTCTTCGAGGTAACTGCAGTAAACATTCTAAGTTGTGGGATGAATATTTACCTTATGTGCATCAAGCTTACAATCAAGCCTTAAATTCTTCTCTAACTGTGCCACGACAAGCATTGAGTCAAGCCAAGTACAAATTGCGCCATGACAAGCATCGAGTCGATCATCATTTTCAGGTCAGCGATCAGGTATGGTTATATATTAGCAAAGTCAGGTTGAAAGGAGAAGGTAAGAAACTGAAATCTATCAGGTATGATCCTTTCAATATTGTTGAGAATATTGGCATTAATGCATTCCGATTAGATTTACCGCCTTACATGCATATTTACTCAGTTGTTAATGTGGAAAATCTAAAGTTGTATGAACCTCTGATAATTGTTGATCCCGAGGATGATACACAGATCCCTTCTATTGATGAATTATCACTTGATTATATGACTGAGTTGCAGGAAGATACCATCTTGGAAAGAATATTTTGTACTTCCAGGCGAGAAGATGTGGAATATCTTCGAGTGGGACTCAAGGGCATGAATCAGAGTAAGGCAAAATGGATAGAGATCGAAAAAGTTAGGGAGTTGTACCCTCACCTGATATCTGTTTAAAATCAAACTTTTGTGGTCCAAAAGCTTTCAAGTGGAGAGGTTTGATACAGGAGAAGCTTGTTCAGTACAGATAAACAGAGAGGTCCATTAGTCTAAGTCCGATGTCCGATTCGCCTTTAATATCGTTAGTTTACCATAAGAAGTCCTCAAGTTGTCATGGTTCAATGTAATGGTGTAATTTGGTGTTTTGATATATAAGGGCTCATGGTGATGTGGTCATCCTAGTTCTAAACCTAAGGTTAAACCCTTAGCCGAAATGATGTAAAAGGAAACAAGCCTAGACCTAAACTTTAGCCTAGACCTAAACCTTAGCTTTAAGACCTAACACCTCACCTAAGTGAGAACCTAGCGCAAACCTATCCATGGTGATAAAACCTCAAATATTAAAATTAAGTCACGAAACCCACTTTAGACTTTATAACAGCAAAAATATATAAACATTACAAAAACTAACCGCAACAGCTTAATCAAGGTTTAGTTAAACGTTGACAGTATGAACTGCATATGATACCGCATTCACAGATGACTGCATGGTAAACCTCGTTGAATCGCGCATGTGATATGGTTTAAACCCTGGAGTTAACTGCGGCGGGGTTAACACTAATAAATAACCGCAGTAGATCTGCTCCCCCTATTCACATGTGTTACAAATCTCACGTAGTTAGGCTAACCGCTCTGGATAAAGGCCTATCCTAAAGTTCAATTTTGGGTTTGAGTAATTTAATATGCACTTAAGGTTGAAGTTAATACCTTATCCCTAATCTTCTAGGTGTGATAACATGACAAAGATCGAACCCTTTACACCTTGATTTGTCTGAACCACCACCTAAATTGGCATAAAGGAGTTCGAATTCATCATTATAAAACCATGACATTTTCCTTGATGAACATACATTGAGAGTTTTGGGAGTTCAAATTCGGAGGGATAGAGGCGCTTTGTTTTTCGACGATACTCGACCGCCCGGGAGGCGGAATTGAGCGCAGAGACTGTGCGTTGGAAAGCCGAGAGAGAGAGCTTCCTGTTTTCGGAGACCGGGAAGTGCTCGCGAGCATGATCGATCTGGTGTTTTGATGTGTAAATAAAGAATACGCCCAACTTGAAAGCGGACCCGAGACGTAGTCCACCGGGGACAAACTCCATAATCAATGTTTATCGTTTCTTCTCTCTGTTATTTTTTGTGTTTTCATTCTTAATTTGATGCGGGTTTAATTCATAAATGATTTCCTTCAATCTTCTACATTAAAGCATTCATCGCTTAACGATTAATTCACTTAATGGCAAACTAATCAAACTATCTCAAAGACATAATCAATCACATTCGGATCACTCACTCAACTGGACACACCTTTAACAATATGCGGTGTCCAAGGTCAAGTTTATTAACTACACCTTGAGATGAATGGAGGCCCCTCGCTAGAAAAATTAGAAAACCAAAATAACACAAATGTTTTAATTAATGAGAATGGAGAAACAACACTTAGTATTCCTTCTAATGTGGTATCATTGGCAAGGGCAACCAATATTTCTGGATCTATAGCTCCATTAATGCACCGGTGCAATATATGCTAACCCTTGGATTTTGTACTTACCTAAATCAAAAGGTTGGCATATACTTCCCTAGTGCATTAATGGAGCTATAGCTCCGTAAATATTGATAGCCACCGGAAAGGGGCTCAAATCAAGTCATCTTAAAAGGACATGCCTTCCCGATGATTATTAATTCCCTAGGATTTATAATGCATGTATAGCGCATGGGCTTTCGGTAGGGTCGACACATTGATGACACTAAAAAATTTATTTGCAAGGCTTTCCAAACATGCTTTATATGGGCCAACTAGGCCCATCAGGTATTCCCCTCGTCTACAATCGTTCATTTTCCCAAACTTAATTTCATTTACATGAATTTTGGTCTCATTTGGGTTGCTAGCATTGGACAAGCCTTCATATGGCATGCTATTTGAGATGAATTTCATCATGAACTTGTGACAAATTTCACTTGCATTTGGGAGCTATTATTTTTCCTTTACATCTTCTTTTTTTAAATCTCGTCCCAATAAAAGCGATGTGTAAAAAAAACAAAAAAAGATTTTGGGTGAAGATTCCAAGGCGACGTCAAGGTTATATAATTAAGAAGACTAAGAATTAAAATTATGAAATATTTTTTCATCCTCATAAACCTTCTTGTTCAAATGTTAGAGCTGGTTCATATATTTCAAAGTTAAATAATTAAAATAAGCCGTAGGGACTACCAACTATGCAATTGTACGTTTTTTAATATTACAGAGTAAAAGACAAATCTGAGGAATTTGATTGTAATGATGCAGGAGCTGCCACATAATTTGATTGTAATGATGGATCTGCTGCCGTATTTCAATTAGGGTTGCTGCGTGAAAGCCTTGTTACTATGTCTTCCACTTCTCGCAAGCTCGGTCGATTCTCCGGAGCCTCAACAGTGCACCATAAACCCACCCGCACTAAACTTTCTATGATCAAGTAATTTCTCGAGTTGTCACCATCTGTGTTTACAACAATTCCCTGCAACATTTCACTGCTGCTGCTATCATTACATGCCATGGACACCCACTTTGACAACGTCAGTTCTCCTCCAAACATCTTATCAGTGGGTTTCTTCTCTGTTAGGATCTCCAAAGTTAGAATTCCATAGCTATACACATCCCCTTCTGTCCCTACTTTGCCTTCTCCTCCATACTCTACAGTAACAAACAATATTTAATGTTAATGTTAATGAAATATTATAGCAAACAATATTTTAATAATGTTAATGAAATATTATAGTAATAGTTGCAGGCATAAAAAAGAGAGGTGAAGTTGATACCAGGGGCCATATAGCCGATGGATCCTTTCAGCGTCGAAGTCGACGTAGATGCCACGTCAGATTCGCTGAACATCCGCGCCAACCCGAAATCAGAGAGATGAGCTGTCATGTCCTCATCCAATAGCACGTTCTGGGGTTTCACATCACAGTGCACAATTGGCGGACAGCTGTCGTGATGCAGATACGACAACCCGTGCGCCACATCTGCCACTTCACCTCCAACTGCTCTCATAGTTTTAAGCTCCGACGATGGCTTGGCCGAGACCAGAGAAGAGACCATTACCGCGAGTGATAAGAAGCAGCATAACATAAAAACCGAACAGCCCATGGTCTCTGTAAACGCAGACCCTAAAACGCTAATTTCAAAATTTCAAGTGTTAGTTTATCCTAATTTGTTAATTAGTGAAAATTTTTAAGATTATTGTGCTCGCTTTCATTTCATTAATTCAATCCAAATTCAATTGATTTCTCACAATTCACTCCACTCAATCGATTTCCATCATTGAATCTCTCAGATTCCCACTACTCGATTTATTTTCCATTAAAATCCCATATTGCCATTCAAAAGAGTCTCCTCACAGCGATATAGGTTGATGATCAGATTTTTAGACGGAATTTCCTGAAATAAATGAGTAGTGTGTTTAGTGCTTCGTGATGTGGTGTGCAACAAGATGTAGATAAGCCAATGAACTTACATGTGGGTAGCTGCGTTGGTACTGATGTGTAGAATTTAAAATTTAATTAATAATAATTGGTTTGATGAGATGAGTTCTTAGATAGGTTTGATTGTTTTTTTAATGATTAAAGATAATATCACTGTTAAAAAATAATATTAATATTAAAAATAAAGAAATAGTGGTTAAATTTACTTGGACTGTGTTGTGTTTTTTGGTAATGGTTGATTATTGATTGACAATGTTTATTTTTCATTAATAATAGACTTTTAACAATAATGGGAGATTTTGGTTGAATAAGGTTGATATAATTTATTTTTAGTTGATAATGGTTGATTTTAGTTACTATGGTTTATAATGATTATTTTTAGTTGACTTAGTTGACTATATTGACTTAGTTTTTTTTGGTGACTCTAATTGCTTATCTAAATTTAAAATGATGCATTATTATGATATTGAAAGTAATATTATATTACATTGTGATAATAATATATTGAGTTAAACATTATGTCATATTGAAATATAACAAGGTTGATTTCAATATTATGTAATATTTTCTCAAAATTTAATTTTGTAAAACTCTCAAAAAATATTTAAGGGTTGGGTCTTGTAAATGATATTTTTTTGTTTTTGAAATTGAGGAATTTTATTATCGATGGAGAAATAAAATATGGTTTTTAAGTTTGAAAGGTGTTGTTTACTCAAAGTTATGATATTAAAAAAATCTGATAATTAATGTGAAAACTATTGGACTTACTTGTTCTACTATATGTCCAATTTTGTTCATAAAATTAGCCAAGCCATTTAAATTAGATGGTTGCTAAATGTTCATAGACATCAATCCATGATAAAAATCAAAAACACTTATGTTATGATACATGTGACATTGCTAAAATTTAAAAAAATTAAATACATTATTTTTATTGCAATTTATTATTATTATTATTAAAAGAAATAATATATGAGTGAAGCATATAAACATCTCTAACTTTACCATGGAGATTCTTAATCTGCAAGTAAGCTTTGTTATACTAACATATCTCAATACCATGGCTTCTCAATACCACAAGTCCAAAAAATAATAATTCATTTCATTTGACATTTCTTTTTAATAATAAGATTAATTAAAGAAATAAAAATGACAGTAACTACTTTTGAGATAAGTCTCAACCTTCAAATTTTGAATACTACTAAATTTCATTTGACATTTCTTTTTAATAATAAGATTAAGTAAAGAATTAGAAATGACATAACTACTTTTGAGATAAATCTCAACCTTCAAATTTTGAATACTACTAAGAACATCCTATGGAGGTTAAATCTTTGCCATTCACTTAATAATTATTGGTATTTAAATTAAAAATTGTGTAATATGTATTCCAAAATAGATATGCATATTGACATAATAAATATGAAATGGACTTGACGTCGTAGGTAGAAAAAATAAAAATTATGCAAATCTTATCAATCATTCAAATTATCTAATGTTGAATACCAACTTTTCAACTACAAAATGGTTTAACCATTCTCACATTCCATTATACAACCATTTTGAACTACTAAATTGTGGTGTTACCTATTGAGACCCCTTCTCTAAATTTTCCCATTTTACTCTCCAAAGTCTTATATATTATATTGAGAAAACATTCTCTCGAGGTAGGTAATACCTATTTATTAGCTTCTTCTTGTTCTCTAAAATTATTAGTAAAAGAGAATTAACCTCATGTTATATTAAAATATCCTCTACATTTTTTATAGATGTGGTGCTCCTCTTTCTCACTTAGGAAATAACATCCCTTTTTATTCTAAATAGATTTCTTTTTTCATAACATCAAATTCTTGGAGGGAACAAGGTAGTAATATTAAAATGATAAAGTAATGGTTTTAAACCAGAAGATACAATATAACACACCCATTCCATCATAACCATTCAAGATAAAGTAAGTTAATGAGAATAGTTTGAAGCAAGAGACATAATATAGGAAGCAAGGCAATGGTCATACATAGCGAAATTTAAATAATTTAACAAAGATGTAGTGGAGACACATACTTGAGATCCCATGCTTTAATGAAAGTGAGAAATCACAAAAGTTATGAGCTCTAGAATAGCTCTCCGCAATTTTTTAAAGGAATAATACAAGTTGATTGTTCAAAGATGAAATAAAATGTTTACAAAAAAAACACTACATTATATCTATGATACTTAAATAATAAAATAAGAATGTGTCTATCCCATTGGACTCACATTGATCTATAAATTAACTTGGATATTGCATTGGATAGTTCATCATATCAAATTTGATAAAATAAAATTGAAGTCTATACTATGAAGGTTAAATTCCTTTAGATTCCAAATTAGTTAATTATTGATTTTATGTTTATGGATGAAAATTGTGGAAAATAGAGAACAACAAGTACAACTACACATCATCTATAATAAACATATATTTTCTTTTGGAAACCCTTACGTGAGAAAGCTCTGCAAGAAGGTGAGCCTACAATGCTATCTTTTCTAGTATGGGAATAATGCAAGTACAAAGGAAAATAAATTATTTATGTAGTTACTCGAGACCCATGGCATGTTAGGTTGCTACATAACACTAACCCCCTCTATTATTATATCTAAATCCCACTCCTAGTTGCTCTTATCTACTACAAAACAAGATAAATTGAATAGAATGGAACCCCTTCCCGTCCTAGTGGTCATTTTTTAACATAGCCCAATAGCCAACTAGGATTAAAGTTTGACTCCAACTCTCAAATAGAGATACAATTTTGACCCTTATAGAGTCTTTTTTTCACAACTCACATATGGCTAGTACATTTTGAATGAGTAATTAGGGTTGATATGACATCCTCTCATGTACTATGGTGGTCAAATATGGTAGGTAAACTTGTAGGAGGCAAAAAAATTTTCCTATGGACTCTAGTTGACATGATTCTTGTACCATTCGAAAGGTATCTATGTTTTGAACAACGTCATAGGGTCTAGAACTTATGTGAGAGATTCTTAACCCCAAATAATATCTTTTAATGCGTCAAAATTGGCTTCAAAAGGTTCCAAACTATAATTCTCCAAATTGGGACCCACTAGTTAAAAATGACCCTACAACTTTAATTCCTCTAATTTTACACTTTGAAAGAATTGAGACATTAGGGGAATTTTGAGGTCTAAAATGGACCTCCTAAGAAAAATGCGCAACCAAAAATAAAATTTATAAGAACCAATAGGATTCAAGATGATGATGTCAACCATGGGGGATGATTTACCATTTTTTGGAGTAAAAAGGCAAAAAGATAAAAAAATAATAAAAAAATAATAAAACTACTTTTTTCAACTCGTATTTTCAACTTATCTCAAATTTTTTAATCAAATTTTTTAGCGGGAGTACTCGTTGGATGCAAAATTTAATTCCCCCATCCAAGGAATACCCATGTTGCATACTTTTGATGGACTCTCGCTATACAAAAAAATGAGAAATACATGAAAAAACATGATTTATTTCAATCACGTTTTTTCATGAATTTCTCATTTTTGATATAGAAATGTCCATCGCAAGTATGCAACATGGATACACCTTTGATGAGGAATCAAAGTATGCATTCAATGAATGTTTTCCATTAAAATTTGAGTAAATCCATAGGGAGATAAGTTGAAAATACGAGTTGAAAAAATAGGGTTTTTTTTTCCCTCTAAAATTTGATGATGTAATATAATATTATTTTATTATTTCCACTATTGTTTTATAATTTCCTTAGGAGGCCCATTTTAGACCTCAAAATTCCCCTAATGTAGATGAAAAAGAATATAATGACTCAATCTAGATAATAGATGGAGCTCTCATGGACCATAAATATTAGTAGGAGTGACTTAGAAGAAAAAAAATAAAAAGAATTAGGGATCAACCTTACAGGGTAGAAGTCGGAAAATAGTTTGCATGATCTTAAACTAAGAATAAACAAAATGGAAATTCTTCAAATGAAAATATGCTAAAAAAAATGGAAAACTAGCAATGATGGATGTGTTAGCTCCTTGTAATCGACAAGATTGGCAAAGTCCGATCGGTAGGGAGAAACATCATTTCAACCACTTTGGGATTCTAGGATCTAGCCCTCCCGAATCGGAGAGGGATCTCTCCAATAAGTGCAAAGATGGATTTGTCTTTGAAGTTTTGGGTAATGATATTAGGTTAGTTATGAAGGCTAAGGGTGTTGTTTTGTTTTGGATGGTTGAGCATGATTATGGCTTGAGTGGAAGTTCTAAATGGAAAGAGTTTCAAAGGTGTGAAGTTGCAAGCAAATAAAACAAGCTTTGGCTAAAAAAGATGGATAATTGCTCGGTTTTAGTCCATTGAGCTATGGAGTCATAATAGGGTTTTAATTGAAACAAGCTAGACTCAAGAGTGGTCCATGGGGCAAGTCATCTATGTCTAAGGATCTCTTTAAAGTTGATTTATGGAATGAAATGATACAATAAGAAGGGGAATTAAACAAATGAAGAACAAAGAGCGACCCAGGGATCCGGTAAGTACTTTGAAACTAGCCCGACCCTTTGACAAACACTTAATAAAAACATAAAAGCAATCCAGGATCCGGTAAGTACTTTGAAACTAGCCAGCCCTTTGATACACTTTCAATAGAAAAAACATTTAAACACAAGGGAGAAACAAATGATAACAAAGAATGGTCTAAGATCCGGTAAGTACTTCGAAACTAGCCAGCCTTTCAACACATTCCTAGGGAAACTTTCAGTCGCCTTTTGGGATAAAACTAGGACCGGGGCTCACGATATCTTCCTTAGTTCATCTCTACTTAACATGAAATGAAAATAACTTTCAAGAATAACAATTAGCTAAGACAAGGAGGATGAGGGAACGCCGGCATTCCCTACTCGCTTGAACCGAATTAAATCATTCCCAAATAAAAAAAATTGGAAGAAAACATTTAGATAAAGCTTATTAGTCGGAGAAGGGTACTCGGTATACGATGAAATCCTAACTCTATGCTTGTTGTTCTTTATCGGAGAAGATGGACAAAGTGAAAACAGAAGTAAAATAACGATTTACAATAAGAAATAACATCACCGTAGACATAGACCAGGATCCCATAAATCGAGCTTGTATTGATGCTTCAAACCAAGTCATGACTTTAAGTCCATTTTTTCGAGTTAGCAATCATCCTCGCTACTTAGCCTAACTATTCTATCACAAGCAGAGCTTCAAGAGCCTTTGAAAACTATTTAAAATCATAAGTTTCAAGCTCAAGTATATTTCAAAGTTCCGCAACCAAAAATTTTTTTCATCTTCTACGTAAGTAATTATAGAAGAATGAGGAGGAGGGATCTAATAAAATATCTCCAAGGGTATTTAATATAGACTTAATAGCTTCTCGGCCTTTGAGGGGCTTGATGGAGAAGTTTACATATGCGTCCACTCGTATTAATTGATTTTACATTAAAGATTAAGCTCGGTGGGAGCTTTTGTTGACTTTTAAGCTATGTTTCAGGATGTAATAACTCTGCTGATATTTTTACATTAAGTTCTTTGGGCAAAATTAATTCTTCGGTATTTACGCACTTTGAGGCTAATATCTTATTCTTCTCCTCCATACTCTACAGTATAAACAATATTTAATGTTAATGTTAATGAAATATTATAGCAAACAATATTTTAATAATGTTAATGAAATATTATAGTAATAGTTGCAGGGCATAAAAAGAGAGGTGAAGTTGATACCAGGGGCCATATAGCCGATGGATCCTTTCAGCGTCGAAGTCGACGTAGATGCCACGTCAGTATTCGCCGAACATCCGCGCCAACCCGAAATCGGAGAGATGAGTCTGTCATGTCCTCATCCAATAGCACGTTCGGGGGTTTCACATCACAAGTGCACAATTGGCGGACAGCTGTCGTGATGCAGATACGACAACCCGTGCGCCACATCTGCCACTTCACCTCCAACTGCTCTCATAGTTTTAAGCTCCGACGATGGCTTGGCCGAGACCAGAGAAGAGACCATTACCGCGAGTGATAAGAAGCAACATAACATAAAAACCGAACGAGCCCATGGTCTCTGTAAACGCAGACCCTAAAACGCTAATTTCAAAATTTCAAGTGTTAGTTTATCATAATTTGTTAATTAGTGAAAATTTTAAGATTATTGTGCTCGCTTTCATTTCATTAATTCAATCCAAATTCAATTGATTTCTCACAATTCACTCCACTCAATCGATTTCCATCATTGAATCTCTCAGATTCCCACTACTCGATTTATTTTCCATTAAAATCCCATATTGCCATTCAAATGAGTCTCCTCAGCAGTGATTTAGGTTGATGATCAGTATTTTAGACGGAATTTCCCTGAAATAAATGAGTAGTGTGTTTAGTGCTTCGTGATGTGGTGTGCAACAAGATGTAGATAAGCCAATGAACTTACATGTGGGTAGTTGCGTTGGTACTGATGTGTAGAATTTAAAATTTAATTAATAATAATTGGTTTGATGAGATGAGTTCTTAGATAGGTTTGATTGTTTTTTTATTGATTAAAGATAATATCACTGTTAAAAATAATATTAATATTAAAAACTAAAGAAATAGTGGTTAAATTTACTTGGACTATGTTGTGTTTTTTGGTAATGGTTGATTATTGATTGACCATGTTTATCTTTTCTATTAATAATAGACTTTTAACAATAATGGGAGATTTTGGTGGAATAAGGTTGATATAATTTATTTTTAGTTGATAATGGTTGATTTTAGTTACTATGGTTTATAATGATTATTTTTAGTTGACTTAGTTGACTATATTGACTTAGTTTTAGTTTTTTTTGGTGATTCTAATTGCTTATCTAAATTTAAAATGATGCATTATTACGATATTGAAAGTAATATTATATTACATTGTGATAATAATATATTGAGTAAACATTATGTCATATTGAAATATCACAAGGTTGATTTCAATATTATGTAATATTTTCTCAAAGTTTAATTTTGTAAAACTCTCAAAAAATATTTAAGGGTTGGGTCTTGTAAATGATATTTTTTTGTTTTTGAAATTGAGGAATTTTATTATTGATGGAGAAATAAAATATGGTTTTTAAGTTTGAAAGGTGTTGTTTACTCAAAGTTAAGATATTAAAAAAATCCGATAATTTATGTGGAAACTATTGGACTTACTTGCTCTACTATATGTCCAATTTTGTTCATAAAATTAGCCGTGCCATTTAAATTAGATGGTTGGTAAATGTTTATAGACATCAATCCATGATAAAAATCAAAACACTTATTTTATGATACATGCGACATTGCTAAAATTTAAAAAAAATAAAATAATTAATTTTATTGCAATTTATTATTATTATTATTAAAAGAAATAATATATGAGTGAAGCATATATACATCTCTAACTTTACCATGGAGATTCTTAATCCGTAAGTAAGCTTTTTTTATACTAACATATCTCAATACCATGGCTTATCAATACCACAAATCCAAAAAATAATAATTCATTTCATTTGACATTTCTTTTTAATAATAAGATTAATTAAAGAAATAGAAATGACATAACTACTTTTGAGATAAGTCTCAACCTTCAAATTTTGAATACTACTAAATTTCATTTGACATTTCTTGTTAATAATAAGATTAATTAAAGAATTAGAAATGACATAACTACTTTTGAGATAAATCTCAACCTTCAAATTTTGAATACTACTAAGAACATCCTATGGAGGTTAAATCTTTGCCATTCACTTAATAATTATTGGTAATTAAATTAAAAATTGTGTAATATGTATTCCAAAATAGATATGCATATCGACATAATAAATATGAAATGGACGCTTCCATTTGACGTCATAGGTAGAAAAAATAAAAATTATGCAAATCTTATCAATCATTTCAAATTATCTAATGTTGAATACCAACTTTTCAACTACAAAATGGTTTAACCATTCTCACATTCCATTATACAACCATTTTGAACTACTAAATTGTGGTGTTACGTATTGAGACCCCTTCTCTAAATTTTTCCCATTTTACTCTCCAAAGTCTTATATATTATATTGAGAAACCACTCTCTCGAGGTAGGTAGTACCTATTTATTAGCTTCTTCTTGTTCTCTAAAATTATTAGTAAAAGAGAATCAACCTCATGTTATATTAAAATATCCTCTACATTTTTATAGATGTGGTTCTCCTCTTTCTCACTTAGGAAATAACATCCCTTTTTTATTCTAAATAGATTTCTTTATTCATAACATCAAATTCTTGGAGGGAACAAGGTAGTAATATTAAAATGATAAAGTAATGGTTTTAAACCGGAAGATACAATATAACACATCCATTCCATCATAACCATTCAAGATAAAGTAAGTTAATGAGAATAGTTTGAAGCAAGAGACATAATATAGGAAGCAAGATAATGGTCATACATAGCGAAATTTAAATAATTTAACAAAGATGTAGTGGAGTGTTGTAGTCAGCTATAACACCACCCAAAATTTTGGGTTATATTTAAAATTTCAGGTCCCCCTCTGCTCGCTTTGTCGTTAAGGTCTTTCACCGAACCTGCAGCCCGCGACATCCCAGCAACCTATCCCCAACCCCTCAGGAGTTGTCTCGCCCTCATGATCAGGCGTTGTTGTTGCAATCACGCCATGTGCGAAAGATCGCCATGCATACACTCGAAAGGAAACTTGTGTGTATTTACATTAAGAGCGTTTGCATCATGGATTTTCCAGGCACTTTGTTTTAGCACTTCGTCGAGCTCATGGTCTAATATTTATTATTTGGGGGGCACCGTTCTCTAAAAGGTAACTGTAAACTAATTAGTGTTATAATGTTACGTGCAGGCGATCCCACAGACGATATACCAAAGGATGTCACCATCGCTTGGGAGGAAGAGATTGGAACCCAACTAACAAGAGCACAATGCCTGGGGAAAATGATAACGCTCTTGAAGACGCAGATAAGGCTATCATTAGATTCCAGAGTAAGCAACAGTCACGGATGCTTAAGAGGGACAAATACACTTTATCAGATGGAGAAGATGACATTCTTACTCATCGTGGTATTGCTCTATCGACGCTTGACGACCTTGAGGACGAGATTGTTTGAAAATGAAAATGATGATGACACAATTACCAGGAAGATGCATTTTGGTGGGGGTTCTGATCGAGAAACAATCCCATGCTGCTATTTTAGGAAGAGGCAGAACAAGCATAAATTCAAAAGGGAAGTTTTTGAGGCCCTACACAATACCATCTAAATGTCGATGGGTGCACACAGAGGAACATATTTCACCACTCCGACAAGTCTAGCCCGAAGTATAGCCCAGGCGAACCAAGCAGACTCAGAAGATTTCTCTAGAGAATGATGATCTCATTCGAGGCATTCTCGTGCCGGGCAGCAGTGCAAAAGTGCACATGTTGATGTTGGCAATATGATGGCACAGCAAAAGAGATTTCTTCTATTTTCCGCAGTTGAATGAAATGGTTCACGGGTTCGAATGCGCCTTGATAAGCATCGAAGAGGTCATCACTGTCAATTTGGTGATTCAGTTTGAATTTGCTTCGCTCAGTGCCTCATCATCCGTCAAAGTGCAGAGGTAGGTTTGTCAGTGAGATTTAGGGTTGATTGTTCAGGCAATTGGTGCATTAATAGTGTTGGCACAATTTCAATATCTAAACGCACCTTTGAGTAGCAATTTTTTGTTAAACCCAAGCTTCACGGTGGGTGCAAAAGTTATGGTTTTATACAATTAAACCAAGGAAAAATTCATGTGGTTTCAAAGCCATAAGAGATTGCGGGGCAAAACTATGTGAGGACATTATAAGTTGGTGCACATTCAATGGACCAAGGTGACATTTTAACACATTGAAGTAAGGCGCAAATACATATGGTTTCCAAACCATATGGAGGAGCAAAATCATATAAAACTATATGAAGGACGTTACTATTGGGCTCGAATATGTTTATGCCAATTTTTTCAACTTGTGTTAAAAGGTTTGGTGTAAAACATGGGGCGGAGTGCATGACATATTATGATGACCATGGCACGTTGCAATGAGCACAAAGTTCGATGGTTTTGAGCGAATACATACATTGGGTGATCCAAGGTTGTAGTGTGAATTGCATATTCTTAACCATGTTTCAAAGGGTGTGAACAACATGTGCTTTTCAGACCAAAGGATGATATAATATAAACATTACATGGGTGCCGAGCAGACATATATGATGTTGTGTTACCATGGGTGCAAACAATTTAATAGTGCGGTTTCAATCCACGTGGGGCAGGCATATGGCGGTCAACCTTACGCATGGCGCAGACATGCATGGACACAACGCATGGAGTCCAACATTGCATGGCGCAGACATGCATGGACACGTTGCATGGAGTCCAATGTGCGATGGCGTTTGTTTGACAGCAACTATATACATACAATGGTCAATTAAAACTCGGTCAAAGCTATATATAAAACACACTACAATTGAGCTCGAATTTGGCTATGGTGGAGTTTTGACCTATGTTAAAACGTCTTGGGTGAATATATAATGGTCAGGTTTTATTTTTAAAACGTGGAGCGAGCGCAAAGGTTCGATGGCGGAGGTTTGGAGCGGATATTTTATGGTCCCAAGTCGTGGCAGCAAACATTATAATACGTTGATTGGTCAAACTGCATGGATGAAATTTTCGACGCGTCTCTCGCCAAGTCTGCATGGCAACTGTCATAAGCAAACCGTGCGTTTCTGGCAAGTATATCAGGATATAGTGCTGAAATTGAATCCGAATGATTTATGCTAACTTCTGTAGCCCCAACGGCAATATTCCAGGAGAGAATCACTCTTTAGATCTGCTGCACTGGTCACATTTAGAAAAAACGTTATCGCCACATATTCGTTGGGAGCTGATTTTTCTCTATTGCTACTACTGACCACGTCGAGCTGTCTCCACAGAGCTCAATCTTCAATGATTCCTAAGGTGCTTACTGTTACTATGTCCAGAGGCACTGAAACCGGATCTCGCATTCCACATAGATCGATTCGAGACTGTTTGCAGTGTTTTCAATTGCAGGCCCGTGAGAACAATGATCGAAGCAAAGGCTTTCAAACATTAGAGGCTGAATGGTGGAAACTATGTACATAGGACTGTTTCATGGCAGTCCTGGAGGAACAGCTGCACTGTACCATGCGTTGTTACCTGGAAGAGGTAGCACGCCATCGAAGCTTGAAAGAACCTGTTTGATAGTTAGTGCTAGATCACGAATGACACTGTCATTGGGATCTTTGGGAAGTAGAGATGGCTTCCTACCTCATCTAGAATTGGAAGCAAGGCTGCTATCGGTTTGTCGCTTGGTCCCTTTAATAGATGGGAGCATCATAAAAACAGAAGTAATCGTGCAGGTGGAAGTCAATCTACAGGTTGTCCAGGATGTTTTATGATAGCTAGCCCAGGGATGGGATCTTAATATGGTGGCTCTGGAGCCGCGCAAAGGAAAGCTTTTAGTTGGGCTAGCTATGATTTAGTGGTCCTAACTGACTAGCCCTCATTGTATAAGACTGTTATAAGCCTTGCCTAGATTGTCGTACCTGACCAGTTCTCCTCAGTCAAGATACCCGAGATTCTCCAATGGAAGATGACAAGTACTGCTCCTCCAATGGATGGGAAAATCGATGAGCATGAAAACCTACGGCGAACACTAAGAACGTAAATGAAGAAGCTCATGCCTATCAAGTAATTTAATCCAAGACTTGAAGAGAACCTTATGCGTGGGGAAGATGATAATCCTGACAGAGAGAGGGCACAAAGGAAGCTTACCCTAGCCATTCTCTCCGACGATTCAGTAGTTGACCACACAGGGGTCTAAGTTATTATTTTCATTCTTACAGTTGATTAAAATTCCCTTAGCATTATTAGTATTCCATTAAGAAGACTTGTGACCTGTGTTATTTTATTGCAGGAAGAACCTCTCTGTTTGCACATAAGAGCCAAGGTTTTCCCCAGCAAGCAAGGGGACATTTTCAAAACAAGTAGATGTTGGCGAAACTCCAAGGAACTCACTGAGGTTGCAGGTCGCGGATGGTGCAGGGTCGCAAATCCCCGGAGGTCGCAGGTTGCAAATCCCAACAGGTCACAAGGTCGCATTTCTAATTTTTCCCGAATTTACGACCATAATCTACGTAATTCTAGTCGCAAGGTCGCAAGGTCGCATTTTCATCTTTTTTCACGACCTCGCGACCCCGACCTGGGCCGGCAAGGTCGCACTCCCTCGCTTTCCTTTTCTTACAACCCGCGACCCCGCGACCTAGTCGCAAGGTCGCAAGGTCGCACTTCTTCTATTTTCCGAGATTTGCGACTTCGCGACCCCGCGACCTAGTCGCAAGGTCGCAAAACTCAGTCAGGTCGCAGGTCGCAGAACAGACTGGGTCGCAAGGGAGCCCAATGGTCAGGAAGATGAAAGGTCAAGGAAGCCCAAAGGGCAGGTTTTGCATGATAAATACTCCCTCGAGAGCTTGTAAAATGATCTTTTGTTGGGGACTCGAGAGGAGTACATTGTATTACCAGTAGATTATACATTTAATGACGAATACAAGCATTTTGTAAAATCTCTTTGTGGATCTAGTGTTGTTTTATGTACGAGCACTCTTGAGTATTATATTTCCGCTCAATATCTTAAGATTGTACTGAACCGCATCCGGCAGTGGGGAAGGAGAGATGATGGAGCTGGTGAAATGAAGTCGCTTCACTAAGTGGGACCACAGCGAATTCCGCAAAATCTATTTTTAGACTATGTCTATTTTTAGACATATGGAGCATGGTTCGGGGATTCCAGCTTGAGATTCTTGAAGTATGTGTCATGTTGGTAAAAATAGATGAGACTCTATTTTTGAGGTCAAAGAGGTCGAAGTCTATTTTTAGACTGCCTCTCCTTAAAACAGGGAAGTCAAATATTATTTACCCTTAATAATATTTAGACTATAAACAGCAATTTACTCTCTTGGAGCACTTCAGTTCGAGCTAAAGAAGTGGCTCATGCATCTGACAGAGGAATCACGTGGTTCCCAAGGGTTTGATGGCATCATGCACGGTTGACTTCAGTTAGACTTCAGTGGCAGAAGTTTGGAGGAGTTAATGAGACAGATAGTGGAGTTGTGTTCTGCTTATTTTAGTTGAACTGATTGAGATTAGTTTAATTAGCTAATAAATTAGTTATGAGTGGAGTGAATTAAATATTATTTAATTCATTAATTAGTAACTCATTATTCAACTCAAGAACACATCAGTTCACTACAGTGTATGATCAGTTCAGTGGAGACCAGTGAAAGAGGTAGATGAAAGGGTGGAGTTAGCTATCAGTTGTGACTATACTGTTGCTATTTGCAACACACAGATAGGAGGAGTAAGCCCATGATGATTGCGCAGTTCAGGCTGGTGGTTTATCTATATAAAGAGGCCATCCCATAGCATTGAAACACGCAATAGAGGCAAGGCAATTAGTGGTGAGTTTTGAACCAGTAACATGTTCAAAACCAAGCTAGTTTGTGTGTAACTACATAAGATAGTACTGAGTACTTGTGAGGAGTATTGTACCGAGTTTGTTACATGATTTCTCCATTATAATATACACAATAGCTGTGGGGTTTTCAGCTATAATATTTCCCCATACATACTGTGTTAATGTGTATGATGATTTGATGTGTTATCGCTTGATTTTATTTCCGCATGTGGCGTGATCTCGAGTTGCTGAGGAGCCGATTATGTGTTGTGTATGAAGTTCAAATAGTATGTGACCAGATAGTCTCAGTTAGATAATTAATCATTATTCAGCAAATTTCTACAAGATCTTCAATTCACATCACAGTTGCATAACAGTTTGCTGAGTATGTTAATGGTGGTTGAGTTTATTTCACTTTCTTAGCGAATGTTGATGACTTTGTTTATCTACGTTTGTGTTATCATTTAAACTTTTAGGAAGTGAAGGGTGTTCTTGCTGTCAGGAATTGTTTCCTTTGCGGTCAGAACAGTTTACAAGCATGACCCCAATGAAGTGTTGCTAACAACACTTCCTTCGGTCTTCATGCTTTATTATCTCATCTTGCTACTCATTAGTGCTGCATGTACATTTAATGCATCAAGCATATGTCTTGTATCAGTTGATTAGGTGTATATCCATTGTTTTATAGAGTTTAAGCGAGACCCAAAGCAAAGGAAAAATCAGTGGTAGCCGGACCCACACCCCGGACGGGATCCCTATTCCAAACGGTTCACACCACTGACCTTTTAACGGAGATCTCACAATGTTGGCTTCTATTGCATTTTCTCACAACATTGGAGACACATACTTGAGATCCCATGCTTTAATGAAAGTGAGAAATCACAAAAGTTATGAGCTCTAGAATAGCTCTCCGCAATTTTTTAAAGGAATAATACAAGTTGATTGTTCAAAGATGAAATAAAATGTTTACAAAAAAACACTACATTATATCTATGATACTTAAATAATAAAATAAGAATGTGTCTATCCCATTGGACTCACATTGATCTATAAATTAACTTGGATATTGCATTGGATAGTTCATCATATCAAATTTGATAAAATAAATTGAAGTCTATACTATGAAGGTTAAATTCCTTTAGATTCCAAATTAGTTAATTATTGATTTTATGTTTATGGATGAAAATTGTGGAAAATAGAGAACAACAAGTACAACTGCACATCATCTATAATAAACATATATTTTCTTTTGGAAACCCTTACGTGAGAAAGCTCTGCAAGAAGGTGAGCCTACAATGCTATCTTTTCTAGTATGGGAATAATGCAAGTACAAAGGAAAATAAATTATTTATGTAGTTACCTGAGACCCATGGCATGTTAGGTTGCTACATAACACTAACCCCCTCTATTATTATATCTAAATCCCACTCCTAGTTGCTCTTATCTACTACAAAACAAGATAAATTGAATAGAATGGAACCCCTTCCCGTCCTAGTGGTCATTTTTTAACATAGCCCAATAGCCAACTAGGATTAAAGTTTGACTCCAACTCTCAAATAGAGATACAATTTTGACCCTTATAGAGTCTTTTTTCACAACTCACATATGGCTAGTACATTTTGAATGAGTAATCAGGGTTGATATGACATCCTCTCATGTACTATGGTGGTCAAATATGGTAGGTAAACTTGTAGGAGGCAAAAAATTTTCCTATGGACTCTAGTTGACATGATTCTTGTACCATTCGAAAGGTATCTATGTTTTGAACAACGTCATAGGGTCTAGAACTTATGTGAGAGATTCTTAACCCCAAATAATATCTTTTAATGCGTCAAAATTGGCTTCAAAAGGTTCCAAACTATAATTCTCCAAATTGGGACCCACTAGTTAAAAATGACCCTACAACTTTAATTCCTCTAATTTTACACTTTGAAAGAATTGAGACATTAGGGGAATTTTGAGGTCTAAAATGGACCTCCTAAGAAAAATGCGCAACCAAAATAAAATTTATAAGAACCAATAGGATTCAAGATGATGATGTCAACCATGGGGGATGATTTACCATTTTTGGAGTAAAAAGGCAAAAAGATAAAAAATAATAAAAAATAATAAAACTACTTTTTCAACTCGTATTTTCAACTTATCTCGAATTTTTAATCAAATTTTTAGCGGGAGTACTCGTTGGATGCAAAATTTAATTCCCCATCCAAGGAATACCCATGTTGCATACTTTTGATGGACTCTGCTATACAAAAAATGAGAAATACATGAAAAAACATGATTTATTTCAATCACGTTTTTCATGAATTTCTCATTTTTGATATAGAAATGTCCATCGCAAGTATGCAACATGGATACACCTTTGATGAGGAATCAAAGTATGCATTCAATGAATGTTTTCCATTAAAATTTGAGTAAATCCATAGGGAGATAAGTTGAAAATACGAGTTGAAAAATAGGGTTTTTTTTTCCCTCTAAAATTTGATGATGTAATATAATATTATTTTATTATTTCCACTATTGTTTTATAATTTCCTTAGGAGGCCCATTTTAGACCTCAAAATTCCCCTAATGTAGATGAAAAAGAATATAATGACTCAATCTAGATAATAGATGGAGCTCTCATGGACCATAAATATTAGTAGGAGTGACTTAGAAGAAAAAATAAAAGAATTAGGGATCAACCTTACAGGTAGAAGTCAGAAAATAGTTTGCATGATCTTAAACTAAGAATAAACAAAATGGAAATTCTTCAAATGAAAATATGCTAAAAAAAATGGAAAACTAGCAATGATGGATGTGTTAGCTCCTTGTAATCAGCAAGATTGGCAAAGTCCGACGGTAGGGAGAAACATCATTTCAACCACTTTGGGATTCTAGGATCTAGCCCTCCTGAATCCGGAGAGGGATCTCTCCAATAAGTGCAAAGATGGATTTGTCTTTGAAGTTTTGGGTAATGATATTAGGTTAGTTATGAAGGCTAAGGGTGTTGTTTTGTTTTGGATGGTTGAGCATGATTATGGCTTGAGTGGAAGTTCTAAATGGAAAGAGTTTCAAAGGTGTGAAGTTGCAAGCAAATAAAACAAGCTTTGGCTAAAAAGATGGATAATTGCTGGTTTTAGTCCATTGAGCTATGGAGTCATAATAGGGTTTTAATTGAAACAGCAGACTCAAGAGTGGTCCATGGGGCAAGTCATCTATGTCTAAGGATCTCTTTAAAGTTGATTTATGGAATGAAATGATACAATAAGAAGGGGAATTAAACAAATGAAGAACAAAGAGCAGCCCAGGATCTGGTAAGTACTTTGAAACTAGCCAGCCTTTGACAAACACTTAATAAAAACATAAAAGCAATCCAGGATCTGGTAAGTACTTTGAAACTAGCCAGCCTTTGATACACTTTCAATAGAAAAACATTTAAACACAAGGGAGAAACAAATGATAACAAAGAATGGTCTAAGATCTGGTAAGTACTTCGAAACTAGCCAGCTTTCAACACATTCCTAGGGAAACTTTCAGTCAGTCTTTTGGGATAAAACTAGGACCAGGGCTCACGATATCTTCCTTAGTTCATCTCTACTTAACATGAAATGAAAATAACTTTCAAGAATAACAATTAGCTAAGACAGGAGGATGAGGGAACGCCGGCATTCCTACTGCTTGAACTGAATTAAATCATTCCCAAATAAAAAAAATTGGAAGAAAACATTTAGATAAAGCTTATTAGTCAGAGAAGGGTACTGGTATACAGTAAATCCTAACTCTATGCTTGCTGTTCTTTATCAGAGAAGATGGAAAAAGTGAAAACAGAAGTAAAATAACGATTTACAATAAGAAATAACATCACCGTAGACATAGACCAGGATCCCATAAATCAGCTTGTATTGATGCTTCAAACCAGTTACAGCTTTAAGTCCATTTTTTCAGGTTAGCACTCATCCTCGCTACTTAGCCTAACTATTCTATCACAAGCAGAGCTTAAAGAGCCTTTGAAAACTATTTAAAATCATAAGTTTCAAGCTCAAGTATATTTCAAAGTTCTGCAACCAAAATTTTTTCATCTTCTACAGAAGTAATTATAGAAGAATGAGGAGGAGGGATCTAATAAAATATCTCCAAGGGTATTTAATACAGACTTAATAGCTTCTCGGCCTTTGAGGGGCTTGATGGAGAAGTTTACATATGCGTCCACTGTATTAATTGATTTTACATTAAAGATTAAGCTCGGTGGGAGCTTTTGTTGACTTTTAAGCTATGTTTCAGGATGTAATAACTCTGCTGATATTTTTACATTAAGTTCTTTGGGCAAAATTAATTCTTCGGCTGCGCTGAGGCTAATATCTTATTTTTGATCAATAAATTCGGCCTTTGTTTGAATGATTTGAGGCAACATGTGGCATTGTGGTAGCTAAGAGGAATCAATTGGCCTCTATTGTGGCGGTGGAGGCATTTCTGTCTGATAAACACTTATGATTTTCTTTTAATTGCATTTTAATTTGGAGGATTAGGCTTTTGATAATCAATCTTAGCCGTAATCCCCCCAAAATCGTCTTTAATCCTCTGTTCTGCTGTATTTTGTCTTCGACATTGATACTCTTTTGTTTTTATTTCACTCTATGTGTCTTTTTTATGTGCAGGGCCGCACAGGGCTTATATGGCATCAATGTCGATGAAGCATTGATGAAACATGTTTCTGGACCCTTTATAGTTCTTTCCCTTTGATAAACGAAAGTCCAGAGGATCGTCACCCTCGACTTTCATTTCCCTTTGTTATAATGGGAAAAACATTTGAAACCTACAAAACACATAAAACATTAAGAAATCCTGCGTTTATTGGATAAACTGCTTCAGAGGGTATGGGGAGAGAGTGTGACCATTAGATGGCATCATCCAACGGTGGAGATCTGTTAGAGGAGGTCAAAAAAAATGAGAGTGGAGGAAGAATTAAGTAAGATCCGTCGATCTGCAAAGATCGACGGTTAGGAGCGATTCGGGAGGAAATAAAGTGAAGGGATCACTTTATATGGAAAAGGCGGAAATATGCAAGAAAAAGGTTTAAAACCTTTGTTCAGAGGAAAATGTATTGAAAATAGCCTTTGGGAGTTTGGGATGATCGTGGGCCGTCGGATGAGATCGGCCCAACGAGATCAACGGCTGAGAAGGCACGCGGAAATCTCAAAAGGAAAGAGGGAAAGCAGTTTCTGGGGCGAAAACCACTGTTTTCGCGCGGAGAAACGGCGAGTAGGCAGTTTTGCCTTTTGGAACATAATATGCGTCCCCGCCCGACATGTGGCACCAGAAAACCACCCATTTCGCGTGCCATTTGGAAAAATAAACTTCACGTTGAAAGTCACGCGACTTGGAGTGTGGACTGTCAGATCTGGAACCTCAGATCCAATGGAGGAGAATGAGCGCAATATGAGATAGATGCGCGGGCAGAACGAGGATGGGTGGTTTCGATTTGGATCGTTGAATCGAACAGATCAATGGTCAGTATTTGATCTGGGGAATAAACGGAATAATACAATGGCGGGAGCAGGTTGATAAGGGTCGTTGATTTGCAGAGATCAACGGTCGGGCTTTGGCCTAAAACATTAGAACGCGGGGTGCATAGATTTAAACCAAAGTCAGGAAATGTGATTTGGACACGTGGATGGTCCAGATGCGATCGAAGGCATTCAATTGGCGGGGGGAAGAATTTGCACAGCGCCGATGCGATTGAGCGCTGACCGTCGATCTGTAGATCAGATCGATGGTGGGAAATGAATCGGGGGATTTTGAAGCAGAGGCAAGGCTAATGATTGGAGCGAATGTGGGCCGTTGGATCTGGGATATGGCGGATAATTCCAACGGTGGAAAAACCATCGGGGAATGCCAATCAGAGGGAACACAAAAGTGAGCCCGATAAAACTTCCGATGCGATGTAGCGCGGGCCATTTGATCGGCTCAGGATCAATGTTCGATATCGTTTTAAAACTCACACTCGCGGAAACCCTTTAAAACATAGGAAAACCCAAAATTAAATGAAAAATAAAGGTTTTATGGTGTCAGGCGGGTTTTATATATATATGAAGTGAATAGGCGCCCGTCTGCGGGGCCCGTGGTCTTTATGAAATATAATATGCCCGGGGCGAATATAATAAAGGGCCAATCGCATCGGAACTGTCTAGCTCGGTCTTTCAATCTAACCATTTGATTTTTGCCGATGCAATTGGCGCTTGGGACTTTAACTCCTGGTCTCGGGCAGAGTTATATGGAGTAAAGTGGAGGGGGCGGAGTTTAATACAATGGGGCTCAATCGCATCGGAAGTTTTGATGCGGGTCTTTCAATCTACCCATTTTTCATTAAAAAAACATAACTTCGGTGCTTTTAGACCAAACTTTGGAAAAAGTGGGTTTATGACTTTACAAAGGAAAATATCAATCGGGAATGGATTTTTACAATGTTTTTAGCGCCCAATTGCGGGCCCACGGATTATATGAAGTATTAATATGATCGAGAGTTGTGTACAAGGACTTAATTGCATCGAAACTTTTTAACATGGTAAATAGACTTGCGCGTTGAGATTTTTGCGATGCGATAAGCGCTTAAATGGCTTAGCGCATGGTTCTAGCACCAGGACATATAATGGGGAAGTGGTTAAGACTTAGCCCAAGGGGGCTTAAGTTTGTAATACAAAAAAGGTGTTTTTTAATGAAAATTTTCAAGTTTTCAATGGATTTGGGGGTTTTGGCAGAGTCAAAAAGGAGTTTTAAACTCTACAAGGTGGATTTTACGAAGGAAAAAAAAGGTGAATAGATGAAAAATAGAGGAAAATGATGGGGGAAAAAAGGGAACAAAATGAAGGTTAGTTTTGATATGGAGGGAGGGGAAAAATGGTGTTTGCAGCAATATTTTTTCTTGAAATCAACAGAATTTCTGAGTTGGGAAAAGGAAACAGCAGTGAAGATTTGAACAAAGGGCCAAATGCCTTCATGAGTCTTCAAGAGATAACATTTTTTGCAATAAAACTTGTTCCTTGAAGGCTCCAAAAATGTTTTAGCCACCATTTGGTATGACAAATTTTATTGGTGGCTAACAATGGCTCCACTTGGGGATGGTGCCTTCTTGAAGGCATCAAGAACTTCAGACTTGCATTCTCTATGAGGTCTATAATCGTGGACAAGGGTCTAAAAAAAATATTGTAGTACTCAGAGAGATATTTCCGACGATATATTCTATGCGCCAAACAGAGATAATATGACCAAGTTACAACCCCGGGAAGTTGGCTGCCCAACTAACCCCAACGGGGCCCACAAAATCTTGGTGTTCCATCTCCTAGGGTTAGAGTTTTTCTTGTTTAGGGTTTTCCCATGTTTTTCAATAATAAAAAGGTCTTCATCCTCATTGTAACATAATTTAGAGGCATGTAACCACCACATCTCTTCTCAAAGATAAGCTACCATCGCCTGAGCTAGTTTATTTCCATTATGTATGTAAGCTTATTTTAGTTATTTGATATTAATGAAATGAAGTATATTTTCTGATGCATCTCTAGGTTTATGTCTATTTATATATTTTATTGTGTTCCTTCATAAATCCGGATCAAATTCCTTCTCCCACTGTTGACTGCAACCCCTCACTACGCCATGCGTTGTTCTGCTTTCCTTCCTGTCATATGTTGCAATTGCAATGGACAATGTAGCCTCTCCTAGATCATAGCACATGTTGTAGTTTTAGTTAGCAATCCATCAACCCTTGTCCACTAAATTCCCTCACTATGCAGTCACTGAATCCTGCCCTACCTCCTGAGCACATGTTGCAACTCTAGTCCACAATCAAGGCCTCTCTCAGTCACTGTGAATCTAAACTACACTATCATTGTCTCCTTCTCCCTTGAGCCTTGCACACTGTGTAGTTTTAGTTGGAAATCTCATCACATTGTCTCTTTCACTTTCCCATTGTGTTGGACCCTAAATAGCCCCTCTTTAGATCACATGTTGTATTTTTAGTGAGCATTAGTCCCTTCCTCAACCGTCGCTAAGCTCAACTGCACCTTTCGTAGCAAGCCTTTCCTCTTCAGTCCTTACACAGGCCCATGACAAGCAGCTTCTTCCATGAGAAAAGTAGGGATAGAATATATGGTATCCAGATTGATCTTTCCTTCTCACGAGTGAGCTACATTGGCAGGTGTACCTCCTCAACCAGGCAGGGTGATGCTCAAGGAAGATGTCAAAGAGAAGGAATAAGGAAGCACTTACAAAGAAGCATAAGAAGAACCATCATGAAGACATGAAGCAGATCCTGGACCATGATAGAATGAAGACATTTCATGATGAATCAGAAGGTCTCGATACTGACCAAACACCATTTGGAGGGTGAAGATGAAGAAAAAATCATATCCACCATCTAGAATGATAGACATAGTAGTGAGGAGAGAAGCTTGGCATTGCCACATAATCTTGAAGTTCCATGTCATCATTGCCAAGTTATGGCTTGGAAAAGTGTCATCACAATTTCATATGTGTCAATGTGTATTGCCACATGATGTGGAATGTAATGATGTATTATCAAAAGGAAAATGACAAAATGTAAATATGTGGAAGTCCACAAGTCACATGTGGAATATGAAAAGCCACACATGGACCAAAGAGTCTTATAGAAGTTCAAAGGTCATTTAGGAGCTCTAGAGTCATGAGGTAACTCAAGAGTCATAAGGGATATGAAATTCCATTCCTCTTGTTATAAAAGAAACCTCATAATTCAAGCAAGAGGCTTTTTGAGTCATAGATTTTGGAGAGCTAGTCTTAGCTTGTTCATCTTGACATAGCAGAGAATATCATTCCTTGGAGAATCAAGAAGTGACTTAATGTTCCACTACTAGAGCTAGTGACTCAACATTATAACTATGTACTTGGATCTTTCCCTTAATAATTAGAAGCTCATTGAGCCAACACACTTTCATGCATGTATTGTGAAAGTTGTAAGACTATTCTTTAGATGTTTGTGGTATATGTTATGTTCATATGTACTAAAGAAGTTGAATTACTTCATTGGATTTAGTGCTTATCCTGTTAAATGTGTGTTGTATTTTCTTTAATTTTTGTTTTGTCTATGTGAATTATTTCGCTATATATTTAATGAATCTTTCCTTGCTCTCATGTGTCTCTCTTAGGATAGTGTTATTACTTTCCTCCTAGAGGCTTGCTCTTTAGTTCCCTCTTGTGAAAGCCTCCTTTTACACATTTGAATTGGTGTTTCACAATGTAAAATTACTTGTTTGTTCAAAGGTTATGTGTATAATCCCTTATGTTATCCATTGAAACCAAGGCAAACCTTAGAGTTATGGTGGTCGGGTCAATACTCTGGACGGGGCTCATACTCTAAATGGTGTGAGATCTAATTGGGACTTCACATCGGGGTAACCCCGTGTATGTTGGCGGTATCCAACACCATCAACATATTGATAATCAAATTAAAACTCTGAAAGCCCTACTTTTATATTGACATAAAAATATATAAAATAAAAACCTCATTAAAACTCCAAAACAAATTTTACATTTATAAAAAATAAATTGTAATTGTGTTAGTTTTTTTGGATGCAAGGTGTTGGCATGGCATAGTGTTGATTTCAATTTAGTGGTCAGTTAATGGTATCAAACTTCCCACAATGCAATAATGATAGAATGATTAGGGCCACAGATAGGGTTACTTAATTGTCTTTCACTAAAATGGGTATGATTTTTCCTTGTATATTCATTTCAAAGTTTAGCAATAAGAGTATTATTAATCAATTGAATATTGAATATTAAATTAGTGCAATCATATAACTTAAATGATTGATAAATGTTGATGGACATCAAAACATGTATATCGTAATACATCTCTAATTACGAAAATTTTAAAAAATCATAAAAATTAACTAAATTATATTTTATTATTATTAATATATAGGTTAAACACACATACACACACACACACACACACATATATAAATACGAGAAAATTCTTAACCATAAAGATTCACCCTTACTTTAATATGGAGATTCTTAACTTATAAATAGATTTTGGTACAATACCATGACTTATGAATACTGCATGTCCAAAAACCCATAACTCATTTCACATTCACAATATTTTAGATAGATTTTAATTTAATTTAATTTTATAATATATATATATATATTTTAATTAGCCCCACGGGGGTAGGCGAGTTGGTAATCAGAATGCGGTGAAGTTCGTTTGTAAGGCGAGCTTGACAGGAGGTCACGAGTTCAAATCCCCTGGACTAAAGCAAAGTTGTGGAGAGGGGCGGGCACATGCTCCCAGTGGGTATAGTGGTAGCGGTCAGAATCGACCCCGTGTAACACGAGTCGCGAGGCTGCCCCAATTGTCGATCCACTGTAAAAAAAAAAAATATATATATATATATATATATATATATATATATATATATATATATATATATATATATATATATATATATATTTAATTGAAGAACAAAAGGGCATAACTATTTTTGAGATAATATCAACCCTCTATCTAGACTATTATTAAAACTATTCCATGGACGTTAAATCCCTACCATCCATTTGTTAGTTATTGATAATTAAATTAAATTCAAACCTTAAGAAGGTAAGAGATTAATTGAAATTCTTTAACATTTAATTTCTATGCTCAAAGAAGTGAGAGAAGCATTCCGAGATCACCTTAATTTTTTTGACTTAAAAGTTTAAGAAGCTTAGTAGTGTGACAAATATTTTGAAAATTAGATAGAATGAGAGTATAAGATGCGGAATCTAAGAGAAAGTAATTTTCATATTCAATCATCTCAATATCGCATAGGTGACAAACTCTTTCATCTCAAGGCGTTTTGGGAATCGACCAATGTCTAGTTTCACTATGAAGCTCATGAGAATTAGTTTTTTATCTTAGAAATTTTCATTTTCTTCTTAACACTTATCAAGATAAAAAGACATTGTTGGTTTTCTAGATTGGGGTTTATCACTGCCTTATAATATCTTAGTTTCCTTTTTCCCTCCAACTCTTTATACCCCCACCGTTTCTCCTTGAATTTGGAATTAATAATACTTTTAGTATTATTTTTGTTCAGAAAGATGAGCTCCTTTATCCCCCAATTGCTGAGCCAAAAATGGGCGTCCTTACATGCCATCCTTGATTGAATCATTTGTGTGGGTTTTGAATAGAGTTAGAAGTAATCTTAAGAAACCTCTTGGCTTCCATGTTGTATAATTCTTATAAATAAGATGTTTAGCAATAGTCATGCTTTCAATGGGGGAGAGACATCCTTCAATTAAGAGGATAAGGTAGGGATTATTACCTTTAATTTTGAGGTTGTAGGTTATAAACTACTTTTCAATTTGTTTAACCTTTCCCCGCAACTCTTTGGATATATTGCAACCCTAAGCGCCACATTCATATAAAACAAGAGAAGTGACTTCCTCCAAATAATTGTTATCATGAATGAAAGTATCATTAGTGATATTTTTGGATTTAATTATAACCTATTATAAATAAGATGCCTACTCATAGTCATGTTTTCAATGGGGGGAAGACATGCTTCAATTAAGAGGATAGAGTAGGGAGTATTACCTTTAATTTTGAGGTTGTAGGTTATAAATTGCTTTTCAATTTGTTTAATATTTGCCCACAACTCTTTGGATATATTACAACCCCAAGTGTCACATCCTTATAAAAACAAGAGAATAAACTTCCTTTAAATAATTGTTATCATAAATAAAAGTATAATTAGTAATATTTTTGTATTTAATTATCATAATTTTAGTTTTATCAATATTAAAAATTATCTATATATATATACATATATTTTAATTAATAAATAAATATTCATATATTAATTCAATTAATATTAATTAATTTTATATTTATAATTCTTAAACATATATACTACAATTTAAAAAACAAATATATATATATATATATATATATATATATTGTAAACTTAGTAGATCCTTACTACTTTCTATTTATAAACAAAATCAGGTCAAAAAGATACAACTTTAGGCCTCAACCTGCCCGTAGGAAACCAGGTCTGTTGGTCATCTTAGCGAGTTATAAGCCATCCAAAACATATACATCTTTAGTCTAGTTATGGCTGTCTTCAAATAGGTAATATCAGTATCAATATTTGTAAGCATAAACATCAAAATATAATAAAAGCTATCCGCTAATATTAACAAAAACTAAAACTAGGATGATCATTTCTCAATTCAACCTCGAACAGAGTGGCCATCAATCATCATCCGAATCCACAGGAATCGGGTCTTTAACGCTGGAACTATGCATATCAACCTGATGCATCGATTACAACTACTTCTCGATTCTGCCTAAGCGTACATATTGATGGTTTTGTCGAAGGTTCATTTCCTAAATGGACCTGTTGATCTCAATTAAAGTTGTTGCAAATTTGGGGTCACCCCCAACCTCTTGAACAAACATTATTGCCTTAATCGGAAGGCATTTCAAGATCCAGTATGTTGGAATGGAATGGTGGAATAGTGAAATTATTCCTCGAGTGTGACCCGGGTCAATGATGATGTGGTTGAGTTCTTCCTCAGCAGTTTCTTCTTCTTCCTCTTGTTTGGCTCTTGCATGGCCTTCCCATCCATGAATTAGGGATTTGATGTAACATGGTGTCTCCTTGGAATATGCTTGAAACAAATTTTCCATAACTTCCTTGCCCGATTTTCTTCCACGCTTAGCTAGAGGTTTTGAAACTTTTGACTTTCCTTTTTCCTTTGCTTCCTTTTTTGTCAAGTTTCCCTTAGCCATAGTGTTCATAGTGCAATCTTACAGTAATATTCTATGCTGGAAGACTTGGCGAGGAAAACCTGTAATAGTGACAAGTTTAAAACATCCAAATTGAGTATAAAACTAGCAAATAAACGGTTCCAGACTTCCCCCAATAGCTTTTGGAGTATGCCACATTAAGAGACTCAGAGTAAGCATCTTGATTACAAAGTTCCTATCCCAACCTAGACTAAACCCTTGTCCCTCAATGGTAACACCATAATACAAAAACAAATCCCAAGACAACACCGGAGCTATGACCACAACACCCTTATTCCAGCCACCCAAATTACCTTTGACCCAGGGACCCCTCTCGCAAGGACTAACAGAATGACACCGAACATAATTAGTTAAAAAACTGATCGACTGACAGCAAAGCCTCATATTCCCATCCTCAACAGATTTTCTCCTAAAATTAATAGCATTATAAGCCATGTAGGTGACTTCCCACATCTGGAGATTCAAAGTGAAGGTCAACAGAGAAAAAGGAAACCCAGAATTACTGCCATGCAACTTAAAAATGGGCCAAACCATAATCAAGGAAGAAGTTGGCAAGTCCATACCTCTCATCGGTAAAAACAACTTAACCATGCAAGACATGCATGACAGAGTATACTGAGACAAAGACCAATTTAAACCTATCAGAACTTCTACCGAATCCCGTTGACCCATATAATATTCAACTTCATCATTAAACAGACTATTGTTAATTGTGTCCATGCAACAATTTACAAAATAGTGAACCAAATAAATAAAATCAAGAAAATCCATTATTTTTCTTCGCATGCAGCAGTATGCAGAGACTTGTTTCATCATTATCTCATATGGAGAATTGGATACATACCAATGCAAAACTGCAGGATTAAAAGTCCTCCAACGTCGTCTGGTTTGTTGACAGGGATGCTCGCGGCAGGAACCTAGCATGCACAGGATGGCAACCTTGCAGAGGAGAATGACACTGCAGAGAGTAACCAAAGGGAGAATGAAGCTGCAGAGGATAATCGAAAATGTGTTAAACCCCCGCACCAGCTAACCCGACACACATTCCAACTTTGTCCTAACAACCCACTTGACTCACCAGATTTTTTGCCATTCTAATTTAATAAGCTCATAATTAACCGTTGGGGGAGTTGTAAACACGTCTTCCTCGATGTTGGTACAAATGCCACCGCGTGCTCTCACCGCAGACCCACCTCCCATCACGGCGACGTGGCTCTAATCTCACCAGCTGGCACCCCGATCGGGGGGGGGGGGGGGGGGTTGGTTGTTATCTCGATCATTGTGCCTACAATCCCATTGTGTGATGAATTGAAGGTCTGCAAGCTCTAGTTCCATGTTAATCCTCCAAGGTTAATCCATGACCCTATCTTCATTGTTGCATCCCCAATTCGCCAAATAATTTGTTGCTTCATTTCCTGATCTCCTGACATGAAGTGGAATAATATAGCTGATTTTAGCCATTGTTTCCTTTATTTCCTAGATGAGTCTTTCTATTCTCCAGCTACTGCTTATATGTTCCCAGTGAGCTCCCTACTGCAGCTTTCGGAGGACACCCGTAACCATGGCCGAATCTCCTTCAATCTCCAGTTGGTTGTACTGTTCACGATTAGAAATTTGCAGACCTTGTTTTGCAAAAATTAGTTTCGCTTTGTTGTTTCTAGTGTACCCTAGGTCAGTGGAAAAAACCCTCAGGACTCATCTAGTGCAATCCCGAAAATTTTTTCCAGCCCCTGCCTAACCTGGATTTCCCTTTGAGGCCCCATCATAATTTAGTTTGATGAATCCCGACTGAGGAGGTATGAATCTGTCCCGTACTTCGATGGCTATGGATCTGGGTTTCCAAGAGGTCGACATGAGCATCTCTGCCTTGAGATTTAATTGGTTGAGAATCCTTCCCTCTGTGCCTTGGACCGTCCAATATTCTTGACTCCATTTTTTGGCCAATACAATCTCTTAGATATTTTGGACTATGGTTTTCCAAATCTCAGGCATTTGTTGCTTCTCATTATGAAAGATTCATCGATTCCTTTCCTTCCACACTATCCATAGTAGGAATCTCAACGAAAGAGTCCAGGCTATGTTTATTACTCTACTCCAATAACCTCCTTTTCTCCAATGCTCCATTGTTTGTCTAATGATATCAATATTTCTGTTTGTTTGTAGGAACAGCAGGAATAGTTTGTGCCACATATGGTCCACCACCGAACAGGTATTAAGAAGGTGTTCTAGGTTTTCTCATGCTCTCCACACATCACACAAAAAGATGGTCTGATCATGTCGCGTTTCTAGAGCTGATCCTAGGTAAGAATTTTGCCATGCCCCACAATCCATATAAAGTGTTCAATTTTGGGCCAGTGTTTTGTGGACCAATTTTTTTTCCATAACCTATTGTCTGGTAAATTTACATAATTTGATTTAATCTGGTATGCTTCCTTAGTTGTGAACATTCCTTTCATACTGTACCCCTAGCGTAGGATATCATTTCCTGCTAGGATAGGTATTTTCTTGGAGTGAAGTTTTCTATCAAAATTTCCCCATTGTTGTGTGTCTAGTGCCTACTGCCATTGTTGTTTTTGCTTCCATATCCTCCAAAACTGGTCATTTTTTTCTTCCCAATATATGTTTACCTCTTTAGTATGAGGTTGATTTGTGAACAAAAATATTTCAGCTAAATCTAACCTGCTATATAGCTTCTCACGCTGTTGCCAAGGATCTTCCCCTAGGTTGCCTCCTCTGATCTCCCAGAAACTATGGTCAGTAATTAAATTCCTGTTATCTGAAGCCAATTTCCAAATTCCAAATCCTCTGGGAACGATATGCAGTTGCAACCGATCTCTCGTGGCCTGAGGCATTTCATATTTTCGTTCCCATATGTTTTCCCATAGGGTTATACCTCCCTACATCCATCGCCACCACAATTTAGGCCCCATGACCTAGTTTATGGTGAAGGGATCTCGTAAACCCAATCCTCCTTTAGATTTAGGCAGAGGAAGATTATCCCATGATAAGAGAGCCCACTTGTGTTTTTGTTGAGACCTTTGCCATAATTTTTTTTTTTTAAATATTAACCATCTCATAACAAATAGTCTTCGGAGTTGCCATCCCAGAAAGTTGATAGATAGGGATGGACTGTAGAACAGATTTCAGAAGGATGACATAGCTAGGGCCATTAAGAGCCCGAAAGGACCAATTCGGCAAGCGGTTTTGAATTCTGGTGATTAGGTTTTTCCAGCGAGATATTCTTAGGGAATTTACAGAGAGAGGCATGCCAAGGTATTTAGTGGGAAAAGTCCCAATAGAAAATCCAAGAGTTCGAGCTAAGAACCTTTGGGATTGAGGAGCAGTGTTAAAGAAAAAAACATTAGATTTGTCATTATTTATCAAGGTCCCCAAGGTGGCCATAAACACTTTTAGGATATCTAATATGGCTTTTGCTTCCTGGAGGCTAGCTCGACAGGACATCATTATATCATCAATGAATTGTTGCTAAGATAAGGTGAGATCTACGCCCCAACGTTTTAAGCCTTTCAGGGTGCCATCCATCACCCTATGATTAATAATTCTGCCCAACCCTTCTGTAACTATGATGAATAGGAATGGGGATAATGGATCTCCCTGCTGCAAGCCACGAGAGGCATTAAAAGGATCAGAGGGAGTTCCATTGAGAAGGATAGAGAAGTTCAAGGTTGAAATGAAGGAGAGAATCCAATCAACCCATATTTGATCAAAACCAAAAGATAGCAGAATGTTTTGTAGATAACACCAACTAAGACAGTCATAGGCTTTGGCCAAGTCAAGTTTAATTAGCATGCCTTTAGCTTTAAGAGTTCAAAGAGAATGAATGGCTTCCTAGGCAGTCATAATACCATCCAAAATTTGTCTACCTTTGACAAATCCGGTTTTCTCAGGGGAGATAAGAGAGGGCATAATGGGTTTAAGCCTATTGACGATAATAGTAGAAAAAACCTTGTAAATTACATTACACGGGGCTATAGGTCTAAAACCCGAGGGAACATCACAATTCTCTTGCTTTAGAATCAATGAAATAAAAGTAGAATTCAGAGCTGGATATACCTATCTTGTTCTTCGTGACTCTTATGCTAGGTCTAGAATATCTTTGCCCATAAAGGACCAAGAAGCTTGTAAGAATTCTGCAGTAAAACCATTAGGTCCTTGCGCCTTATTTTTAGCTAAGCCTTTGACCACTTCCTCCACCTCTTGAATAGTGATTTCCCTGAGTAGAGCTAAGTTTTTCTCCCTGTTAACAATTAAGGGTATGGATTTCTTTACACGGTTAATGGCTTCCATTCGATTATGATCTAGTTCCGTTAATATGTCTCGGAAGTGGTTCACCAACTCATTCTCTAAATTGTGATGTTGGAACAATTTGTTTCCTACCGAATATTTGAGTGAAAAGATATGATTACATTGGCATCTTTGTACCACTGCTTTATGAAAAAAACTGGAATTCTTATCCCCTTCCCTTAACCATTGAATTCTGGACTTTTGTTTCCTTAATATCTCTTCCTGGATTCTCTGTTCTTCCAGTTTTATTATTAATGAACCTTCCTCTTTAACAAGGTCAATAGATCTCCCCATTAGAATCATTTGTTGTTGTATATGTTACATATGTCCTTGGAGTTTTACCTTACCTTCATGAATTTTCTTGAATTCGGTTTTGTTCCATTTTCTTATTTTCTGTTTGATGTATTTCAGTTTTAACTGGAAAGTGTGCATTCAATTCCTGCCTTGCATCCTGCTTTATTCCCACCAAATTTTAACTTTATTGGTGAAAGTAGGGTTTCTCAGCCAAAAACTCTCAAATCTGAAAGGTCGTTTGTTGTTTTTCTCGCTCATATCTACCTCCAAAAAAATGGGCCAGCGATCTGAGCCCATGCAAGGCATGATAGAGGCTTCATAGAATGCATCTAAGCTGATGAGCTCTTTAGAAACTAGGAATCTATTAAGGCGTGAGGCCACTTGATGACTTCCCCCCTCCTATTATTCCCAGTAAATTTGCCATTTATAGTATGTATGTCAACCATTCGAAGATCAGAAATTAGATCCCGAAAAAATTTCATCTCTGTCTCATTCCTTCCTATGCCTCCTTTTCTTTCTTCAAGGCATGTAATCATGCTAAAATCTCCTCCCAATATCCAGTATTTCTTTGTATTAAGAAGTTTCAAATTCCTTACACTTTCAAGAAAATATTGTTTATCTCCTAGAAGGTGTGGCCCGTAAGCAGAGGATACATAAATCCAGTCTTTCGTCCAAATTAATCTAAACTTCCCAGTGAGGATATGTGGAAGGCCAATCCATCCTTCAGCCAAAACCTCAGCAGGGTTCCAAAGGATCTCTATGCCACCTACACTTCCTCGCTAATCAATAGTCATCACTTCATATCTGGGTTTGATATGGTGCATAATTTCTTCTAGTTGTAAGCCTGATACTTTGGTTCCCTGGAGGAGAACCACTTGCGGTTTGTCTTTCTTCAATCTTTCTTGTAATAATATCTGATTTCCTTTACTATTAAGGCCCCTTATATTCCAGGAGATAACTATCATTAAGGAATTTTATGGAGTTGTTGAAATACCATTGTGAGCGGTATAACATGTCACGAGTTAACCAACATTTCTCCAACCATTTGAATTGACTCTTGCAAAGTTTTCCTACCCTTCTTTTTACCTGTTTTAGTCTTGGAATTATTTTCCTCGTTGCTTCCCTGAGGATTAGTAGGAGTGTTTGCCAATTCTACTTCTCTTCTTGCTTGGGTGGTTAAATATTGTTTGAAGGTTTCTTTATATAGAATCTTTTGGTCATCAGGGATAAATCTATCATCCAATTTTCTCCAATCTTGCAGTAGTATCTTCTGAACCAGTTCCTCTTTTCTTAACTCATCTTTGGTGATGTCTACTTCCATATATTTTTGTTCTAGAGGTTGAGATTGGTCCTCCTGGTCATTGGCCTCTAATGGAGCTTTCCTCTTACCCTTCGCAGGTCTTATATGAACATTATTGGAGCCACCCTCATTCAAATTTTCAACTTCTTTTTTGAGATCCCCTGTTTCTTGAAGGACTTCATATATGTTTTGATTAGTTCTTAGAGGTTTGTAATTTTTTTGTTGGTTTGCATGTTTTTTCCTAGCCCTTCTTTTACTTTTAACAGTTTTAAAACCCTCGTCATTCTTCGGGGGAACTTCCGCTCCCGGTGTTTGCTTCCCTTCAGGCTGATCTAGATTATCAAGAGGACATGTTTTGAAAAGATGGCCATATTCATGGCATCTCTATGTTCATAATCAATTAATTGTTGCCATACCTCCCCTTCATATTCCAATTCGATTGACTCGGGAAAAGGCTTTGTAATATTCATATACACACAAATACAAGCAAGAGAAGTATACATGCCTCGTCGTGTTGTTTCAACTATCTTCACGAATCTCCCTAGCGAATTACCTATTCCTTCTAGAATCCCAGGGTCCCCGAAATCAACGGGTAAGGCAAACAAACGTACCCAAACTGGAGCCAAGAGGAACTATTCTTGGTCTGAATTGTAGTATTCCTCCCATTGTCGAAGAAATAGACCTGCATTATAATAAAAATAAGGTCCTCCTTCAAAAATCATTTCTTTATCAAGAAGGTTTTTGAATATCACTGTGAAAACCCCTCTGGCCCCAAATTTAACATCAATATGACCTTTCAGTTTCCACTTAAGTTGAATCCACTTGAGTAAGTCTTTCTCAGTGGGCCAAATTCTAATAAATTTTCATATGAGAGCATGATATTTTGGCATATATCCACTGTAATGATCTAATTTATTGGCTGGTATAACAAAGCAAGGCTTTTTGGTGGCTCTCGACAGACATTGCCCTCATAGTTTTGCCTACCATTGGGCCCCCAGCACTGGCCCTGAATTAAGGTTTGCTCCCACTTGCTCCCCTGATTGTTTCCCACTACAATCTCCTGCGTTACATTTCTATAGGAGGGGATTTCAACCCACGCAGAGTTCGCTACCATTTTGCCTTACCACCAGACTGCAGCTGCAGCATCTGCTCCCACGGTCTCTGCGTTGTCAAATGCCTGGTCCAGAACCCTAGCTTGACATCCTAGGTTTTTCCGCTAGTTCGATGAACTGTAATGTTGATTTCTTAAAATATTAAATTATTGATTCATTGTTTATTATATGACTATTATTTTATGAGAAAAATTAATATATATATTAAAACTAATTTAAGAATGGTATTGTTTATTATTTTTTAAATAATTTATATTAAATTTGTTAATGTTTATTTTATTAAATTTATTTTTATTTAACTATGGTTTATTTCATAATTAAATACACTATATGAATTGTAAATACATTTTTTTTATAAAATTATAAATTTTTATTATATTTTTAAATAAAATTCATTTTAAATAAATATTAAAAATATAAATAAAGAGAATGGTTAAGAAATTAGAATTTTGCAAATGTGACTCTCTCCAACAACGTTTTAAAAAATAAATGTAAGTATTTAAAAAAAATAATAATTCAAAATGACTTTGTATTTTTAACTTAATATTTAGCGTGAAGGAAGATTCAAAGATTTCGCCTAAAATCCTTTATATGTCCACTAAGATATAGAAAAGCCAGGTCGTGGCATACCACATTTTGAGAAACATTATCTACATGGACACAACCCATACGGATCCATGCCACTCTTCAAAAGAGACAAAGAAACACAAATCTTTAGTGCTCGAGACCACTAGCGATTTTTGTTTTAATTAATCTTGGTGTTATTGACACTTCATTTCAGACACTAACCTTCGCTTACCACTTGTAATCTTGTTTTTATTTTTTTTAATTGATATTGGTGTTATTCAAGATTCATTTCACCTCATACTTCATTTAGATGCTGCTTAGAAGCGACCAGTAAACCATACCTCAATAAAATACAAAATAAATAAATAAATAAATCATGTTAGAAAGATTTCTCAACGATAGGCCATTACTTATATTTAATAAAAACTTGTTTTTAATCAATAAAAAGCAATATTATCTCATACTTTAAACCCAAAAAGTGATGTAAACCACTAAAGACCATTATCTCATCTAATCAAACTATTATAAATTAATCAGGTAAAATCATATATAATATCCCAAACATCTAACCTTAATTATTTATCAACTCTATTTTTTCAATCATTTTCTAAAATTAGCATCAAACTCACTCTTATTCTATATTATATTTATATAATATAATAGGCCATTACTTATATTTAATGTCAGAAGGAGCATGTTTTGTGATTAGGCTAATTAATTTTTTTGATCTGATGGTCAGGATTGGAAGATGCCAGTATATTCTGGTCGTCGCCACTAAATCTATGGATGAAATCTACCCCACTAAATTCCTTGCATATCTAAATCAGGTGTTTAAACCGTACTTAAATTAATTTTTTACAAATCTGGATTAAAAATTTACTGTGCCATTTATTAATTGACACCTATCAAGATTAACCTTTCGAATGAAACTGAAAGACTAACGCTTGTCCAAGTGTGTGACCCTGTTATGCCAAGTGTCTGAAGGCGCCGGCGGACAAGAACACGTCGTGAGGTGGGCGCCCTGGTGGTTTCAAGTCGGAGGTAACGGTGGAGGAGTGGAACGGGTCGTCTCTCCCATGGAAATTCAAGAAGACCACTCCAAGCTGTCACCGCTCCTCCACAGTCACGCATACACCCTCGACCCTCCTTGACATCGCGCTCCTGGAATTGCACTCCTCTTGATGTTGACAGTGGGATAGTGGTGAGAATTCCATGTTATGGTCGTGGAGACCTGGGTTCCCACAATGGTGGAATTTCCAGATGGTTTGGCATTAATATAACCTATTTGGATCAAACAATGTTTGGATGTTTGAGAGAACCACATTGAAAGAAACGGTCATGGAGCCGTTCGCTACATAGTTGGTTGAAGCCGGAAGAGAAGGTGTATGGCCTTCTCGAGTGCCGAAAAGACGCATTGCCACAACAATGCTCTAACTGTTCACAGGAAGCGAACATCGCTCTTCAACAGCTTTGCGAGAACGACATAGGCGGCCGAATGTGGTTCGATGTGTGTTTCTTGCGTTATGATAATTTCAGTTTCTTTTCAGACTTAGATGCCCATGTCATTTCTATTCTCCCCAATCCCCAGACTGTGAAGGATAATCCGGGTGGTTTTCAAACTGAGGTCGTGGATCTATTTCGTCTTTTGACTGGTGAAAATTCCGATCTCCCAAGCAAGAGATTCTCTGCAGAATCTGCTCCCTCTTCTTCCTCTGATACGCACAGAGTTTTCGCTCTAGTTGAATGCTCGAGAGATTTGCCCATAGAACAGTGCAAATCATGTTTGTTAATAGCGCTCAAAAAGTTGTATCCTTTTATGGTAAAACAAGGGGCCGAAGCGTTGTTAGGAAGTTGCAGAATTCGGTTTGAGACATTCTCATTCTCGACATTATTTCCGCCCAGCAACGCTACAGAGCATCAGGGTAATGTTTAATTAAATTTTATTTCCTTTACATTGCCTTCTCTTTATTGTTTTCTCAAATTCTGCGTTACAGGAAAATCTCCGAAAAAGGTGGCCATTATGTGCGGGTCTATAGGAGGCGGATTGTTCGTCTTTGTCTTATGCTTTTTATATGGCTTTACAAAATAAACAAAATGAGATCCATGTCCAGGGAGAGACCAGTTCCCGAGCGAGGTATTTATTTTTATTGCAATCATAATCATAATTCAATTTTAAGATTACTAATTATTTATCCCTATTGCAACCATAATAATAACTGATTTTAAAGATTTTAGAATCTGCTCCCTCTTCTTCCTCTGATACGCACAGAGTTTTCGCTCTGGTTGAATGCTTGAGAGATTTTCCCATAGAACAATGCAAATCATGTTTGTTAATAGTGATCCGCAGAAGAACAGGTAAAGGGAAATGCACTTTGCAACAACGATCTCTGGTAAGGGTGAGGAAACATAAGTCCCTTCTCTCATTTTGAATCCGATAATTCCCCAACCCACGCTAATAATTGCCAAACAATAGAGGGATCCATCGAAGAAAACCATATCCATATCCCTTTTCGTGCCCTACAATTCTCCATGATTTGTGAGTGGAATTGTAGATTTCAACTATATGTACCTGATCGTGGACAAGCGAGGACGTCCTTGTGAGAGGATTGCAAACAAGAATTGCATATGGACGAGGACACCTGACCAAACAGAGGCCTGCCGCCGATCCATGGCACATAAGTGGATATGTTGGCTTTAAATCTTGCTCTAAGATGAAGGAAAAGGCCATGGAGGAGGGCTTCATCCAGGTCCGTGTGAAAAAACAGTAAGCTAGACGATTGGGCATTTTGAGTTCGGGTTCATTGAAAATCTCCCAGTGTAGAACCAGGGATGGGTTTCTGTTATGACGCTTTTCGGCCAATTGAGTTGTTATGAATTTGGTGGATAAAATGAGGGCATTCCATTCCTTGCAAACACACCGAAATCTGCACAGAGATTGAAGTGGCAGCCATGCAAGTATCTCGCCTGTATGATAATCAGGCATTTCCCAATGTACCAGGCAGTTTTGTTCTGGGTTCCATCTCCCCTATTTTTCATAAACCCTAAAGGGAGGGAAGATAGAAATATTGTAGAATGATTCGATACGAAATGTGCACCTGATTGCTGTATATTGGGATTCATAATCGACTTAGGTTGAAAACCAGAAATACAAGTTCCAGCGCAAACGGCTGATGGCATCTCAGGATCAGGATCGTTGTTCAATACCCAAATATTAAAATCAGTTATTATTATGGTTTAGTACAAGATTATATAGAGACTAAATAATATATATTCATTTTTTTATATTTGAAAATTTTTAATACAATATTATTTGAGATGAAATCATGTATTTATATTTTTATTTTTTAAGTTTTTTTCAAGTTATTATTTTTATTTTTATTTTTGAAATTTGTAATATGAAATTGTTTATTTTATTATTAGTAACAAAAACATGTTTATTAATACTAATGTGATTGTTATATTCATGGAGATGTGACAAATATTGATTAATCACTAATAATGATTAGATGTATATTGTTAATGTGGCCATCAAAGATTGACTATATATATATATATAACAAAATTAACAAAATATAATAATATAATAGGATAAAGTTATTACTAATAATACTTATTTTTGTCTTAATATTATTTTAATGATTAATATCCATTTATTAACATATTAAAATAATTATCAATATCTTTTATATATATTTATATTGTAATCACAATATTAATAATATTGAGTCCTATGTAAATACTATAGTATATTAGTAGTATTATAAAAATGTTTAATACTATTAATATTAAACCCATTGATAAAAATTCTTATTAATATATAATACATATATTTCAAGTTAATATAATAAAATTATTATACATAATATCATGAAAATTAACAAAATATAATAATATAATAGGATAAAGTTATTACTAATAATACTTATTTTTGTCAAAATATTATTTTAATGATTAATATCCATTTATTAACATATTAAAATAATTATCAATATCTTTTATATATATTTATATTGTAATCAAAATATTAATAATATTGAGTCATATGTAAATACTATAGTATATTAATAGTATTATAAAAATGTTTAATACTATTAATATTAAACCCATTGATAAATATTCTTATTAATATATAATACATATATTTCAAGTTAATATAATAAAATTATTATACATAATATCATGAAAATTAACAAAATATAATAATATAATAGGATAAAGTTATTACTAATAATACTTATTTTTGTCTCAATATTATTTTAATGATTAATATCCATTTATTAACATATTAAAATAATTATCAATATCTTTTATATATATTTATATTGTAATCACAATATTAATAATATTGAGTCATATGTAAATACTATAGTATATTAATAGTATTATAAAAATCTTTAATACTATTAATATTAAACCCATTGATAAATATTCTTATTAATATATAATATATATATTTCAAGTTAATATAATAAAATTATTATACATAATATCATGAATTAATTATTTTAATACTTATCATGAATTGAATACAGAAGCCAAGGTTGATTGTGTTTTTTTTAATTTTGTTTTGTTAAAATAATAATTTATTATTATAAAAATTAACTCATTTTAAATAACTATGTATTTAAAAAAAAAAAATTGGAACAATCCACACTAACCGGAATGTACCATATGATTTGAAAACCATAAAATATAGTTTTACATTTGAAAGTCATTCAAATAAATTATAAATATAAATTTAATAAATAATTTTTTATATTAGATTTTATTTAGGAAATATTAATTTTATTATTGATTTTTTTATATAATAATTTGGAGTGTTTTTTATTTTTAAGATACAAAATTTAAACGAATTCTATTTCTTTTAATTTCAGGATAAATTTTAATAAACACTAATCATTATTATTAATCATCATTATTAATTTTTTTATAATAATTAAAAAAAAATGAAAATAATAATATAAATAAAACTTAAAGTTTACTTTAAAAAATTAAGTTTTTTATATCATATGTTTTAAATATTAATTTAGGAAAATAAAATATTAAAAAAGTTTAAAAATATAAATTTGGTAGTATAAGTAGTACAATCTTTATTATTTTTTTATTAAAAGTGTATGAGATGTGTAATTTTTTTTATGTTTACTCTAGCTTTGACACATCTTTCCTAAAATAAAAATAAAATGTTTATTAAATTAAGAAATAATGTCAACTATAATGAGAACAAAAAAAATTACATATGTTCGGTTCATTTTAATTAAAAACGTTATTGTACCAATAGATGCATTAGAAAACCCTATACGATAGAGATATCTAATTCCTTTTGTGCTCAATCAATAACATATTTTGATGGAAGAAGAGAAAAAAAACTTATATTTCTCATTTAAAATATTTCTCATTTAAACATATATATATATTCTAAAATATTTCATTCCCTAAACAAAACAAATAATTTAAATCAATTCCCTTGGGTTCACCAATTCCTTTGGTTTATAATATTAAACCCTTGGGTTTATTAGTTCTTTTGGTTTATAATATGAATAATCGATCAATGTCATCCATGATCAAATGTCACATTCTGACAAATATTGTCTCAATATGAAAATCACCCATGGCCAACCATGGTCATAGTTGGTCCAACATCGCATTGTGATCATGATCAAATGTCACATTCTGACAAATATTGTCTCAATATGAAAATCACCCATGGCCAACCATGGTCATAGTTGGTCCAACATCGCATTGTGACAACAATTGTCTCAATGTTTAAATCAATTCTCTTGGGTTCACAAATTCCTTTGGTTTATAATTTGTTGGGTAATGGATTTCCCTTGGGTTCACCAATTCCTTTGGTTTATAATATTAAACCCTTCGGTTTATTAGTTCTTTTGGTTTATAATATGAATAATCGATCGATGTCATCCATAATCAAATGTCACATTCTGAAAAATATTGTCTCAATATGAAAATCACCCATGGCCAACCATGGTCATAATTGGTCGAACGTCGCATTGTGACAACAATTGTCTCAATGTTTAAATCAATTCCCTTGGGTTCACCAATTTCTTTGGTTTATAATTTGTTGGGTAATGGTTTTCCCTTGGGTTCACCAATTCTTTTGGTTTATAATATTAAACCCTTGGGTTTATGTCATCCACGATCAAATGTCACATTCTGACAAACATTGTCTCAATATGAATGTCACCCATGGCCAACCATGGTCATAGTTGGTCGAACGTCGCATTGTGACAACAATTGTCTCAATATTTAAATCAATTCCCTTGGGTTCACCAATTCCTTTTGTTTATAATATTAAACCCTTGGGGTTATTAGTTTTTTTGGTTTATAATATGAATAATCGATCAATGTCATCCATGATCAAATGTCGCATTGTGAGAACAATTGTCTCAATGTTTAAATCAATCCCCTTGGGTTCAGCAATTCCTTTGGTTTATAATATTAAACCCTTGGGTTTATTAGTTCTTTTGGTTTATAATATGAATAATCGATCAATGTCATCCATGATCAAATGTCACATTTTGACAAATATTGTCTCAATATGAAAATCACTCATGGCCAACCATGGTCATGGTTGGTCCAACGTCGCATTGTGACAACAATTGTCTCAATGTTTAAATCAATTCCCTTTGGTTCACCAATTCCTTTTGTTTAATATATTAAACCCTCAGGTTTATTAGTTATTTTGGTTTATAATATGAATAATCGATCAATGTCATCCATCGAAAAATTGTCGACGATGAAATTCATCCATGGCCAACCATGGTCATAGTTGGTCCAACGTCGCATTGTGACAAAAATTGTCTCATTATTTAAATCAATTCCCTTTGGTTCACCAATTCCTTCGGTTTATAATTTTTTGGGTAATAGTTTTCCCTTGGGTTCACCAATTCCTTTGGTTTATAATATTAAATCCTTGGGTTTATTAGTTCTTTTGGTTTATAATATGAATAATCGATCAATGTTATCCATGATCAAATGTCGCATTCTGACAAATCTTGTTTCAATATGAAAACCACCCATGGCCAACCATGGTCATAGTTGGTCAAACGTCGCATTGTGACAAAAATTGTCTCAATGTTTAAATCAATTCGCTTAGGTTCACCAATTCCTTTGGTTTATAATTTGTTGGGTAATGGTTTTCCCTTGGGTTCACCAATTCCTTTGGTTTATAATATTAAATCCTTGTGTTTATTAGTTCTTTTAGTTTATAATATAAATAATCGATCAATGTCATCCATGTTTAAATCAATTCCCTTGGGTTCACCAATTCCTTTGGTTTATAATTTGTTGGGTAATGGTTTTCCCTTGGGTTCACCAATTCTTTTGGTTTATAATATTAAAACCTTGGGTTTATTAGTTCTTTTGGTTTATAATATGAATAATGACAACAATTGTCTCAATGTTTAAATGAATTCCCTTGGGTTCACCAATTCCTTTGGTTTATAATTTGTTGGGTAATGGTTTTCCCTTGGGTTCACCAATTCCTTTGGTTTATAATATTAAACCCTTGGGGTTATTAGTACTTTTGGTTTATAATATGAATAATCGATCAACGTCATCCATGATCAAATGTAGCATTGTGAGAACAATTGTCTCAATGTTTAAATCAATCCCCTTGGGTTCACCAATTCCTTTGGTTTATAATATGAATAATCGATCAACGTCATCCATGATCAAATGTAGCATTGTGAGAACAATTGTCTCAATGTTTAAATCAATCCCCTTGGGTTCACCAATTCCTTTGGTTTATAATATTAAACCCTTGGGTTTATTAGTTCTTTTGGTTTGTAATATGAATAATCGATCAATGTCATCCATGATCAAATGTCACATTCTGACAAATATTGATTCCTTAGGTTTTTAATATTTATCCCTTGGGTCCACTGACTCCTTTGGTTTATAATATTAAACCCTTGGGTTTATTAGTTCTTTTGGTTTATAATGTTAATCACACATTCGGTTTATTACTCTCTTGAGTTTAAAATACTAATTCTCAGGGTTTGTTGATTTCTTAGATTTTTCAGTTTAAAATATTAATTCTTAGGGTTTATTAATCTTTATTGTTTATAATATTCATCCGTTGGGTTTATGATATTTATCCCTTGTCTCAATGTTTAAATGAATTCCCTTGGGTTCACCAATTCCTTTGGTTTATAATTTGTTGGGTAATGGTTTTCCCTTGGGTTCACCAATTCCTTTGGTTTATAATATTAATCCCTTGGGTTCGTTGATTCCTTTGCTTTATAACATTAAACCCTTGGGTCTATTAGTTCTTTTGGTTTATAATGTTAATAATCTCATTGGTTTATTAATATCTTATGTTTAAAACACTGATTCCTATGGATTATTAATTTATTAGGTTTTTTAGTTTAAAATATCAATTCTTACGGTTTATTAATCTCTTGTGTTTTTAATATTGATCCCTTATGTTTATAATATTTATCCCTTGGGTTCACCAATTCCTATGATTTATAATATTTACACCTTTGGTTAATATTAATAATATTATAATATTACTAATAATCATTTTAAATAAATATTCAAATATTTATTAATAATGATTATTAGTAATATTATAATATTATTAATTAATATTCAAATATTTATTGATAATGTTTATTATTAATATTATAATATTATTAATAAGATATATTAATAATATTTTAATATTTTAATATTTATTTAGTAATATTAATAATATTATAATATTACCAATAATCATTATAAATAAAGATTCAAATATTTATAAATAATAATTATTAGTAATATTATAATATTATTAATAATATAACCAACTATGATATAATATATATTATTAATATATTATTAGTTCTTTTGGTTTATTAATAATATAACCGTCTATGATATTAATATATTAATAAATATTTTTAATATATATTATTAATACTTATTATAATATTATTAATATATATAAAATATTTTTGTGATTTTAATCATAATTAATATATTTAATATATTAATATTCTTATTAATATATAATATATATATTTCAAGTTAATATAATAAAATTATTATATATAATATTTATTTATTGATATATAAATTAATGTGATGAGTAGTGGATATAGGCCTATCGGCGTATATCAACCACATTGGTAAATGTGGTTGTAAATCTATTTTATATACGCCTATCGGCATATATCAACCACATTAGTTTTACTAATGTGGTTGTGCTAGTATTAAAAACAATAAAAAAAATTATTATCACTCCAACTAAAAGAAGTTATTTGCGTGTTTCAACGCCATCAGAGTCTGCGGCTTCCCTTCCAGAGAAGACGCCATTATTAATGATAAGAAGCAGCATGAGATAAACATTGAGCAACTCATTGTGGTCGTAGTAAACCCTACCTCAAATTTAATTTGCAGACCTTGGTTCTCCGCTTATATAGTTACAGCAAGAGGTAGTGGTGGCGGGTGGCCGTGCATGGGGATTTTGAAATTTGTGTGAGTAGGGGTTTAGAAGGAAGGACTGGATGTCGTTGTGACTCCCACTAAAATTAGGAGTACAAGGGTGTTTCCAAGAAAGTGAGGAAGGCAAGTTGTAGGTCGCATAGTCCATCCTCCCACCGATCTGAAAAGTGGTGAATAATCCTAAAAATCTTGGAGAAGCGAGAATCTTTTGACTGTGAAAGAGTATCTTCTAAGTCATAATTGTTTCTGGATGATGTAATAACAGTGTTTAAGCCAATCAAGGAATTGTGCACAAAATTATTGTGCATACCCTTAAAAAGGGTTTGAAAAAATTTGACATGATTAGTTAATAAGAATTTTAAATTCAATTGTCTCAGAAGCTTGCGTTGTGTAGGAAGAATATTCTTAGAAATAATTGTTCATTGAAATATATTATTAAAATATTTTATTTTATTTTTTCTATCGTTTGAAATTTACTTTATTATTATACTTGCCTATGACGGTGGCACGTTATATTGATTTTTGATTTTGATTTTATAAATTTGAAAAAAAATTATAAAATTTTCTAAAAAATTTAAATATATATATTATTTTTTTGAAAATCAAAATTATATTAAATGAAAATTAAAATTATTTTGAATGGTTGATTTTTTAATCATTTAATTTGGTTCATTTTTTAAAAAGACAAAGTAAAAAAATTTAATCAATTATTGAATATATAGTAAAAATACATCATATCTCAAATTTAGTTTTTTAAAAATTAACTATTATTTAATTATTAAAAAAATATTAATAATCAAACTAACCATTAAAAACTAACTAAATTAATTAGTTATTAAAAATTATTAAACAAAATAAACGAAGGAAGCCGGAATAATGGCCCCAGGGAAATATTAAAAATGCACCTTTAGCATCCTCCCTTACTTCCATTTGACAATTCGCAATGTGAACTTCTTGAATGGCTATACCAGTGTTTCACATACAAATAAATTACAAACCTTCATAAACTCTTAATATCAAATGACTATTACCTGATAAATGCAACAAACCAGGCCTGTGTGTTGTGGAGGATTAAGTTAAAAGTTCAAGTAGCCTATTCATATACACTATATCAAATACAATTTTATAATATTGGACGACCATTTTAATCATGAAATTTTGTTTTATAAGTTTTTAATTTATCCTTAAAATATATATACTATAATAATAATTTCTTTTTTGAGTTTATTCATTTTTTAATTTTTATAAAAAATCATGATTTAAAAAATATATCTCGAAATGTAATATTTGGAAAAGATATTTTATAATTAAAATTAATAATAAATGTAAATTAAGATTTACAAACATATTTATTTTTTTAGTAATATGTTTTTATTAAAATTACTAATAGAATTTAATAATTAAAAAAAAATATTTAAAAATAAAAAATTATAAATAAAAAAAAAAATTATTTTAAAATAAAAAATTATTTACTTTTATCATTATTTATTCACTTTCCTATCATGATCCACACTTTTTTTATATCATTATTTATTCACTTTTCTATCATGATCCACACTTTTTTTTGTAGTATTCAAAATAAATTCAGGATCAATCTTCCATGGAGACATAAATCTTTTGTGTCTTAGCTCAAAGAGTAGGCAACCTCATAACTAATGTCTCAATTCTTGTTGAGGCATAAATTAATTGCTATTGTGTGCGGCTTGCACTCTGTTACACCTAACCTAGAGTATATAATGACAACCAGTTAAATTTGAACCTGAACCTGGCTGAGAAAAAACTCCCACCAATTACCAATTCCCCCATATCTATCCATCTCATCAAAATCAAAATCTCTTTCACTGTGAAAGAGAAAAATTTTGAGTCACGCTTCTTTCTAGATGATAAAAAAATCCATTCATCAAAAACCAAAATCTCTTCACTGTGAAAGAGAAAATTTTGAGTCACGCTTCTTTTCTAGATGATGTGACTCTGAAAGAGAATATTTTGAGTCACGCTTGTTTCTAGATGATGTAATAATTGGATTTAAGTCAATCAAGGAATGCATGCATCATGTGATGTGGACAAAATTGTTCCAGACACCCTTAAAATAATAATTTCAAATTCAATTGGGTCAGAAAATTGCGTTACCCGTAGGAAGGGGTTCTGATTTATAGTTTGAAAAATTTTTTCTCATACCGTTTCTCGACATTTTTAGTTGCAATATTTTTTCCATTCAATATTGAAAAAAATAGTATTATATTTCTTTGTATTTTGTAAAACGTATTCCAGACTATCTCTAAGGATTATCATTTTTTTTATTTGATTTATATATATATATATAATGATAATATAATAAATTATATGGTAGGTAGTTTCTGTAGTTTAATTTAAATATAATTAAATTAATAATTAGTATTAAGATTTAGAATTTGTTAATTTAGATTTTACTAATTGTAAATTGGGGTATTTTATTATGAAATTCAACATCATGGTGGTGGAGAATCCCATCTTACATAACCACAATAATAATGTTTTATTAGTCTCTCACATAGCATGAAATATAAAAATCTATTTCCATGAACATTTTTCAATAACTATAGTTGATTTTTAAAAATATATTAGATTTTTTTTATAGCATATTATATTGTTTTGCAACATTAAATAATTATAAGAATATTGTAGTTAAAGGAAATAATTTTTTTTAAATGTATTTTTTTTAATTTTTAATTAATTAAAACATATAAAAACATTAATTAATTATACTTAAATATTACATAATAAAAATAAAAAATCAAAGTACCTATTTGCCTATTAAGGTGAATATATTGTTAGAAGTTTTCCTAAGAAAATCGTGAGAGTACCTATTTAGTACCTATTTGCCTAATAAGGTGAATATATTGTTAGAAGTTTTTCCCTAAGAAAATTAGAGAGTACCTATTTGTCCATTAAGGTGAATATATTGTTAGAAGTTTTCCAAATATAAATCTCATTTTGAACTTGCGTACTCATGTATTGTTATCTATCTCAATCAACTTTACCATATTGCTTTATATGGTGATTAATGCATGGTATCAAAGTCTTGCTCCTAGTTCTAGACTCCAATTGTGTTTGCTTTATATGGTGAGTAATACATGGTATCAAAGTCTTGCTCCTAGTTCTAGACCGCAATGGTGTTCTATAGAGTTTTGAATTTAGATTTTTTTTGTGGTAAGACTTCATACTATATCATATCACGATTGATAATGTTTAATTTTTTTTATTTTTTTTTAAAGATCATTTTTTAAGTTAGGTTGTTCTATAGTGTTTTGAAGTAAGACTTCATACTATATCATATCACAATTGATAATGTTTAAAAATAAAAAAAAAGGATATTTTTTAAGTTAGGGGTTGGTTAATATGTGAACCCTGGAAAAATTCATTTTTTGTAAGTTCCCAAATGGAAAATTATTTTATTGAAAAAATTATTTACTTTCTCAAAACGTTCTTTTTATTTTGTTATTTACAAAAAAAACATGATTATTATGATAAAATTAACTATTGATCAAATAGCTCTCAAGGTGAGAACCTGGAGAGTGTATACACACATACACACACTCTAATCGGATGAGCCTAAATTATATAGGCTTTCACACTAACGGGATGGTTTCAACCACTCCCTATATCGAGATATGAGATCTATGATTAGAATCTCAATCCTATCTTTATCATAACAACCTAACTATGGATTTCTCCATTAATTCCAACACTCCCCCTTAATGGAGAAAGGGTACTAAACAATAACATACGCCCTGACAGTCTTAGTCTCACCTAGGCTTTAAAAACCTTGGTCGTGAGGTTTTCATTTTGGTCTTTATGCTTCGTGAGACCATATTTGTTCATTCGTGGATGAGGCTTCATCTTCACTTTATTTGCCATGAGATAGTGATGTATCTTCGCCTCATTTCTTCCCCCTGATGGAAAAGCTGAACGCTTATCCTCGCCCTTTTGAAAATTATGATAGGCTTAATAGGAAATTGTTTTCTCTCACCATTTACGGTGTCACGCATGTAAATTTCAGCAATGTTGTCATCTCGCACACACATAAATATTGATGAGATTATCACATTTTAAATTCTCTCTAGCTCGTCTTCTTCTCGCCACGTCTTCGCCATCGGCTTCATGTGGCTCGTTGAATTGATCTTCAACACTTTGTTCCTCTTTACATCCTTCCCGAAGATCAACTCGTGACTCGACTCTTTAATATCGGGATCTCGCACAACAGATTGTGCCTCTTGTTTCTCGTGGTCATCAACGAACCACATTGTTTTTTATAAAAAATGCTACCCATGCTACTCGTGCTAACGCCTATAAATGCCCACATGAAAATATCATCATCATGTCGTCATCGTAATCAAAATATCTAAAAATATAGACATGTTGTTAAAAGGTCCAACTTATCCGGTTTTATCTTGCTTCCGCATTTCGACTACGCTAGGTCCTCCGACGAGCTCCAACAACCCCCGTTACCACACAGAGCGAGAAACCTCCTTCGATAGCTCTTCAATAGTAGAACCTTGTAGATTGTGGCTTCTATGCCACGCGAGGCTTAGTGCCCTCGACTCTTGCAACGAGCAACAAACGACCTCTCAACAAGTCGGCAACGCTATTGACATCCAATTCGATGCATGCGATTGATACATATTTCGAAGATGTGTTAAAAAAAAACAAACAAACATGTTTTCATTGTGGCATATAATAAATCGTACGTAAAAATTTACCCAATTGGCTTTGGGATCTCCACAACCTGCAACTTTTATGATTTTTTCAAACAATAAAATTTCCAGAACAAATGTGCTAGGTGAGGCTGATGAAAGAACACCAAATAGTTGCTATCCAAACGCTCCCTTTTTAAAAAGCCTTTAAAAAAAATACTCCACTCATGAAAAGAATCGTTAAAGAATTCCCTTAAAATCATGTGCTCTTTTAAATTTCCATGTATGAAAAAATTCTTATTAGAATTCCTTCCTAAAAAAAGTGTCACTCAAGGAAGAGCTCTCTCAAATAAAAAATTCTCAAACGTAACTCTCAACGCTCAACAAAATTTTAATGCGAGTTGCTTTTTGCACTATAACCAATATCCCAAAATCTAGTGAAGGGAAAAAACCGGCTCCTGGTCTACGAATTCATGAACCGTGGCTCGTTGGACATGTCTCCCTTCGATTCGGTGGGTCTTCCCAATTAACTGTGCCGTGGGTTCTTGAAATGGCCACCTGCCTGTCTCAAAACGCTCCACCTACAGCTCCACCACCTTTGTGGCCCATTAATTGATAAAAAATAATGTGATTGCGCCGCGAAAGCGGAGTTGGAATAGCCCAGAAAACGATTAAAAATGTAGGTCAGGAGATCGAATTCCTGAATTTGTTCTAGTAGCAGACGCAGGACAGGGTTTTCAACTTTATCGTGTTGAGATCGATGCAATTGATGAGGAAGAACCGGACGGATTCCAGCGGCAAGCAGCTGTTACATGAGCTGGAGGCGTTGAGGCAGGCGTTGTATCCAGTCGGCGGACATCAGCAACAAAATAGGATCAACGCTGTCATGTATACAGTAAGGCTCGCAAGTCGATTAGGGGTATGGCCACGCTCCGTCCACACTGCAGATCCAACACAGCGATCCGTCACTGACCATATACTCCAACCACGCTGCAGATCCAAGTCTTTTGATATCTGACTGTTACAGGATCCAGCACAACGATCCTGGCTTCCATGCACTCACGCAGTGCCGATACGCCTCTGATACCCGACTGTTAAAAAAACTCTTTTAGAGTGTTGTAATGAACTCTGCGGAATGACAAACCAACGCGACAAACGCCCTGTTGCAGAATGCTGGCTCTATACGTAGATCGTTCTAGCTCAGATACCATGATAAAACTAACTATTGATCAAATAGCTCTCTAGGTGAAAACCTGGAGAGTGTAAACACACATACACACACTCTGATCATTGAATCAAATGAGCCTAAATTATATAGGCTTTCACACTAACGGGATGGTTTCTACCACTCCCTCGATATCAGGGTATAAGATCTATGATTAGAATCTCAATTCTATCTTTATCATAACAACAACCTAATTATGGATTTCTCCATTAATTCCAACATATTATACATCACTAATTATTCCCTAAATAAAATCATGTTTAACTTTTGTAAGACATTCTATGAGGACACTAATTGCATTCACTTAGTAAATAGTAAGAAGTGGCTCCATGTTACTCTAAAAATTATTATGTAAAAGTACAATAGAATAAGATTTATTCCACATTAACATCGTTTTGAATCACAAATTATATTTGTAGAATATATAATTTGTTACCCTAAAACAAGTGAAAAAAATGAGACTAAGAAAATGGTCATTGAAAATAAGATATATTGCCTTTGGAAAGTTTGAGGACTCCAATATATATGCTATAACAACATCATTGAGTTGAATTGAACTGCAATTTTCATTTGACATGTAAAAATAAAGTTGTAGTAATAAAAGAGACACGTGTGTAATTCCATTTGATAGAATTTGTCATATTTATTTTTAATTCATATTAAGCCTCCTCCATTGCACTTTTATATGGTTAGTAATAGATGGTATCAGTCTTGGCTTGAGTTTCACTTTTCATATGGTGAGTAATAGATGTCTTAGCTTGAGCTTGATTTTTGTAGGTGTGTTTGATTGAGGTGTTGAAGTAATTGTCACGTTCACCACATTGGAAATCAATTACTTGGACTAACTACCATCCTGAACCATGAGATTAACCACCCATCCAAATAATGATAAGAGTTTGGAAATTTACCAATGACTAATATGAGACTAACTGTCATCAAAATAATAGTAGGTATTTAGAAATTTACTCATGATTATAGACTTAGTGTAATAAAAAAGCCTAATACTATCAACAACAACAACAAAAATATAATTTTATATTAAATTTGTTAATAAATATAAAAATAATAAAATTTAATCATAATTTTAAATTTATAAAAAATAAAATAATATTTATAAATTTTTGTTTTAAGTTAAAATTATTTAGATTATAATATATATTAAAATCTAATCTTTTATTTGACCCAATTTAGAAAATTTATTACAAAATGGTGACTTCCACATATATCATGAATAACTTCACAAAACATTTCATATCACGAATAACTTCACAAAACAACATTTTATGTGACTTATCATGGAATGTAAGCATGGGAATATCTCCTTAACCGTAAAATGCCCCGCAACCATCATCAGCGTGTGAATAATGGTTGGTTCTTTTTCTCAACAACAATTACATTGCCTTATTAAAGGCCCACCTATGTTTTATGTTTTCCAATTTACTTACATTATCTATCGCATTCACTTCATAGAACATGTCTGAAAAGCTCACTATTGAATTCACATCCTTGAATTTACTTGGGGAGCTCTCATATTGATTTCATAGACTTAAGTTTTAAGTGTATCATGTCTTTTGAGGTGCCTGAAGTTGATTACCTTTTTAATCACTAAAAAGTCATTTAAAAAAACTTGCTTTTTCATTTTCCTTATGTCTCTCTCAACACAATTCACTGGACTTGTGCAATGCTTGACCTTGTGCTTTCACTTTTAATATAAAATAAATTGATGGTTTTGATGCTCGTATAGTCTTATCCATTATACTCTGTTTTAAGTGTAAATGTAAAATAGATTCACTCATAGTTATGTTATATAATTGGGAAATGGAATCTACCACGCTTTACATATTAAATTTTCATAATTGTTGTCATTTCATGGGAATTTTGTACTTTTGATTAGTAAATCTATGCAATGAGCAATAGTATGTTAAACTTCATAGTAAATCAAGTTAAAAATAAATAAATAAAATTATTTAAAAAATAATAATAATAAATTTCAAGCTATAATGTTAAACTATAGTTTTTTTTGCAATTTTTTTAGTCAAACCTAAACTAATATGGTTTGACCACAAAACCCAATGCAATATCTACTACGTCAAAGATAATAATATATTTCACCTTTGTTGTCCAATGTAGGAAATAACCATGAAGATACATAAATATCTATCTCATCATCCAGGTTTTGGACACAATTAAAATTTAAAATTGTTTATTAGAGTAGGTTATTTTTTAAAAATATTTTCATATATATAAATAATGATTAAAAATCAAAGGAATGTCGAGTATCAACATTGTTGTAAATTTGTATAAAAATGTTAACAATCTTTTTTTTCAAAATTTTTTAATTAACATAACTAACACATAACCTCGTTTTGCGGATTGTGATTTTTCTTATCACCTCTTCTTGATGATTGGGATTTTTCTTGTCACCTCTTGTTGATGATTGGGATTTTTTTTATGTCATGAGTTGATATGGTTTTGCCTCTTATAGGAAGGAGTGTGTTTGATTCAACAATTCACTTATTCTTAACTAAAAATTTAGTCACCCTAACAGTACAAATGCTAAAACCTTTAGATTTTGCAAATGCAAGATATGTAATTGAGCATATAAGATGTATAAAAATTGTTGGTGTTGATGATAATCAATTCGAATCAAAGTACTCTTCTAATATGGTCGAGTGTGTTATGTTATCGTGTGCTAACTTGTGAGTTGAAGTTGGCATAGTTAATAGTGCACTTTGGTTACATTCATAATATTTTTTTATATGCTTACTCAACATCCAATATACACCAATGTTATTTTTCATAAGTATATTGGTGCTCCATTTACCACAAATAATTCAAGAATTACACCAACAACAATTGATATTAGAGGAAACCATATATAAATTCCTCTAAAAATGGCAAACACCTTAACTCCTCACAAATCATAGGAATTAATTGGACAAGGGTTAATAGTCATAAACATATCAAGAATCAAATTGATGAATGATATACACATATTATGACATTTTTTTGATTGAACATAATATCAAGATGAAAATTAGTATATACTAGTTACAATTAGGAAGAAATAATTATGATTAAATTCCTTATCCTTATAACATTCAATATAAATATTTTTTGAGTAGAGAGGCTCTCATTCTACAACCCCGTACCAGGGCGATGTGTAACTTTGTCCATACTAAACATGGACTTGACACATGTTCATTATATATATATCGGCTATAACTAAAATAAAAAACAAATATACATATTTGATTATTTTTACTTAAAAGTACCTCGGATCCGTGTGTCATGATCTCGCCCATCCACTTACTCAAGTGTGGAATGACAACACCATCCACCTAGCGTACTTTCATGTTGCCACAATTAACCATGCCAACGCCTTACTTTATTACTCAGTCCTTCACTAAGTATTTGTGCACCCTGGATCCATCACTCGCTTGAACGACACCCTCTCGTACATTTATTCTACTCATCATGCCTTCATTTAGGAGTGTTTTTCCTCCTCCTCCTCCCGCTCTCTCACTCAACACTTGACCTCATTTGCCCACCCACTCTACTCTTGTGATCTCTAACACCCTTATGCCTTCTACACACCTCACATATCCCCAATTTTCTTCCATGGTCCGGGGAACGCGAGAAAGTGTGACATGTTTGTCATGGAAGGGGGAGAGGTTGATCGCGTGATTTCGTTGTTGCGTGAAGATGATATCACTTTCTTTTCTTTAACAATGTCATCCTAACTCATATACGGTGTTAGGTGACAAAATTGGAAGCCAAAGAGATTCGACAAGGGAGGAATGCTTAGTGGGCGCTCCGCACCTCCTCACTCATCGCCTCCTCACTCAGTGAACATGAACGCTCCAATGCTATCAAATGGATTGCAAAAATCTTAACCAATACCAAACACATATACTCCTCCCATTTCTACCTCTCTTGCGACATCGGGCATCACCTTCCCCTCCCGAAATTCCATCCTCTTCCTCCAAGACCCTTCCACCTCCTCTGTTTTTATTCATCCCGACTCCTCCTCACTTTCCACCATGTATGTGAGCATTGAGTGTATCTTTGAGGCTCGTAGGTCGCATAACATCTTGGCTCATCCTACGCGACGTCCATCTCATCGCTACTAGGACCCTCCCCTCCCCCTCACCCCCCATCCCCGGCCCCTCATGGGTGCTACATTTGTGAAGAAACACATGTCGTTGGTCCCTCTAGCATAAGAGATGTTGTTTCTGACTAGCCCGCCCAACGACGAACATTCTCAATAGCAATCGGTCCATGCACCTCCGGATTACGTGACGCAACTTTAGCTTAACCATTTTTCCCTCTAGCATGGCATGTTATGTTTTTCTTTCCAAATGCTAGTAGAACAAAGGCTTGGTTTCAACATTGCCTATGACCTCTCGCTTTTTTTGTGTCTATCAATTACAACAATGGTTTTAAACTCGTAATTTTTTTGAGTGGTTTATTTGGTTTCCCCTACCAAAGTGGTAGATAACCTCATTTCGCACATTTCTTGCTTGTACTCTATGTATTTTACTTTTGTTAATATAATGTGAATGGTTTGCCAACAAAACAAAAAGTATTACTTAAAAGTTTTATAAAACATAGTTTCACTCTAATTATGTTTGCTTTATTGGTTGTTGATATTACAACCCAATACAAATGAGATATGGTAAAAGTATTTCACTCTCACTCTTAGCTACAAATAAAATATTTCCATGTCCATATAAAATAAGATAATTTTGTATCAACTTTTAAAATTCTTTTTAGAGTAATTAAAACAAAAAACAAATAAAGTTGATATTATTTATAATTATATATTTTCATATTTCAAACTTAACTAAATGATTTTAATATACATGTTCACTAATTTATTTTTATATCAACTTTACAAAAAAAACATAAACATACATGTATATATGTGAACCCGAAAGAAATATTTCAACTCTGTAAAGAGAAGAAGTAGTTGAAAGTAAAAAATATTGAGTGTAATATTGAAATGTATTTAAAAATATATTAATCCATAAATAAATATTTCAATGTGTAAAGAGAAGAAGTAATTGAAAGTAAAAATATTGATTGTAATAGTGAAATGTATTTAAAAATATATTAATAGAAAAAAATGTAATCCATAAATAAAATATCTCAACGCTTATGTTAACTAAATTATTTCAATGTCAACAATTTACATATTATATATGGTTTAATAATAATAATAATAAAATGTCTATATATTATATAAAGTAATTGATAAAAATAAATTGTTATTGTTATAGCATTTCAAGTATCATTTTTTTACATTTTCACCTTTTTATTAAGAGTTAATTTTGAATGGAGCAAATACTTGTTGGACTTACATTTTTTAAGCTATTTTATTTCATGTATTCAAGAGATTTTCAAGAGGTTGCATCTATTTATGCATTAGAAAAATTGATTTAAAAAATTGAAACTAGAAATGAGAGAATTCATCTTTACCATCATTTATCAAGTCCATAAAAAGATGCAATATTTACATATGCAATTTTTTTTCAATTTTTCATTATAAAAAAATTTGCGCTTTAAAATATTTAATCTCTAAAATAAAAAAATATCTATCTAATATTTCATTACAATATTCATTATTAATTATATTTAAACGTAACAATCCTCAATAATTATATTACATATATATTTGCTAGTTAAAAAACACTTCAAAATCAAATTTCTCTTTACCATTTTAAAATATAAATCAAATATTTTTACTTAACAGGTAACATTTCATTTTCACATTGTCAAATAGTAACATTTCATTGGGACAGACCTAAATGATAATATTCGTATTGGTCGATAAAACATTGACATACAAGTTTTTTTTTGTAGAGAAATAAAATAAAATCTCATGTTCAATTTCATTGTCACACTTTAATAGTAATATTTGATTGGGACAATCCTCCTTCATGATATTCGTATTTGTCGATAAAAAGACAGTTACATTGACTTAAAAGTTTTCCTTTTACATTCTAAGAGTAATCAAATAAAAAAATGTATTTAAAGTTTATGATAATTATTTAAAATATTAGTAATATTTGATTGGGACAGTTTTTATTGATAATTGATAATGTTTTTTTTATTAATAAAAAAGATACTTGATTTTAAAAGTTTGTTTTTTTTAAAAATAGTACTAAAATAAAAGTTTTTAAATTTATGATAATTATTTATAATAATAATAATAATATAATAATTTTAATATTATGATTAAGTTTGTTAAATTAGTTTATAATTTGATAACCTGAATTATGATAAGTTTTTTTTATTATTTAATAAATTAATATATAAATATATTTGGTAAAAAAATATAATTTCAGTACAAAATCATGTGCACTAAATAAATAAGAAAAGTTAATTATTCAATATATCAAATAAAAAAAGAGTTTTTTTAATAAAATAATTAATTAATTCAAGCATATTATCATGCACTTTAAAGTCATTGTAAGGAATAGAATAATAATTAATTAAAAAATACTATCGTGCATTTTTAAATCATAGTAAACATGCTTAGTGGGGAATATTTGAAGACCATATTAACATGGTATATAAAAAGTTAAATGTCAAGCATTTTAATGTGAAACATTCAAAGAAATAAAAAATAAGTAATTTCAAATATTTAGAAGGAGATGACTTTGCAAACTAGGGTATTACTACTTAACGTGGACTCTCAATACCTATGTGGCATCCAAGAGGGAGGGGGACTATCTTTCTCTTATTAAAATGTAATCATGGGCGATGCCAATATTAGGAACTCATCCAAAGATTGATGGTCCCACAACTCTATCGGGAGTTCGTTATAAGGATGGGTGAGAGAACATTGACTTGTCTTATGAAACACTAGCTCCAGCGTGACCGGGTAATCTTGCCTCTTTGGCATATTCCTTCTCAAGGCTATGAAGAAGTGAAAATTTGAGATCAAATCCAATAATATTCCCCAATGTATCGAATTCATGCATGATCTTACAACAAACTAACCTTAATCTAGCATACAAGTACACTTGTCACCCCCATACCTATTCAAGTGGTGCATTCCACAACTTGGGACATCATGTGCTACTTTGCGCTACATTTATGTCTAAACAATAAGTATTATAACATCCTCGGGAATAAAACCTACCTACAAATAGGATTTATAACTTAGACCAAAACCATTTAAGGTGTACACACACCACTATGGCTTGTCGTATGAAACACTAGTCGGCATGACAGGGGTAATCTTGCCTCTTTAGAATATTCCTTCTCAAGGCTATGAAGGATCACAAATTTGAGATCAAATCCAATAATATTCCCCAATACATCCAATTCATGCATGATCTTACAACAAAATAACCTTAATCTAGCGTACAAGTACACTTTCCACCCTCATAACTATTCAAGTGGTGCATTCCACAACTTAAGACATCATGTGCTATCGCGCTACATGTATGTCTAAACAACAAGTATTATAACATCCTCTGGGAATAAAACCTACCTACAACTAGTATTTACAACTTAGACCAAAACCCTTTAAGGTGTTCACACACCACCGTGGCTCTACATCACATACTAGCTCCTTCACCAAACCTTGGCACCATTGGTTCCATCTCATTTTTCTCATCCATGCAGACTACACAACCTTTATCTTGCTATATCTCTAGCCCGAGTTGATCCAGACCTTGACTTGGACATCCAACATTACTTTCATTCACCATATCTATGCAATCTCTCATCAACATAGTTCATGTCCATTTAGTGGGCATCATTCTTCTTTATCATATCCACCGTAACCTTTCTACTTGTCAAATACCTTCAACATGAGCTTCCATGATGCCAGAGTTGCTTATTACAACTTCTCATATCATTGTTGCTAGGCCACAACCTCCACTCGCACCTCTAATACTTGTGGTTTCCATTTCCATGAGCTTGTTTGTTATTCTTTAAACTTGTTTAACACTCGTAAAACCATCCTAGAATTTTTTCTTATTGCCACATGTGTGTGCCTCTCGCACACTCCAACGCCCTCGCATATCATGTGCTATCTCCGATACTAGTTGTTAGAAAATAAAATAATTGTGTAAGAGGAATAAATAAATAAATCCAAACACATTAACATCAACATCACATGGAAATTTTAACCCTAAAAACTCTTATGAGTAAACTAGCTCGAGAATGCTAGATCGATATTCCCCGCCGAAATGAAAATTTACAATAGTCTTAACACCTTTAAATAGGCTACATCAAAAAGAATACCACGGGGAAAACCATGGTTTTTTAAAAACTTGTAGCCGAAAAGATGCCAATGGTAAATTAACTCTAATAAAGTTAAGTTTACCCAAACAACCATAACAATGGAGGTATTCCCCCCTCCCCACTCCTTTTTCTTAATGAAGATAATATCTTAGAATTTACAAGGCCATAATTTCAAAGGTAAATAGAGGCTCATTCAATGCATAATTTGTCAAGATCAAGTAGACATAATTATGATCCAAGAAAGTAAATGCTCGGGGCTAGAGCCTAGAATATCAACACTTATATACAAATGTTGGGAAGGGGCTCAAAGTATAGCCATTTTCACTAATGAGCAAGCTAGAGGACTAACCATTATTTGTAACCATGAAGAGTCCAACTTTTTTTATTTATAGGTGGGCCCAAAACTATTGATAGTTAAATTTAGACCCATCAGCTCTATGGAGGAGGCTTATTTCTAATATCTATGGTCCACATGTTCCATTGGAAAAACATAGTTTCCTTCGTATGATCAATAGACTTCAATCCTTGATGTTCGAGATTTCTTGGATTATTTGCGACTTTAATTTGATCATACCTTTAGATGAGAAGCAAGGATGAGTTATATGCCTATAAGATCATGATGCATATTAGTTCAAGGATAAAATCTATCCAAAGGGAAGCTCGGTGGATCTTGATGTAGAAATATCTAAATAGATTCAACTACTCTTGTAATATGCTAAAACAAAACACCGAATCAATTCTACAAATTGCGGAAGCCAATTTCGATCTCACAATCACATGAACAAGAAAGAAAAATAATATTAATCGCAAAATACAAAGATTTATTCAGGGGAAAGCCTCAACTAAAAACATCGATATTTGTATATTGTTTTAAGTCAAGAACATGAAATAATATAATGTTATTTTCCCCTTCCCCGAGAAACCGTTTCACTATCTCTCGATCTGTCTCACGTTGATCCCGGAAATTTTGGTTCAATACTTAACCAATTCCCCGCACCTAACCGACCCGCCTTGCTCACACATTCCCGGCTAATTGAGCCCTTATTAATTAGGAAATTCCCATCAATATATTTTTCAATACTTCCAAGGTGTCCCGATAACCTCATGCATGACCTCGTACAATTTTCTAATTATAAAACGCGATAGTTATCTTCCCTTTAACTCCAATCTCAACTAGACCTTCCTAAGAACCGACCTCGCAATAGTTATTTATAGTGAATTATGAGTTATCTCGATTGATCATCGCATATGAATTAAATCGTATTTAATTCACTAGACCTATCACTAGCTCATCTCTCGGCTAGAACTAGTTGAACCGATTTTAACTCAAATAATTGAGTTAACTAATTACAACTAAAAAAAATCGCAATTGGACCCCTAAAACTTAGGGAGAACTTTGCACGCCTCCATTTTGACCCTCAACGTACTTTCGAATTGACCGAGTTAACTAAGTCTTCCTAACTTATTTAACTTATACAAGTTGTCCCGTGATGTGTAATTACAAGTTACTTCTAATTTAATTAAGGGAAAATTAAATTAGAAGCCTTTCATGTTGCCAATTTCAACACTCTCTCTCAACAAGAAATGGATTGTCCGCTACCTTGATCCCCGCCTCTGTGGAACTCGAATTTTCTTCTTGAAAGTGCCTTTGTCAATATGTTTGCATCCTTCTCCTCCATGGGAATGTACTCTAATGACCTAATCCGCCTTACACACAATCTTTGAGATGGTGATACCGTATATCAATATGCTTGGACTCGTCATGAAAAATTGGATTAACCGAGAGTTTGATGCAACTCCGGTTATCACAATAAATCACCGTCAAATCCATCTGTCAACCAAACAAACCAACAATTATCTTCCTCATCCGGATGGCCTCACATGTTTCCCGACCGGACGCCATGTACTCGCCTCTACTCGAACCGAGTGAAATTAGTTTTTATTTCTTGTTGTACCGAGAAACCGTTGTTGATTCCACTATTACAAAATGGCTAATTAGTTACTAAAAAAAAGGACTAAAATTTGCATATAAAAGACTATTTTTTCAAAATTTCGGTGACCAACAATAGCTAATTTACGAGTATCTTATAACGCGACCAATTTTTGGTCGTTTTTTAGCTTAGTCATTAATTGGTTATCTTAAATTTTTTTTTAGTTGTATATTTGGTCATTAATTTAGTCACCGATTTAGTTATTGATTTGATCATTAATTTGGTCATTGATTTAATCTTTGATTTGCTCATTAATTTTCACAATTAATGACCAAATATACAACAAAATATATTACTATATGATCATCCCGAAAAAACCAATTAATGACCAAAGAAATACGACTAAAATGTTGGTTATGTTATAAGATATTGTAAATTAGCTACTAATAGTCATATATATGCAAATTTTAGTCATCTTTTGAAACCAATTAATGAATGAAGAAATATGACTAAATTTTAGTTGTGTTATAAGATACTATAAATTAGCTACTAATAATCATATATATGCAAAATTTAGTTGTCATTTGTAGTCACAAATTTATCATTTGCGGTAGTCATTTATTCATTATATAAACGACTAATTTAGTAATTTATATTCATTTCATTTACTTTCATTAATAATCATTATAAATAACTAATTTAGTCGTATATTCATTTTATTTGTATTCATCATTAATCAATATAAACTACTAATTTAGTAGTTTTAAATTGATTTTGTGTTCATTATTAATCAACATAAATTAATTTGTATGATTTAAAAAATGTCATACAATGTGCATGTTAATCTAATATGAAAACACAAAGTCACATATTTTAATTACAATACTAAACAATATCAAGTGCAACTATAAATAATTTCAACCACGTAAATTATATTATATGAAATATTAAAGTATTACAATATGGTTTTCTAACTTAATATTGGTTGGACTACAATTTCACATGAAATGGTGTTTTACCACTTCAAAACATTATCATTGTATTTTCAAGGCATTGCAAGTGAATTCACCAACTCTAAAGACATGACCATTAGTCTTTATATGTGTGTCTTATGCAAGATTTTGGCTCTAAGAGTATCACCAGACTCAGCTTCTCCTCTCTCTCTTTTTGCATTTGTCGCTCCAATGTTATTGCTCCCCTCTTTTTTCAATTCATGCTTCTTGCCATCAATACCGAGTTCATTCTCTAAAAACAAAAGAATATCCAATGCAAAGTGTAAAACATGAAAGACAATTAACACTATAATATAAGCTAAATTAGACTATAAATAGTTATATGCCATATACTTCAACATCAAGCAATGTCAAAGCCATTTTTTCCCCATACAAGTAAGAAACTTGAACAAATTTTCTTTATTGGGGCGATAATTGCCACTATAATGTGACCGAGATAACCTCGTATAAACAAAGCAAATAAAATGCCACCATATATAGAAAAGAACACCTTAGTAACTTAGTATTCAACTTTTAAGGAAAGCTTAGGAACAATCATGTCAACTAAGTTATATGTTAAAAAGCTCACGCTGTAGATAACTTGTGAAAACAAATAATCCGAGGTGTGATGTTTAATCCTTGTCTGTTTTATTCACAACAACATTTCAATTTCTAACGCATGAACTTAGTCATGTATATAAACATGTACTCAAATAACAACAAGAAAGTAACTTTTTTCTAATAGTCATGAAAATATTTTAACACAAAATAGCTATAAGGATTCCAATAAATATAGTGTAATACTAATTTCGTCTTCAAGCTTTGGTTGTTGTTTAAATGGACATGGTACTAAGTATTTTCAATTTCATAGTTAAAAGACAACAAAATCAAAAAGAAACGTCCAAAACACAATAAAACAATAAAGAGAGGATATCATGGAACAAAAAATTGCAATTATAAAAAAAATTTGTTTACCCTCGTCCACCGATGTCGTGTCTAGCATTCCTAAAACATTTGCTTGCCCAAAATAACCATGAGGTGAAATAATCACAACATTAAAAACCATAGGAATTCCTACTAGAAACATTTCCAAAGTCGATGGCTTAGGTTTCTAAGCGATCTCTAACAACGAATGAACCATATCCAAGATGTGATATGCATAGTCTCCCCATCATTTTTCCAATCACATTTCCCGTAACTCCGCCCACGATAGAGCCAAGTAACGATCAAATAAAGGCATTGAAATTTGTTTTTTATCTTTTATATCTATAAAATTTGAATCTAATTTGTTTCATGAACATATTAATTCATATTTAAAGCCTTCCCGACATTGAGAAAGTATCAATCAAATAGGACATCGAAAAATTCGACCTCGTGGACATCCTCAAACAATTTCTACAATATCAATATTTTTCTTGTTGTGATATCTTGGGTAGAAAAAAAGAACATGTCCGCAAAAGAAAAAATTCATATATTACTTATGGTCAAACTTTGTATATGGTGTATTCTTAACCAGCTTTTTTAAGATGTTCCTCAACCTTTACCAAAGTGAATTGTAGCTTGGTTAAACTATGTATCCTTTCATTCAACTCATTTAGCATCAATTTCGCAAGATAAATGTCACACATTATTCTTTCCCATTTCTTAGCATGCTACATATGATAAATTGAAAGTCACATAAAACCAAGAGAAAACATTTTTCTAACCAAAACAAACAAACAAAACAAATGTATAATAAAACTTCATTATAATATTAGAAAAAGAAAAGAGAGTAAACAATTTTTTTTGTTTGACTTTGCCTATTTTTGTTATGAAAGTGCTCTAGCTTCAAGAAACAACAAATGTGAGGGAAGTCGTAAATGCGAAAAAAAATTATGTTGACCTAATTTGTAGACTTCTTCAAAATGATGTGAATGATGCCATTTTTGGATGTGGTAAATCTCATATTAAGAAATGGCATGTATTCTAATAAATTACATTGCAATGACTACCATGGGCCTCCATGCGTTATAAGTCTCGTATGTTAATCTTGATGATGAAAGAGAGATGGCAACAATAAGTATGGGTGATCCTATTTTGTATGGTGGATATCTCCAAACCAAGGTCGTCATGTCAATGAACCTAGGTTCGACTTGGTAAACCTCGGATCCGGTCTTCACCCAATTTCATTCCATCATATTTTGTCAACACCCAAGAGGAAATAATGGTCCTTCAACTTATAATAGGGTTTCTTTTGAGGTTATAGATAAAGCTTATCCAAAGCAAATGGATTTTTGGGCTCCAAGAGATATGGATAATTTAAATGATAACAATTATATGTTTTTTTCCCAAGATTCAAATGTCGAGATACATTTTGTGGATTTTACTAATAAATAGAATGAGAGAAATAATCCACGAGGAGAATCTACTAGTCATTGTGATTAGGGAAATACTCGTAGATAATAAGACTATTTAGGTTCAAATCAAATATGGTGTTGATTCTTGTAGCTCCTCGGTGGTTGGTAGTTTTTAAGGTAGGAATTTTAGTTCTTCAAGGGTGGGGTCCTTCAACATAATTTCATCTGCCTTGGTCTTATCACCTAAAAAGCAAAACATAATCAACAAAGAGTAAATATGTCAAGTTTAGGGAAATTCCTATTTGTATAGTTGTCAAGCTTATAGTCATTTTTGACTCCGTTATAACCCTCGTTGAGACCACCTACTCTATAGTAAAAAATGGCAGAGGAGCCCTTAGTCATACCTATCCATGGTCTATTGTAGGCATGATAGAAGAAGAGGTTGAGTCATTAATTAGAATTGCACATATATTGAGGAAAGACAATTCATTATCTAGTTAACCAATTACACATTGAACCCTATATGGATGAGTAGCCCTAAATAAAGCCGCTTTTCTCTATCATATGCCTTGGAAAGACAAACTCACTAACATTGCTTGTAATTTTTTTGGTTTCGAAAGTTATAAATTCAAACTTGGGCAACTCCTATTCCATAATGGATTTGTTTCCCAAGAAGGATGCAAAATTGTTCTAATGACATGGAATCAACTTAGTAGATTTTTACCCTACATGAACAAGGAACTTAGGAGCCTTGGGCACATCAACAATAGCATCCTCCAATGAAAATCGTACAGCCTCCAACCTAGAAACATCAAAATTATATATAGTTATAATTCATAATCACAAATGACCATAGATCGTAGCAATCCTTAAATAAATTCAAACTTGAATAAGAACAAACACAAAATTTCACACTACCCTTCGAAAGTTGTCCTTGATTTAGCAAGAAATGCCCAGACTTGCATAAATGTGTAAGTAGATTCCCCAAAAGATCAATTTCAACATATTTCCTGAAAAAAAAGAATCTAATATCCAAAGCGAAACCATAGTTGAATGGAACAATGGTGCTTTAAGTTCATCTACACAAAAAAGTTGTCTCCTTCAAAATCTCTCACACCGAATGGTATGTCATGCAAAATTAAGAAAAATTCAGGGAAACTTGTCAACTTCTCTAAAAGACATAATGAAAATACATGGAAGATTTGTAAAGGAATGCACCTATAATATTCTTTGATTGCCATTTCATCCTTTTTTCCTAAGTTGGACCTCAATGAGTTCCGAACTCAAATTTCTTTGAGAACAATGTTCTTACAGCTTGAAATTCGACATTTGTAGTCTTCCCACCTTTGTCACCCGATGTGTATGAATTCTTAAACTCTCTTATGTCATTATCCAAAACATTTATTTCCCCTGGACACATGATTTTGCAAATAAAGGCTTTTTTTGCAACATAAGTCATAGTACCGATGATGATTTCGAAGATATTTAGGAATCACTAACTCATGGTACTCGGATAGAAGAAATCAAATTATCATATTCATGACAAAGTTGTTATATCATCCGGGTAATTTGTGCATACACTGCAGGCAGAAGGGCACAGGGTTATTCGAGAAGCTCATCCTTCTCGGATTGTAGGAAATTTTGGCATAAGCAAGACTATGGTGCAAAGTCAAAGGTATTGTTACTGGCCTCATATGTATGAAACAATTTCGAAGTACATTGAGGGATGCGTGATGTGTTCGACAAGAAATCCAAGCAATCGAAAGATTGGTTTGTACATGCCACTTCCGGGTCCTTTGCAACCATGGGACAACATGTATTTTGTTGAAGGAAATGGTGAAGAGGACCTAGGGATACATATTCTTCGAGGTCACCGTAGTGAAACATCCTAAGTTGTGGGATGAATATTTACCTTATGTGCATCTTGATTACAATCAAGCCTTACATTCTTCTCTAATTGCGCCACGACAAGCATCGAGTCAAGCCAAGTGAAAATTGTGCCATGACAAGCATTGAGTCGATCATCATTTTCAGTGTCGGCGATCGTGTATGGTTGTATATTAGCAAAGTCAAGTTGAAAGGAGAAGGTAAGAAACCGAAATCTATCGGGTATGGTCCTTTCAAGATTGTTGAGAATATTGGAAATAATGCATTCCGATTAGATTTACCGCCTTACATGCGTATTTATTCAGTTGTGAATGTAGAAAATCTAAAGTTTGTATGAAACTCTAATGATCATTGATCTCGAGGAAGATACACGATTCCTACTATTGATGATTTAGCACCCGAGTATATAAATGAGTTACGTAAAGATACCATCTTGGACGGGGAATTCATACTTCCCGGATGAGGAGATGTGGAATGTCTTCGAGTGGGACTCAAGGGCATGAATCCGAGCAACGCGAGATGGATAGAGATTGAAAAAAGTGAGGGAGTTGTACCCTCACCCGATATTTCGTTTAAAATCAAACTTTTGTGGTCCAAAAGCTTTCAAGTGGAGAAGATTGATCTAGGAGGATCTTGTTCGAGTGCGGATCAACAGAGAGGTCCGATTAGCTCCGTAAGTCCGATGTCCGATTCGATCTTTAATATCGTTAGTTTCGCCATAAGAAGTCCTCAAGTTGTCATGGTTCAATGTAATGGTGTAATTTGGTGTTTTGATATATAAGGGTTCATGGTGATGTAATGGTCCTAGTTCTAAACCTAAGGTTAAATCCTTAGCCGAAATGATGTAAAAGGAAACAAGCCTAGACCTAAACCTTAGCTTTAAGACCTAACACCTAAGTGAGAACCTAGCGCAAACCTATCCATGGTGATAAAACCCTAAACATTAAAATTAAGTCACGAAAACCCACTTTAGGACTTTATAATAATAAAAAATATATAAACATTACAAAAAACTAACCGCAATAGCTTAATCAGCGTCTGAGTTTGAAACCGTTGACATATGAACGGTGTATATGATACCGCGCATTCACAGATGACCGTGGCTTATAAAACCCCGTTGGAACTCGCGTACATGTGATAAGGGTTTAAACCGCGAGAGTTAACTCGTGGCGGGGTTAACACTTATAATAACCGCAGAGATTCGTTCCACCTATTCACATGTAAGTTGTTACAAATTCCCACGTAGTTAGGCTAACCGTCGGGATAAAGGCCTATCCTAAAGTTCAATTTTGGGTTTTATAATTTAATATGCACTAAGGTTGAAGTTAATACCTTATCCCTAATCTTCTAGGTGTGATAACATGACAAAGATCGAACCCTTTACACCTTGATTTGTCTGAACCACCACCTAAATTGGCATAAAGGAGTTCGAATTCATCATTATAAAACCATGACATTTTCCTTGATGAACATACATTGAGAGTTTTGGGAGTTCAAATTCGGAGGGATAGAGGCGCTTTGTTTTTCGACGATACTCGACCGCCCGGGAGGCGGAATTGAGCGCAGAGACTGTGCGTTGGAAAGCCGAGAGAGAGAGCTTCCTGTTTTCGGAGACCGGGAAGTGCTCGCGAGCATGATCGATCTGGTGTTTTGATGTGTAAATAAAGAATACGCCCAACTTGAAAGCGGACCCGAGACGTAGTCCACCGGGGACAAACTCCATAATCAATGTTTATCGTTTCTTCTCTCTGTTATTTTTTGTGTTTTCATTCTTAATTTGATGCGGGTTTAATTCATAAATGATTTCCTTCAATCTTCTACATTAAAGCATTCATCGCTTAACGATTAATTCACTTAATGGCAAACTAATCAAACTATCTCAAAGACATAATCAATCACATTCGGATCACTCACTCAACTGGACACACCTTTAACAATATGCGGTGTCCAAGGTCAAGTTTATTAACTACACCTTGAGATGAATGGAGGCCCCTCGCTAGAAAAATTAGAAAACCAAAATAACACAAATGTTTTAATTAATGAGAATGGAGAAACAACACTTAGTATTCCTTCTAATGTGGTATCATTGGCAAGGGCAACCAATATTTCTGGATCTATAGCTCCATTAATGCACCGGTGCAATATATGCTAACCCTTGGATTTTGTACTTACCTAAATCAAAAGGTTGGCATATACTTCCCTAGTGCATTAATGGAGCTATAGCTCCGTAAATATTGATAGCCACCGGAAAGGGGCTCAAATCAAGTCATCTTAAAAGGACATGCCTTCCCGATGATTATTAATTCCCTAGGATTTATAATGCATGTATAGCGCATGGGCTTTCGGTAGGGTCGACACATTGATGACACTAAAAAATTTATTTGCAAGGCTTTCCAAACATGCTTTATATGGGCCAACTAGGCCCATCAGGTATTCCCCTCGTCTACAATCGTTCATTTTCCCAAACTTAATTTCATTTACATGAATTTTGGTCTCATTTGGGTTGCTAGCATTGGACAAGCCTTCATATGGCATGCTATTTGAGATGAATTTCATCATGAACTTGTGACAAATTTCACTTGCATTTGGGAGCTATTATTTTTCCTTTACATCTTCTTTTTTTAAATCTCGTCCCAATAAAAGCGATGTGTAAAAAAAACAAAAAAAGATTTTGGGTGAAGATTCCAAGGCGACGTCAAGGTTATATAATTAAGAAGACTAAGAATTAAAATTATGAAATATTTTTTCATCCTCATAAACCTTCTTGTTCAAATGTTAGAGCTGGTTCATATATTTCAAAGTTAAATAATTAAAATAAGCCGTAGGGACTACCAACTATGCAATTGTACGTTTTTTAATATTACAGAGTAAAAGACAAATCTGAGGAATTTGATTGTAATGATGCAGGAGCTGCCACATAATTTGATTGTAATGATGGATCTGCTGCCGTATTTCAATTAGGGTTGCTGCGTGAAAGCCTTGTTACTATGTCTTCCACTTCTCGCAAGCTCGGTCGATTCTCCGGAGCCTCAACAGTGCACCATAAACCCACCCGCACTAAACTTTCTATGATCAAGTAATTTCTCGAGTTGTCACCATCTGTGTTTACAACAATTCCCTGCAACATTTCACTGCTGCTGCTATCATTACATGCCATGGACACCCACTTTGACAACGTCAGTTCTCCTCCAAACATCTTATCAGTGGGTTTCTTCTCTGTTAGGATCTCCAAAGTTAGAATTCCATAGCTATACACATCCCCTTCTGTCCCTACTTTGCCTTCTCCTCCATACTCTACAGTAACAAACAATATTTAATGTTAATGTTAATGAAATATTATAGCAAACAATATTTTAATAATGTTAATGAAATATTATAGTAATAGTTGCAGGCATAAAAAAGAGAGGTGAAGTTGATACCAGGGGCCATATAGCCGATGGATCCTTTCAGCGTCGAAGTCGACGTAGATGCCACGTCAGATTCGCTGAACATCCGCGCCAACCCGAAATCAGAGAGATGAGCTGTCATGTCCTCATCCAATAGCACGTTCTGGGGTTTCACATCACAGTGCACAATTGGCGGACAGCTGTCGTGATGCAGATACGACAACCCGTGCGCCACATCTGCCACTTCACCTCCAACTGCTCTCATAGTTTTAAGCTCCGACGATGGCTTGGCCGAGACCAGAGAAGAGACCATTACCGCGAGTGATAAGAAGCAGCATAACATAAAAACCGAACAGCCCATGGTCTCTGTAAACGCAGACCCTAAAACGCTAATTTCAAAATTTCAAGTGTTAGTTTATCCTAATTTGTTAATTAGTGAAAATTTTTAAGATTATTGTGCTCGCTTTCATTTCATTAATTCAATCCAAATTCAATTGATTTCTCACAATTCACTCCACTCAATCGATTTCCATCATTGAATCTCTCAGATTCCCACTACTCGATTTATTTTCCATTAAAATCCCATATTGCCATTCAAAAGAGTCTCCTCACAGCGATATAGGTTGATGATCAGATTTTTAGACGGAATTTCCTGAAATAAATGAGTAGTGTGTTTAGTGCTTCGTGATGTGGTGTGCAACAAGATGTAGATAAGCCAATGAACTTACATGTGGGTAGCTGCGTTGGTACTGATGTGTAGAATTTAAAATTTAATTAATAATAATTGGTTTGATGAGATGAGTTCTTAGATAGGTTTGATTGTTTTTTTAATGATTAAAGATAATATCACTGTTAAAAAATAATATTAATATTAAAAATAAAGAAATAGTGGTTAAATTTACTTGGACTGTGTTGTGTTTTTTGGTAATGGTTGATTATTGATTGACAATGTTTATTTTTCATTAATAATAGACTTTTAACAATAATGGGAGATTTTGGTTGAATAAGGTTGATATAATTTATTTTTAGTTGATAATGGTTGATTTTAGTTACTATGGTTTATAATGATTATTTTTAGTTGACTTAGTTGACTATATTGACTTAGTTTTTTTTGGTGACTCTAATTGCTTATCTAAATTTAAAATGATGCATTATTATGATATTGAAAGTAATATTATATTACATTGTGATAATAATATATTGAGTTAAACATTATGTCATATTGAAATATAACAAGGTTGATTTCAATATTATGTAATATTTTCTCAAAATTTAATTTTGTAAAACTCTCAAAAAATATTTAAGGGTTGGGTCTTGTAAATGATATTTTTTTGTTTTTGAAATTGAGGAATTTTATTATCGATGGAGAAATAAAATATGGTTTTTAAGTTTGAAAGGTGTTGTTTACTCAAAGTTATGATATTAAAAAAATCTGATAATTAATGTGAAAACTATTGGACTTACTTGTTCTACTATATGTCCAATTTTGTTCATAAAATTAGCCAAGCCATTTAAATTAGATGGTTGCTAAATGTTCATAGACATCAATCCATGATAAAAATCAAAAACACTTATGTTATGATACATGTGACATTGCTAAAATTTAAAAAAATTAAATACATTATTTTTATTGCAATTTATTATTATTATTATTAAAAGAAATAATATATGAGTGAAGCATATAAACATCTCTAACTTTACCATGGAGATTCTTAATCTGCAAGTAAGCTTTGTTATACTAACATATCTCAATACCATGGCTTCTCAATACCACAAGTCCAAAAAATAATAATTCATTTCATTTGACATTTCTTTTTAATAATAAGATTAATTAAAGAAATAAAAATGACAGTAACTACTTTTGAGATAAGTCTCAACCTTCAAATTTTGAATACTACTAAATTTCATTTGACATTTCTTTTTAATAATAAGATTAAGTAAAGAATTAGAAATGACATAACTACTTTTGAGATAAATCTCAACCTTCAAATTTTGAATACTACTAAGAACATCCTATGGAGGTTAAATCTTTGCCATTCACTTAATAATTATTGGTATTTAAATTAAAAATTGTGTAATATGTATTCCAAAATAGATATGCATATTGACATAATAAATATGAAATGGACTTGACGTCGTAGGTAGAAAAAATAAAAATTATGCAAATCTTATCAATCATTCAAATTATCTAATGTTGAATACCAACTTTTCAACTACAAAATGGTTTAACCATTCTCACATTCCATTATACAACCATTTTGAACTACTAAATTGTGGTGTTACCTATTGAGACCCCTTCTCTAAATTTTCCCATTTTACTCTCCAAAGTCTTATATATTATATTGAGAAAACATTCTCTCGAGGTAGGTAATACCTATTTATTAGCTTCTTCTTGTTCTCTAAAATTATTAGTAAAAGAGAATTAACCTCATGTTATATTAAAATATCCTCTACATTTTTTATAGATGTGGTGCTCCTCTTTCTCACTTAGGAAATAACATCCCTTTTTATTCTAAATAGATTTCTTTTTTCATAACATCAAATTCTTGGAGGGAACAAGGTAGTAATATTAAAATGATAAAGTAATGGTTTTAAACCAGAAGATACAATATAACACACCCATTCCATCATAACCATTCAAGATAAAGTAAGTTAATGAGAATAGTTTGAAGCAAGAGACATAATATAGGAAGCAAGGCAATGGTCATACATAGCGAAATTTAAATAATTTAACAAAGATGTAGTGGAGACACATACTTGAGATCCCATGCTTTAATGAAAGTGAGAAATCACAAAAGTTATGAGCTCTAGAATAGCTCTCCGCAATTTTTTAAAGGAATAATACAAGTTGATTGTTCAAAGATGAAATAAAATGTTTACAAAAAAAACACTACATTATATCTATGATACTTAAATAATAAAATAAGAATGTGTCTATCCCATTGGACTCACATTGATCTATAAATTAACTTGGATATTGCATTGGATAGTTCATCATATCAAATTTGATAAAATAAAATTGAAGTCTATACTATGAAGGTTAAATTCCTTTAGATTCCAAATTAGTTAATTATTGATTTTATGTTTATGGATGAAAATTGTGGAAAATAGAGAACAACAAGTACAACTACACATCATCTATAATAAACATATATTTTCTTTTGGAAACCCTTACGTGAGAAAGCTCTGCAAGAAGGTGAGCCTACAATGCTATCTTTTCTAGTATGGGAATAATGCAAGTACAAAGGAAAATAAATTATTTATGTAGTTACTCGAGACCCATGGCATGTTAGGTTGCTACATAACACTAACCCCCTCTATTATTATATCTAAATCCCACTCCTAGTTGCTCTTATCTACTACAAAACAAGATAAATTGAATAGAATGGAACCCCTTCCCGTCCTAGTGGTCATTTTTTAACATAGCCCAATAGCCAACTAGGATTAAAGTTTGACTCCAACTCTCAAATAGAGATACAATTTTGACCCTTATAGAGTCTTTTTTTCACAACTCACATATGGCTAGTACATTTTGAATGAGTAATTAGGGTTGATATGACATCCTCTCATGTACTATGGTGGTCAAATATGGTAGGTAAACTTGTAGGAGGCAAAAAAATTTTCCTATGGACTCTAGTTGACATGATTCTTGTACCATTCGAAAGGTATCTATGTTTTGAACAACGTCATAGGGTCTAGAACTTATGTGAGAGATTCTTAACCCCAAATAATATCTTTTAATGCGTCAAAATTGGCTTCAAAAGGTTCCAAACTATAATTCTCCAAATTGGGACCCACTAGTTAAAAATGACCCTACAACTTTAATTCCTCTAATTTTACACTTTGAAAGAATTGAGACATTAGGGGAATTTTGAGGTCTAAAATGGACCTCCTAAGAAAAATGCGCAACCAAAAATAAAATTTATAAGAACCAATAGGATTCAAGATGATGATGTCAACCATGGGGGATGATTTACCATTTTTTGGAGTAAAAAGGCAAAAAGATAAAAAAATAATAAAAAAATAATAAAACTACTTTTTTCAACTCGTATTTTCAACTTATCTCAAATTTTTTAATCAAATTTTTTAGCGGGAGTACTCGTTGGATGCAAAATTTAATTCCCCCATCCAAGGAATACCCATGTTGCATACTTTTGATGGACTCTCGCTATACAAAAAAATGAGAAATACATGAAAAAACATGATTTATTTCAATCACGTTTTTTCATGAATTTCTCATTTTTGATATAGAAATGTCCATCGCAAGTATGCAACATGGATACACCTTTGATGAGGAATCAAAGTATGCATTCAATGAATGTTTTCCATTAAAATTTGAGTAAATCCATAGGGAGATAAGTTGAAAATACGAGTTGAAAAAATAGGGTTTTTTTTTCCCTCTAAAATTTGATGATGTAATATAATATTATTTTATTATTTCCACTATTGTTTTATAATTTCCTTAGGAGGCCCATTTTAGACCTCAAAATTCCCCTAATGTAGATGAAAAAGAATATAATGACTCAATCTAGATAATAGATGGAGCTCTCATGGACCATAAATATTAGTAGGAGTGACTTAGAAGAAAAAAAATAAAAAGAATTAGGGATCAACCTTACAGGGTAGAAGTCGGAAAATAGTTTGCATGATCTTAAACTAAGAATAAACAAAATGGAAATTCTTCAAATGAAAATATGCTAAAAAAAATGGAAAACTAGCAATGATGGATGTGTTAGCTCCTTGTAATCGACAAGATTGGCAAAGTCCGATCGGTAGGGAGAAACATCATTTCAACCACTTTGGGATTCTAGGATCTAGCCCTCCCGAATCGGAGAGGGATCTCTCCAATAAGTGCAAAGATGGATTTGTCTTTGAAGTTTTGGGTAATGATATTAGGTTAGTTATGAAGGCTAAGGGTGTTGTTTTGTTTTGGATGGTTGAGCATGATTATGGCTTGAGTGGAAGTTCTAAATGGAAAGAGTTTCAAAGGTGTGAAGTTGCAAGCAAATAAAACAAGCTTTGGCTAAAAAAGATGGATAATTGCTCGGTTTTAGTCCATTGAGCTATGGAGTCATAATAGGGTTTTAATTGAAACAAGCTAGACTCAAGAGTGGTCCATGGGGCAAGTCATCTATGTCTAAGGATCTCTTTAAAGTTGATTTATGGAATGAAATGATACAATAAGAAGGGGAATTAAACAAATGAAGAACAAAGAGCGACCCAGGGATCCGGTAAGTACTTTGAAACTAGCCCGACCCTTTGACAAACACTTAATAAAAACATAAAAGCAATCCAGGATCCGGTAAGTACTTTGAAACTAGCCAGCCCTTTGATACACTTTCAATAGAAAAAACATTTAAACACAAGGGAGAAACAAATGATAACAAAGAATGGTCTAAGATCCGGTAAGTACTTCGAAACTAGCCAGCCTTTCAACACATTCCTAGGGAAACTTTCAGTCGCCTTTTGGGATAAAACTAGGACCGGGGCTCACGATATCTTCCTTAGTTCATCTCTACTTAACATGAAATGAAAATAACTTTCAAGAATAACAATTAGCTAAGACAAGGAGGATGAGGGAACGCCGGCATTCCCTACTCGCTTGAACCGAATTAAATCATTCCCAAATAAAAAAAATTGGAAGAAAACATTTAGATAAAGCTTATTAGTCGGAGAAGGGTACTCGGTATACGATGAAATCCTAACTCTATGCTTGTTGTTCTTTATCGGAGAAGATGGACAAAGTGAAAACAGAAGTAAAATAACGATTTACAATAAGAAATAACATCACCGTAGACATAGACCAGGATCCCATAAATCGAGCTTGTATTGATGCTTCAAACCAAGTCATGACTTTAAGTCCATTTTTTCGAGTTAGCAATCATCCTCGCTACTTAGCCTAACTATTCTATCACAAGCAGAGCTTCAAGAGCCTTTGAAAACTATTTAAAATCATAAGTTTCAAGCTCAAGTATATTTCAAAGTTCCGCAACCAAAAATTTTTTTCATCTTCTACGTAAGTAATTATAGAAGAATGAGGAGGAGGGATCTAATAAAATATCTCCAAGGGTATTTAATATAGACTTAATAGCTTCTCGGCCTTTGAGGGGCTTGATGGAGAAGTTTACATATGCGTCCACTCGTATTAATTGATTTTACATTAAAGATTAAGCTCGGTGGGAGCTTTTGTTGACTTTTAAGCTATGTTTCAGGATGTAATAACTCTGCTGATATTTTTACATTAAGTTCTTTGGGCAAAATTAATTCTTCGGTATTTACGCACTTTGAGGCTAATATCTTATTCTTCTCCTCCATACTCTACAGTATAAACAATATTTAATGTTAATGTTAATGAAATATTATAGCAAACAATATTTTAATAATGTTAATGAAATATTATAGTAATAGTTGCAGGGCATAAAAAGAGAGGTGAAGTTGATACCAGGGGCCATATAGCCGATGGATCCTTTCAGCGTCGAAGTCGACGTAGATGCCACGTCAGTATTCGCCGAACATCCGCGCCAACCCGAAATCGGAGAGATGAGTCTGTCATGTCCTCATCCAATAGCACGTTCGGGGGTTTCACATCACAAGTGCACAATTGGCGGACAGCTGTCGTGATGCAGATACGACAACCCGTGCGCCACATCTGCCACTTCACCTCCAACTGCTCTCATAGTTTTAAGCTCCGACGATGGCTTGGCCGAGACCAGAGAAGAGACCATTACCGCGAGTGATAAGAAGCAACATAACATAAAAACCGAACGAGCCCATGGTCTCTGTAAACGCAGACCCTAAAACGCTAATTTCAAAATTTCAAGTGTTAGTTTATCATAATTTGTTAATTAGTGAAAATTTTAAGATTATTGTGCTCGCTTTCATTTCATTAATTCAATCCAAATTCAATTGATTTCTCACAATTCACTCCACTCAATCGATTTCCATCATTGAATCTCTCAGATTCCCACTACTCGATTTATTTTCCATTAAAATCCCATATTGCCATTCAAATGAGTCTCCTCAGCAGTGATTTAGGTTGATGATCAGTATTTTAGACGGAATTTCCCTGAAATAAATGAGTAGTGTGTTTAGTGCTTCGTGATGTGGTGTGCAACAAGATGTAGATAAGCCAATGAACTTACATGTGGGTAGTTGCGTTGGTACTGATGTGTAGAATTTAAAATTTAATTAATAATAATTGGTTTGATGAGATGAGTTCTTAGATAGGTTTGATTGTTTTTTTATTGATTAAAGATAATATCACTGTTAAAAATAATATTAATATTAAAAACTAAAGAAATAGTGGTTAAATTTACTTGGACTATGTTGTGTTTTTTGGTAATGGTTGATTATTGATTGACCATGTTTATCTTTTCTATTAATAATAGACTTTTAACAATAATGGGAGATTTTGGTGGAATAAGGTTGATATAATTTATTTTTAGTTGATAATGGTTGATTTTAGTTACTATGGTTTATAATGATTATTTTTAGTTGACTTAGTTGACTATATTGACTTAGTTTTAGTTTTTTTTGGTGATTCTAATTGCTTATCTAAATTTAAAATGATGCATTATTACGATATTGAAAGTAATATTATATTACATTGTGATAATAATATATTGAGTAAACATTATGTCATATTGAAATATCACAAGGTTGATTTCAATATTATGTAATATTTTCTCAAAGTTTAATTTTGTAAAACTCTCAAAAAATATTTAAGGGTTGGGTCTTGTAAATGATATTTTTTTGTTTTTGAAATTGAGGAATTTTATTATTGATGGAGAAATAAAATATGGTTTTTAAGTTTGAAAGGTGTTGTTTACTCAAAGTTAAGATATTAAAAAAATCCGATAATTTATGTGGAAACTATTGGACTTACTTGCTCTACTATATGTCCAATTTTGTTCATAAAATTAGCCGTGCCATTTAAATTAGATGGTTGGTAAATGTTTATAGACATCAATCCATGATAAAAATCAAAACACTTATTTTATGATACATGCGACATTGCTAAAATTTAAAAAAAATAAAATAATTAATTTTATTGCAATTTATTATTATTATTATTAAAAGAAATAATATATGAGTGAAGCATATATACATCTCTAACTTTACCATGGAGATTCTTAATCCGTAAGTAAGCTTTTTTTATACTAACATATCTCAATACCATGGCTTATCAATACCACAAATCCAAAAAATAATAATTCATTTCATTTGACATTTCTTTTTAATAATAAGATTAATTAAAGAAATAGAAATGACATAACTACTTTTGAGATAAGTCTCAACCTTCAAATTTTGAATACTACTAAATTTCATTTGACATTTCTTGTTAATAATAAGATTAATTAAAGAATTAGAAATGACATAACTACTTTTGAGATAAATCTCAACCTTCAAATTTTGAATACTACTAAGAACATCCTATGGAGGTTAAATCTTTGCCATTCACTTAATAATTATTGGTAATTAAATTAAAAATTGTGTAATATGTATTCCAAAATAGATATGCATATCGACATAATAAATATGAAATGGACGCTTCCATTTGACGTCATAGGTAGAAAAAATAAAAATTATGCAAATCTTATCAATCATTTCAAATTATCTAATGTTGAATACCAACTTTTCAACTACAAAATGGTTTAACCATTCTCACATTCCATTATACAACCATTTTGAACTACTAAATTGTGGTGTTACGTATTGAGACCCCTTCTCTAAATTTTTCCCATTTTACTCTCCAAAGTCTTATATATTATATTGAGAAACCACTCTCTCGAGGTAGGTAGTACCTATTTATTAGCTTCTTCTTGTTCTCTAAAATTATTAGTAAAAGAGAATCAACCTCATGTTATATTAAAATATCCTCTACATTTTTATAGATGTGGTTCTCCTCTTTCTCACTTAGGAAATAACATCCCTTTTTTATTCTAAATAGATTTCTTTATTCATAACATCAAATTCTTGGAGGGAACAAGGTAGTAATATTAAAATGATAAAGTAATGGTTTTAAACCGGAAGATACAATATAACACATCCATTCCATCATAACCATTCAAGATAAAGTAAGTTAATGAGAATAGTTTGAAGCAAGAGACATAATATAGGAAGCAAGATAATGGTCATACATAGCGAAATTTAAATAATTTAACAAAGATGTAGTGGAGTGTTGTAGTCAGCTATAACACCACCCAAAATTTTGGGTATATTTAAAATTTCGGGTCCCCCTCTGCTCACTTTGTCATTAAGGTCTTTCACCGAACCTCACAGCTCGCGACATCCCAACAACCTATCCCCCAACCCCTCGGGAGTTGTCTCGCCCTCATGATCGGTGTTGTCGTTGCAATCACGCCATGTGCGAAAGATCGCCATGCATACACTCGAAAGGAAACTTGTGTGTATTTACATTAAGAGCGCTTGCATCATGGATTGTCCAAGCACTTTGTTTTAGCACTTCGCCGAGCTCATGGTCTAATATTTATTATTTGGGGGGCACCGTTCTCTAAAAGGTAATTGTAAACTAATTAGTGTTATAATGTTACGTGCGGTGCGATCCCATAGACGATATACCAAAGGATGTCACCATCGCTTGGGAGGAAGAGATTGGAACCCAACTAACAAGAGCACAATGCCCGGGGAAAATGATAACGCTCTTGAAGACGCGAGATAAGGCTATCATTAGATTCCGCAGTAAGCTGACGCAGTCACGATGCTTAAGAGGGACAAAGTACACTTTATCGTATGGAGAAGATGACATTCTTACTCATCGTGGTATTGCTCTATCGACGCTCGACGACCTTGAGGACGAGATTGTTTGAAAATGAAAATGATGATGACACAATTACCGGGAAGCCGCATTTTGGTGGGGGGTGCTGATCGAGAAACAATCTCGTGCCGATATTTTAGGAGGAGGCGTAACAAGCATAATTTCAAAAGGGAAGTTTTTTGAGGCCCCGCACAATACCATCTAAATGTCGATGGTTGCACACAGAGGAACATATTTCGCCACTCCGACAAGTCTAGCCCGAAGTATAGCCCGTGCGAACCAAGCGGCATCGTAAGATTTCTCTAGAGAATGACGACCTCTATTCGAGGCATTCTCGCGCTACGGCAAGCAGGCGAAAGCGCACATGTTGATGTTGGCAATACAATGGCACAAGAAAAGGGGTTTCTTCTATTTTCCGTAGCTTGAATGAAATGGTTCACGGGTTCGAATGCGTCTTGATAAGCATCGAAGAGGTCATCACCGTCAATTTGGTGATTCAGCTTTTGAATTTTCTTCTCTCGCGTCTCATCATCCAACGAAGTGCGTAGGTAGGTTTGTTGGTGAGATTTAGGGTTGATTGTTCAGTGCAATTGGTGCATTAATAGTGTTGGCACAATTTCAATATCTAAACGCACCTTTGAGTAGCAATTTTTTTGTTAAACCCAAGCATCACTATGGGTGCAAAAGTTATGGTTTTATACAATTAAACCAAGGCAAAAATTCATGTGGTTTCAAAGCCACAAGAGATTGCGGGGGCAAAACTATGTGAGGACATTATAAGTTGGTGCACTTTCAATGGACCAAGGTGACATTTTAACACATTGAAGTAAGGTGCAAATAAATATGGTTTCCAAACCATATGGAGGAGCAAAATCATATAAAACTATATGAAGGACGTTACTATTGGGCTCGAATATGTTTATGCCGAGTTTTTCAACTTGTGTTAAAAGGTTTGGTGTAAAACATGGGGCGGAGTGCATGACATATTATGATGACCATGGCACGTTGCAATGAGCGCAAACGTTCGATGGTTTTGAGCGAATACATACATTGGGTGATCCAAGGTTGTAGTGCGAATTGCATATTCTTAACCATGTTTCAAAGGGTGCGAACAACATGTGCTTTTCAGCACCAAAGGATGATATCATATAAACATTACATGGGCGCCGAGGCAGCACATATACGATGTTGTGTTACCATGGGTGCAAACAGCTTTAATAGTGTGGTTTCAATCCACGTGGGGCAGCATATGGCGGTCAACCTTACGTTTGGCGCGACAATGAATGGACACGTTGCATGAAGGAAAACGTAGATGGCAGTGGGTCCAACTTACAATAAAACATTTCGCAGTTTATCCTTCGGAGAAGTACATATTATATTAACCAAAACTTCGTTTAAAGACAAGGTTTCAACTGTCAACTTTTCAACCTTGGTAAAATGGAGCGCATATATTATATAGTGACCCAAACTTATATTTAAAGCATGGGGGCGTAGTTTATTCTTTTAAGAAGATATAAACTATTTGGTCAAAACGCTTTTTTAAACATGGAGTCCAACGTTGCATGGCGCAGTACATGCATGGACACGTTGCATGGAGTCCAACGTGCGATGGCGTTTATTTGACAAAGAACTATATACATACAATAGTCAATTAAAACTCGCTCAAAGCTATATATAAAACACACTACAATTGAGCTCGAATTTGGCTATGGTGGAGTTTTGACCTATGTTAAAATGTCTTGGGTGAATATATAATGGTCGGGAGTTTTATTTTTTAAAACGTGGAGCTGGGCGCAGTTCGTTCGACGTGAGGTTTGGAGTGGATATTTTATGGTCCCAAGTCATGGCGAAAGCAAACATTATAATACGTTGATTGGTCAAATTGCATGGATGAAATTTTCAACGCGTCTTCTCGCCAAGTCTGCGCATGGCAAATGTCATAAGCAGTACTGCGTTTCTGGCAAGTATATCAGATATAGTGCCTGAAATCGAATCCGAATGATTTATGCTGACTTTTGTAGGCTCCCGACGGCAATATTCTAGGAGAGAATCACTCTTTAGATCTGGCTGCACTGGTCACATTTAGAAAAGCATTATCGCCACATATTCGTCGGGAGATGATTTTTCGCTATTGCTACCTATCGACCACGTCGAGTTGTCTCCACAGAGCTCAATCTTCGATGATTCTAAAGGCGCTATCGTTACTATGTACCGCAGGCACCGAAACCGGATCTCGCATTCCACAGTAGATTGATTCGAGACTCGTTTGCGTTGTTTTCAATTGCAGTGTCCGTGAGAACAATGATCGAAGCAAAGGCTTTCAAACATTAGAGGCCGAATGGCTGGGAAACTATGTACACAGAGATCGTTTCATGGCGAGCCCCGGAGGAAGAGCGCACCTGTACAATGCGTTGTTACCTGGAAGAGGTAGCACGCCATCAAAGCTTGGAAGAACCCGTTTGATAGTTAGTGCTAGATCACGAATGACACCGTCGTTGGGATCTTTGGGAAGTAGAGATGGCTTCCTACCTCATCTAGAATCGGAAGCAAGGTCGCTACTCGGTCTTGTCGCTTTGGTCCCTTTAGCGGATGGGAGCATCATAAAAATAGAAGTAATCGTGGCAGAGCATCATAAAAAACAGAAGTAATCGTGCTGTGTGGAAGTCGGTCTACAGAGTTATCAATGGATGTTTTATAATAGCTAGCCCAGTGGATGGGATCTTAATATGGTGGCTCGGAGCCGCGTAAAGGAAATCTTTTAGTTGGGCTAGCTATGATTTAATGGTCCTAACCAACCAACCCTCATCGTATAAGACCGTTATAAGCCTTGCCTAGATTGTCGTACCCGACCAATTCTCCTCGCCAAGTATACCCGAGATTCTCCAATGGAAGATGACAAGTACCGCTCCTCTAATGGATGGGAAAAATCGATGAGCATGAAAACCTACGGCGAACACCGAGAACGTAAATGAAGAAGCTCGTGCCTATCAAGTAATTTAATCCAAGACTTGAAGAGAACCTTATGCGTGGGGAAGATGATAATCCTAACTAGAGAGAGGGCACAGAGAAAGCTTACTCCTAGCCATTCTCTCCGACTATTCGCAGTTGACCACACAGGGTCTAAGTTATTATTTTCATTCTTACAGTTGATTAAAATGCCCTTAGCATTATTAGTATTCCATCAAGAAGACTTGTGATCAGGTGTTATTTTATTGCAGGAAGAACCTCTCTATTTGCGATATAAGAGCCGAGGTTTTCCCTCAAGTAAGCAATGGGACATTTTCAAAACAAGTAGATGCTGCAAAAACTCAAGGAACTCACCGAGGCTTTGCAAGTCGCGGATGGTCCAGAGTCGCAAATCCCTCGAGGTCGCGAGTCGCAAATCCCAACAGGTCGTAAGGTCGCATTTCTAATTTTTTCCCGAAATTTACGACCCGCGACCCGAACGACCTAGTCGCAAGGTCGCAAGGTCGCATTTTCATCTTTTTTTCACGACCGCGACCCCGCGACCCGATCCGCAAGGTCGCACTTCCCCGTTTTCCGAGACTTGCGACCCGCGATCACGCGACCCAGTTGCAAGGTCGCAAGGTCGCACTTCCTCTCGTTTTCCGAGATTTGCGACTTCGCAACCCCCGCGACCTAGTCGCAAGGTCGCAAAACTCGCCGAATCGCAGGTCGCAGTAACGCATTGGGTCGCAAGGCAGACCCAACTTCAGGAAGATGAAAGGTCAAGGAAGCCCAAAGGGCAAGTTTTGCATGATAAATACTCCCTGAGCTTGTAAAAAGGATCTTTGGTTTGGGACTCGAGAGTGAGTACGCTGTATTACCAGCTGATTATACATTTAATGATGAATACAAGCATTTTGTAAAAATCCCTTTCGTGGATCTCGGTGTTGTTTTATGTATGAGCACTCGTTGAGTATTATATCTTCGCTCGAATATCTTAAGATTAATGGAACTCGCATCTGCATGAGAATGCAGAGATGATGGAGCTTGGTGAAATGAAGTCGCCTTCACTAAGTGGGGATTCGTGCGAATGTCTCGGCGCAAAGTCTATTTTTAGACTATGTCTATTTTTAGACATATGGAGCATGGTTCGGGATTCCAGCTTTGAGATTCTTGGAGCATTGGTCATGTTGGTAAAAATAGATGAGACTCTATTTTTTAGGTCGAAGAGGTCGAAGGCTATTTTTAGACTACCTCTCCTAAAAATATGGAAGTCAAATATTATTTACCCTTAATAATGTTTGGACTATAAATGCTAGCTACTTTCTTGAGCACTTCAGCTTGAGCTACGTAAGTGGCTCATGCATCCGACGAGGAATCACGTGGTTCCCAAGGGTTTGATGGCATCATGCATGGTTGACTTCGCTTAGACTTCATAGCAGACACTTTTGGAGGAGTTAATGAGACAGATAGTGGAGTTGTGTTCCTGTTTATTTTAGTTGAACTAGTTGAGATTAGTTTAATTAGCTAATAAATTAGTTATGAGTGGAGTGAATTAAATATTATTTAATTCATTAATTAGTAACCTCATTATTCAACTCAAGAACACATCAGCTCACTACGTTGTATGATTAGTTCAAGTGGAGACCGCGTGAAAGAGGTAGATGAAAGGGTTGAGTTAGCTATCGTATTGTGACTATACTCATTGCTATTTGCAACTACACGTATAGGAGGAGTAAGCCCATGATGATTGCGCGAGCCTGTGCTGGTGGTTTATCTATATAAAGAGGCCATCCCATAGCATTGAAACACGTAATAGAGGCAAGGCAATTGGCGGTGAGTTTTGAGCCGCAACATGTTCAAAACCAAGATAGTTTGTCCGTAACTTCATGAGATAGTACTCGAGGACTTGTGAGGAGTATTGTACCGAGTTTGTTACATGATTTCTCCATTATAATATACACAATAGCCGCGGGTTTTCAGCTATAAGCTTTCTCCCATACATCACCAGTGTTAATGTGCATGATGATTTGATGTGTTATCGCTTGATTTTATTTCCGCATGTGTGATGATCTCGAGTTGGGTTGAGTGGAAGAGATCATGTGTTGTGTATGAAGTTCAAATAGTATGTGACCAGGATAGTCTCGGTTGATAATTAATCATTATTCAAATAAATTTCTCACAGCATCTTCAAATCATATCACCGTTGCATAACGATTTGACGAGTATGTTAATGGTGGTTGAGTTTATTTCACTTTCTTAGCGAATGTTGATGACTTTGTTTATCTACGTTTGTGTTATCATTTAAACTTTTAGGAAGTGAAAAGTGTTCTCGCCGTGAGGAATTTTTTTCCCTTTGTGGTCGTAACAAGCTTTACAAGCATGACCCCTAATGAAGTGTTGCTAACAACACTTCCTTCGATCTTCATGCTTTATTATTTCCTCTTGTTACTCATAGTGCCGCATGAACATTTAATGCATCAATCATATGTCTTGTATCGAGTCCATTAGGTGTGTACCCACTATTTTATAAAGTTTTAAGCGAGACCCAAAGCAAAGGAAAAATCAGTGGTAGCGGACCCACACTCGGACGGGATCCCTATTCCAAACGGTTCAAGGCCTAATTGGGACCTTTTACCGGGGAGATCCTCCCGCTGTTGGCGTCGATTGCATTTTCCCGTCAACATGGAGACACAATACTTGAGATCCCATGCTTTAATGAAAGTGAGAAATCACAAAAGTTATGAGCTCTAGAATAGCTCTCCGCAATTTTTTAAAGGAATAATACAAGTTGATTGTTCAAAGATGAAATAAAATGTTTACAAAAAAACACTACATTATATCTATGATACTTAAATAATAAAATAAGAATGTGTCTATCCCATTGGACTCACATTGATCTATAAATTAACTTGGATATTGCATTGGATAGTTCATCATATCAAATTTGATAAAATAAATTGAAGTCTATACTATGAAGGTTAAATTCCTTTAGATTCCAAATTAGTTAATTATTGATTTTATGTTTATGGATGAAAATTGTGGAAAATAGAGAACAACAAGTACAACTGCACATCATCTATAATAAACATATATTTTCTTTTGGAAACCCTTACGTGAGAAAGCTCTGCAAGAAGGTGAGCCTACAATGCTATCTTTTCTAGTATGGGAATAATGCAAGTACAAAGGAAAATAAATTATTTATGTAGTTACCTGAGACCCATGGCATGTTAGGTTGCTACATAACACTAACCCCCTCTATTATTATATCTAAATCCCACTCCTAGTTGCTCTTATCTACTACAAAACAAGATAAATTGAATAGAATGGAACCCCTTCCCGTCCTAGTGGTCATTTTTTAACATAGCCCAATAGCCAACTAGGATTAAAGTTTGACTCCAACTCTCAAATAGAGATACAATTTTGACCCTTATAGAGTCTTTTTTCACAACTCACATATGGCTAGTACATTTTGAATGAGTAATCAGGGTTGATATGACATCCTCTCATGTACTATGGTGGTCAAATATGGTAGGTAAACTTGTAGGAGGCAAAAAATTTTCCTATGGACTCTAGTTGACATGATTCTTGTACCATTCGAAAGGTATCTATGTTTTGAACAACGTCATAGGGTCTAGAACTTATGTGAGAGATTCTTAACCCCAAATAATATCTTTTAATGCGTCAAAATTGGCTTCAAAAGGTTCCAAACTATAATTCTCCAAATTGGGACCCACTAGTTAAAAATGACCCTACAACTTTAATTCCTCTAATTTTACACTTTGAAAGAATTGAGACATTAGGGGAATTTTGAGGTCTAAAATGGACCTCCTAAGAAAAATGCGCAACCAAAATAAAATTTATAAGAACCAATAGGATTCAAGATGATGATGTCAACCATGGGGGATGATTTACCATTTTTGGAGTAAAAAGGCAAAAAGATAAAAAATAATAAAAAATAATAAAACTACTTTTTCAACTCGTATTTTCAACTTATCTCGAATTTTTAATCAAATTTTTAGCGGGAGTACTCGTTGGATGCAAAATTTAATTCCCCATCCAAGGAATACCCATGTTGCATACTTTTGATGGACTCTGCTATACAAAAAATGAGAAATACATGAAAAAACATGATTTATTTCAATCACGTTTTTCATGAATTTCTCATTTTTGATATAGAAATGTCCATCGCAAGTATGCAACATGGATACACCTTTGATGAGGAATCAAAGTATGCATTCAATGAATGTTTTCCATTAAAATTTGAGTAAATCCATAGGGAGATAAGTTGAAAATACGAGTTGAAAAATAGGGTTTTTTTTTCCCTCTAAAATTTGATGATGTAATATAATATTATTTTATTATTTCCACTATTGTTTTATAATTTCCTTAGGAGGCCCATTTTAGACCTCAAAATTCCCCTAATGTAGATGAAAAAGAATATAATGACTCAATCTAGATAATAGATGGAGCTCTCATGGACCATAAATATTAGTAGGAGTGACTTAGAAGAAAAAATAAAAGAATTAGGGATCAACCTTACAGGTAGAAGTCAGAAAATAGTTTGCATGATCTTAAACTAAGAATAAACAAAATGGAAATTCTTCAAATGAAAATATGCTAAAAAAAATGGAAAACTAGCAATGATGGATGTGTTAGCTCCTTGTAATCAGCAAGATTGGCAAAGTCCGACGGTAGGGAGAAACATCATTTCAACCACTTTGGGATTCTAGGATCTAGCCCTCCTGAATCCGGAGAGGGATCTCTCCAATAAGTGCAAAGATGGATTTGTCTTTGAAGTTTTGGGTAATGATATTAGGTTAGTTATGAAGGCTAAGGGTGTTGTTTTGTTTTGGATGGTTGAGCATGATTATGGCTTGAGTGGAAGTTCTAAATGGAAAGAGTTTCAAAGGTGTGAAGTTGCAAGCAAATAAAACAAGCTTTGGCTAAAAAGATGGATAATTGCTGGTTTTAGTCCATTGAGCTATGGAGTCATAATAGGGTTTTAATTGAAACAGCAGACTCAAGAGTGGTCCATGGGGCAAGTCATCTATGTCTAAGGATCTCTTTAAAGTTGATTTATGGAATGAAATGATACAATAAGAAGGGGAATTAAACAAATGAAGAACAAAGAGCAGCCCAGGATCTGGTAAGTACTTTGAAACTAGCCAGCCTTTGACAAACACTTAATAAAAACATAAAAGCAATCCAGGATCTGGTAAGTACTTTGAAACTAGCCAGCCTTTGATACACTTTCAATAGAAAAACATTTAAACACAAGGGAGAAACAAATGATAACAAAGAATGGTCTAAGATCTGGTAAGTACTTCGAAACTAGCCAGCTTTCAACACATTCCTAGGGAAACTTTCAGTCAGTCTTTTGGGATAAAACTAGGACCAGGGCTCACGATATCTTCCTTAGTTCATCTCTACTTAACATGAAATGAAAATAACTTTCAAGAATAACAATTAGCTAAGACAGGAGGATGAGGGAACGCCGGCATTCCTACTGCTTGAACTGAATTAAATCATTCCCAAATAAAAAAAATTGGAAGAAAACATTTAGATAAAGCTTATTAGTCAGAGAAGGGTACTGGTATACAGTAAATCCTAACTCTATGCTTGCTGTTCTTTATCAGAGAAGATGGAAAAAGTGAAAACAGAAGTAAAATAACGATTTACAATAAGAAATAACATCACCGTAGACATAGACCAGGATCCCATAAATCAGCTTGTATTGATGCTTCAAACCAGTTACAGCTTTAAGTCCATTTTTTCAGGTTAGCACTCATCCTCGCTACTTAGCCTAACTATTCTATCACAAGCAGAGCTTAAAGAGCCTTTGAAAACTATTTAAAATCATAAGTTTCAAGCTCAAGTATATTTCAAAGTTCTGCAACCAAAATTTTTTCATCTTCTACAGAAGTAATTATAGAAGAATGAGGAGGAGGGATCTAATAAAATATCTCCAAGGGTATTTAATACAGACTTAATAGCTTCTCGGCCTTTGAGGGGCTTGATGGAGAAGTTTACATATGCGTCCACTGTATTAATTGATTTTACATTAAAGATTAAGCTCGGTGGGAGCTTTTGTTGACTTTTAAGCTATGTTTCAGGATGTAATAACTCTGCTGATATTTTTACATTAAGTTCTTTGGGCAAAATTAATTCTTCGGCTGCGCTGAGGCTAATATCTTATTTTTGATCAATAAATTCGGCCTTTGTTTGAATGATTTGAGGCAACATGTGGCATTGTGGTAGCTAAGAGGAATCAATTGGCCTCTATTGTGGCGGTGGAGGCATTTCTGTCTGATAAACACTTATGATTTTCTTTTAATTGCATTTTAATTTGGAGGATTAGGCTTTTGATAATCAATCTTAGCCGTAATCCCCCCAAAATCGTCTTTAATCCTCTGTTCTGCTGTATTTTGTCTTCGACATTGATACTCTTTTGTTTTTATTTCACTCTATGTGTCTTTTTTATGTGCAGGGCCGCACAGGGCTTATATGGCATCAATGTCGATGAAGCATTGATGAAACATGTTTCTGGACCCTTTATAGTTCTTTCCCTTTGATAAACGAAAGTCCAGAGGATCGTCACCCTCGACTTTCATTTCCCTTTGTTATAATGGGAAAAACATTTGAAACCTACAAAACACATAAAACATTAAGAAATCCTGCGTTTATTGGATAAACTGCTTCAGAGGGTATGGGGAGAGAGTGTGACCATTAGATGGCATCATCCAACGGTGGAGATCTGTTAGAGGAGGTCAAAAAAAATGAGAGTGGAGGAAGAATTAAGTAAGATCCGTCGATCTGCAAAGATCGACGGTTAGGAGCGATTCGGGAGGAAATAAAGTGAAGGGATCACTTTATATGGAAAAGGCGGAAATATGCAAGAAAAAGGTTTAAAACCTTTGTTCAGAGGAAAATGTATTGAAAATAGCCTTTGGGAGTTTGGGATGATCGTGGGCCGTCGGATGAGATCGGCCCAACGAGATCAACGGCTGAGAAGGCACGCGGAAATCTCAAAAGGAAAGAGGGAAAGCAGTTTCTGGGGCGAAAACCACTGTTTTCGCGCGGAGAAACGGCGAGTAGGCAGTTTTGCCTTTTGGAACATAATATGCGTCCCCGCCCGACATGTGGCACCAGAAAACCACCCATTTCGCGTGCCATTTGGAAAAATAAACTTCACGTTGAAAGTCACGCGACTTGGAGTGTGGACTGTCAGATCTGGAACCTCAGATCCAATGGAGGAGAATGAGCGCAATATGAGATAGATGCGCGGGCAGAACGAGGATGGGTGGTTTCGATTTGGATCGTTGAATCGAACAGATCAATGGTCAGTATTTGATCTGGGGAATAAACGGAATAATACAATGGCGGGAGCAGGTTGATAAGGGTCGTTGATTTGCAGAGATCAACGGTCGGGCTTTGGCCTAAAACATTAGAACGCGGGGTGCATAGATTTAAACCAAAGTCAGGAAATGTGATTTGGACACGTGGATGGTCCAGATGCGATCGAAGGCATTCAATTGGCGGGGGGAAGAATTTGCACAGCGCCGATGCGATTGAGCGCTGACCGTCGATCTGTAGATCAGATCGATGGTGGGAAATGAATCGGGGGATTTTGAAGCAGAGGCAAGGCTAATGATTGGAGCGAATGTGGGCCGTTGGATCTGGGATATGGCGGATAATTCCAACGGTGGAAAAACCATCGGGGAATGCCAATCAGAGGGAACACAAAAGTGAGCCCGATAAAACTTCCGATGCGATGTAGCGCGGGCCATTTGATCGGCTCAGGATCAATGTTCGATATCGTTTTAAAACTCACACTCGCGGAAACCCTTTAAAACATAGGAAAACCCAAAATTAAATGAAAAATAAAGGTTTTATGGTGTCAGGCGGGTTTTATATATATATGAAGTGAATAGGCGCCCGTCTGCGGGGCCCGTGGTCTTTATGAAATATAATATGCCCGGGGCGAATATAATAAAGGGCCAATCGCATCGGAACTGTCTAGCTCGGTCTTTCAATCTAACCATTTGATTTTTGCCGATGCAATTGGCGCTTGGGACTTTAACTCCTGGTCTCGGGCAGAGTTATATGGAGTAAAGTGGAGGGGGCGGAGTTTAATACAATGGGGCTCAATCGCATCGGAAGTTTTGATGCGGGTCTTTCAATCTACCCATTTTTCATTAAAAAAACATAACTTCGGTGCTTTTAGACCAAACTTTGGAAAAAGTGGGTTTATGACTTTACAAAGGAAAATATCAATCGGGAATGGATTTTTACAATGTTTTTAGCGCCCAATTGCGGGCCCACGGATTATATGAAGTATTAATATGATCGAGAGTTGTGTACAAGGACTTAATTGCATCGAAACTTTTTAACATGGTAAATAGACTTGCGCGTTGAGATTTTTGCGATGCGATAAGCGCTTAAATGGCTTAGCGCATGGTTCTAGCACCAGGACATATAATGGGGAAGTGGTTAAGACTTAGCCCAAGGGGGCTTAAGTTTGTAATACAAAAAAGGTGTTTTTTAATGAAAATTTTCAAGTTTTCAATGGATTTGGGGGTTTTGGCAGAGTCAAAAAGGAGTTTTAAACTCTACAAGGTGGATTTTACGAAGGAAAAAAAAGGTGAATAGATGAAAAATAGAGGAAAATGATGGGGGAAAAAAGGGAACAAAATGAAGGTTAGTTTTGATATGGAGGGAGGGGAAAAATGGTGTTTGCAGCAATATTTTTTCTTGAAATCAACAGAATTTCTGAGTTGGGAAAAGGAAACAGCAGTGAAGATTTGAACAAAGGGCCAAATGCCTTCATGAGTCTTCAAGAGATAACATTTTTTGCAATAAAACTTGTTCCTTGAAGGCTCCAAAAATGTTTTAGCCACCATTTGGTATGACAAATTTTATTGGTGGCTAACAATGGCTCCACTTGGGGATGGTGCCTTCTTGAAGGCATCAAGAACTTCAGACTTGCATTCTTTGGGAGGCTCATATATGTTTGGGCTCATAATCGTGGACAAGGGTCTAAAAAAAATATTGTAGTACTCAGAGAGATATTTCCGACGATATATTCTATGCGCCAAACAGAGATAATATGACCAAGTTACAACCCCGGGAAGTTGGCTGCCCAACTAACCCCAACGGGGCCCACAAAATCTTGGTGTTCCATCTCCTAGGGTTAGAGTTTTTCTTGTTTAGGGTTTTCCCATGTTTTTCAATAATAAAAAGGTCTTCATCCTCATTGTAACATAATTTAGAGGCATGTAACCACCACATCTCTTCTCAAAGATAAGCTACCATCGCCTGAGCTAGTTTATTTCCATTATGTATGTAAGCTTATTTTAGTTATTTGATATTAATGAAATGAAGTATATTTTCTGATGCATCTCTAGGTTTATGTCTATTTATATATTTTATTGTGTTCCTTCATAAATCCGGATCAAATTCCTTCTCCCACTGTTGACTGCAACCCCTCACTACGCCATGCGTTGTTCTGCTTTCCTTCCTGTCATATGTTGCAATTGCAATGGACAATGTAGCCTCTCCTAGATCATAGCACATGTTGTAGTTTTAGTTAGCAATCCATCAACCCTTGTCCACTAAATTCCCTCACTATGCAGTCACTGAATCCTGCCCTACCTCCTGAGCACATGTTGCAACTCTAGTCCACAATCAAGGCCTCTCTCAGTCACTGTGAATCTAAACTACACTATCATTGTCTCCTTCTCCCTTGAGCCTTGCACACTGTGTAGTTTTAGTTGGAAATCTCATCACATTGTCTCTTTCACTTTCCCATTGTGTTGGACCCTAAATAGCCCCTCTTTAGATCACATGTTGTATTTTTAGTGAGCATTAGTCCCTTCCTCAACCGTCGCTAAGCTCAACTGCACCTTTCGTAGCAAGCCTTTCCTCTTCAGTCCTTACACAGGCCCATGACAAGCAGCTTCTTCCATGAGAAAAGTAGGGATAGAATATATGGTATCCAGATTGATCTTTCCTTCTCACGAGTGAGCTACATTGGCAGGTGTACCTCCTCAACCAGGCAGGGTGATGCTCAAGGAAGATGTCAAAGAGAAGGAATAAGGAAGCACTTACAAAGAAGCATAAGAAGAACCATCATGAAGACATGAAGCAGATCCTGGACCATGATAGAATGAAGACATTTCATGATGAATCAGAAGGTCTCGATACTGACCAAACACCATTTGGAGGGTGAAGATGAAGAAAAAATCATATCCACCATCTAGAATGATAGACATAGTAGTGAGGAGAGAAGCTTGGCATTGCCACATAATCTTGAAGTTCCATGTCATCATTGCCAAGTTATGGCTTGGAAAAGTGTCATCACAATTTCATATGTGTCAATGTGTATTGCCACATGATGTGGAATGTAATGATGTATTATCAAAAGGAAAATGACAAAATGTAAATATGTGGAAGTCCACAAGTCACATGTGGAATATGAAAAGCCACACATGGACCAAAGAGTCTTATAGAAGTTCAAAGGTCATTTAGGAGCTCTAGAGTCATGAGGTAACTCAAGAGTCATAAGGGATATGAAATTCCATTCCTCTTGTTATAAAAGAAACCTCATAATTCAAGCAAGAGGCTTTTTGAGTCATAGATTTTGGAGAGCTAGTCTTAGCTTGTTCATCTTGACATAGCAGAGAATATCATTCCTTGGAGAATCAAGAAGTGACTTAATGTTCCACTACTAGAGCTAGTGACTCAACATTATAACTATGTACTTGGATCTTTCCCTTAATAATTAGAAGCTCATTGAGCCAACACACTTTCATGCATGTATTGTGAAAGTTGTAAGACTATTCTTTAGATGTTTGTGGTATATGTTATGTTCATATGTACTAAAGAAGTTGAATTACTTCATTGGATTTAGTGCTTATCCTGTTAAATGTGTGTTGTATTTTCTTTAATTTTTGTTTTGTCTATGTGAATTATTTCGCTATATATTTAATGAATCTTTCCTTGCTCTCATGTGTCTCTCTTAGGATAGTGTTATTACTTTCCTCCTAGAGGCTTGCTCTTTAGTTCCCTCTTGTGAAAGCCTCCTTTTACACATTTGAATTGGTGTTTCACAATGTAAAATTACTTGTTTGTTCAAAGGTTATGTGTATAATCCCTTATGTTATCCATTGAAACCAAGGCAAACCTTAGAGTTATGGTGGTCGGGTCAATACTCTGGACGGGGCTCATACTCTAAATGGTGTGAGATCTAATTGGGACTTCACATCGGGGTAACCCCGTGTATGTTGGCGGTATCCAACACCATCAACATATTGATAATCAAATTAAAACTCTGAAAGCCCTACTTTTATATTGACATAAAAATATATAAAATAAAAACCTCATTAAAACTCCAAAACAAATTTTACATTTATAAAAAATAAATTGTAATTGTGTTAGTTTTTTTGGATGCAAGGTGTTGGCATGGCATAGTGTTGATTTCAATTTAGTGGTCAGTTAATGGTATCAAACTTCCCACAATGCAATAATGATAGAATGATTAGGGCCACAGATAGGGTTACTTAATTGTCTTTCACTAAAATGGGTATGATTTTTCCTTGTATATTCATTTCAAAGTTTAGCAATAAGAGTATTATTAATCAATTGAATATTGAATATTAAATTAGTGCAATCATATAACTTAAATGATTGATAAATGTTGATGGACATCAAAACATGTATATCGTAATACATCTCTAATTACGAAAATTTTAAAAAATCATAAAAATTAACTAAATTATATTTTATTATTATTAATATATAGGTTAAACACACATACACACACACACACACACACATATATAAATACGAGAAAATTCTTAACCATAAAGATTCACCCTTACTTTAATATGGAGATTCTTAACTTATAAATAGATTTTGGTACAATACCATGACTTATGAATACTGCATGTCCAAAAACCCATAACTCATTTCACATTCACAATATTTTAGATAGATTTTAATTTAATTTAATTTTATAATATATATATATATATTTTAATTAGCCCCACGGGGGTAGGCGAGTTGGTAATCAGAATGCGGTGAAGTTCGTTTGTAAGGCGAGCTTGACAGGAGGTCACGAGTTCAAATCCCCTGGACTAAAGCAAAGTTGTGGAGAGGGGCGGGCACATGCTCCCAGTGGGTATAGTGGTAGCGGTCAGAATCGACCCCGTGTAACACGAGTCGCGAGGCTGCCCCAATTGTCGATCCACTGTAAAAAAAAAAAATATATATATATATATATATATATATATATATATATATATATATATATATATATATATATATATATATATATATATATATATATATATATATTTAATTGAAGAACAAAAGGGCATAACTATTTTTGAGATAATATCAACCCTCTATCTAGACTATTATTAAAACTATTCCATGGACGTTAAATCCCTACCATCCATTTGTTAGTTATTGATAATTAAATTAAATTCAAACCTTAAGAAGGTAAGAGATTAATTGAAATTCTTTAACATTTAATTTCTATGCTCAAAGAAGTGAGAGAAGCATTCCGAGATCACCTTAATTTTTTTGACTTAAAAGTTTAAGAAGCTTAGTAGTGTGACAAATATTTTGAAAATTAGATAGAATGAGAGTATAAGATGCGGAATCTAAGAGAAAGTAATTTTCATATTCAATCATCTCAATATCGCATAGGTGACAAACTCTTTCATCTCAAGGCGTTTTGGGAATCGACCAATGTCTAGTTTCACTATGAAGCTCATGAGAATTAGTTTTTTATCTTAGAAATTTTCATTTTCTTCTTAACACTTATCAAGATAAAAAGACATTGTTGGTTTTCTAGATTGGGGTTTATCACTGCCTTATAATATCTTAGTTTCCTTTTTCCCTCCAACTCTTTATACCCCCACCGTTTCTCCTTGAATTTGGAATTAATAATACTTTTAGTATTATTTTTGTTCAGAAAGATGAGCTCCTTTATCCCCCAATTGCTGAGCCAAAAATGGGCGTCCTTACATGCCATCCTTGATTGAATCATTTGTGTGGGTTTTGAATAGAGTTAGAAGTAATCTTAAGAAACCTCTTGGCTTCCATGTTGTATAATTCTTATAAATAAGATGTTTAGCAATAGTCATGCTTTCAATGGGGGAGAGACATCCTTCAATTAAGAGGATAAGGTAGGGATTATTACCTTTAATTTTGAGGTTGTAGGTTATAAACTACTTTTCAATTTGTTTAACCTTTCCCCGCAACTCTTTGGATATATTGCAACCCTAAGCGCCACATTCATATAAAACAAGAGAAGTGACTTCCTCCAAATAATTGTTATCATGAATGAAAGTATCATTAGTGATATTTTTGGATTTAATTATAACCTATTATAAATAAGATGCCTACTCATAGTCATGTTTTCAATGGGGGGAAGACATGCTTCAATTAAGAGGATAGAGTAGGGAGTATTACCTTTAATTTTGAGGTTGTAGGTTATAAATTGCTTTTCAATTTGTTTAATATTTGCCCACAACTCTTTGGATATATTACAACCCCAAGTGTCACATCCTTATAAAAACAAGAGAATAAACTTCCTTTAAATAATTGTTATCATAAATAAAAGTATAATTAGTAATATTTTTGTATTTAATTATCATAATTTTAGTTTTATCAATATTAAAAATTATCTATATATATATACATATATTTTAATTAATAAATAAATATTCATATATTAATTCAATTAATATTAATTAATTTTATATTTATAATTCTTAAACATATATACTACAATTTAAAAAACAAATATATATATATATATATATATATATATATTGTAAACTTAGTAGATCCTTACTACTTTCTATTTATAAACAAAATCAGGTCAAAAAGATACAACTTTAGGCCTCAACCTGCCCGTAGGAAACCAGGTCTGTTGGTCATCTTAGCGAGTTATAAGCCATCCAAAACATATACATCTTTAGTCTAGTTATGGCTGTCTTCAAATAGGTAATATCAGTATCAATATTTGTAAGCATAAACATCAAAATATAATAAAAGCTATCCGCTAATATTAACAAAAACTAAAACTAGGATGATCATTTCTCAATTCAACCTCGAACAGAGTGGCCATCAATCATCATCCGAATCCACAGGAATCGGGTCTTTAACGCTGGAACTATGCATATCAACCTGATGCATCGATTACAACTACTTCTCGATTCTGCCTAAGCGTACATATTGATGGTTTTGTCGAAGGTTCATTTCCTAAATGGACCTGTTGATCTCAATTAAAGTTGTTGCAAATTTGGGGTCACCCCCAACCTCTTGAACAAACATTATTGCCTTAATCGGAAGGCATTTCAAGATCCAGTATGTTGGAATGGAATGGTGGAATAGTGAAATTATTCCTCGAGTGTGACCCGGGTCAATGATGATGTGGTTGAGTTCTTCCTCAGCAGTTTCTTCTTCTTCCTCTTGTTTGGCTCTTGCATGGCCTTCCCATCCATGAATTAGGGATTTGATGTAACATGGTGTCTCCTTGGAATATGCTTGAAACAAATTTTCCATAACTTCCTTGCCCGATTTTCTTCCACGCTTAGCTAGAGGTTTTGAAACTTTTGACTTTCCTTTTTCCTTTGCTTCCTTTTTTGTCAAGTTTCCCTTAGCCATAGTGTTCATAGTGCAATCTTACAGTAATATTCTATGCTGGAAGACTTGGCGAGGAAAACCTGTAATAGTGACAAGTTTAAAACATCCAAATTGAGTATAAAACTAGCAAATAAACGGTTCCAGACTTCCCCCAATAGCTTTTGGAGTATGCCACATTAAGAGACTCAGAGTAAGCATCTTGATTACAAAGTTCCTATCCCAACCTAGACTAAACCCTTGTCCCTCAATGGTAACACCATAATACAAAAACAAATCCCAAGACAACACCGGAGCTATGACCACAACACCCTTATTCCAGCCACCCAAATTACCTTTGACCCAGGGACCCCTCTCGCAAGGACTAACAGAATGACACCGAACATAATTAGTTAAAAAACTGATCGACTGACAGCAAAGCCTCATATTCCCATCCTCAACAGATTTTCTCCTAAAATTAATAGCATTATAAGCCATGTAGGTGACTTCCCACATCTGGAGATTCAAAGTGAAGGTCAACAGAGAAAAAGGAAACCCAGAATTACTGCCATGCAACTTAAAAATGGGCCAAACCATAATCAAGGAAGAAGTTGGCAAGTCCATACCTCTCATCGGTAAAAACAACTTAACCATGCAAGACATGCATGACAGAGTATACTGAGACAAAGACCAATTTAAACCTATCAGAACTTCTACCGAATCCCGTTGACCCATATAATATTCAACTTCATCATTAAACAGACTATTGTTAATTGTGTCCATGCAACAATTTACAAAATAGTGAACCAAATAAATAAAATCAAGAAAATCCATTATTTTTCTTCGCATGCAGCAGTATGCAGAGACTTGTTTCATCATTATCTCATATGGAGAATTGGATACATACCAATGCAAAACTGCAGGATTAAAAGTCCTCCAACGTCGTCTGGTTTGTTGACAGGGATGCTCGCGGCAGGAACCTAGCATGCACAGGATGGCAACCTTGCAGAGGAGAATGACACTGCAGAGAGTAACCAAAGGGAGAATGAAGCTGCAGAGGATAATCGAAAATGTGTTAAACCCCCGCACCAGCTAACCCGACACACATTCCAACTTTGTCCTAACAACCCACTTGACTCACCAGATTTTTTGCCATTCTAATTTAATAAGCTCATAATTAACCGTTGGGGGAGTTGTAAACACGTCTTCCTCGATGTTGGTACAAATGCCACCGCGTGCTCTCACCGCAGACCCACCTCCCATCACGGCGACGTGGCTCTAATCTCACCAGCTGGCACCCCGATCGGGGGGGGGGGGGGGGGGTTGGTTGTTATCTCGATCATTGTGCCTACAATCCCATTGTGTGATGAATTGAAGGTCTGCAAGCTCTAGTTCCATGTTAATCCTCCAAGGTTAATCCATGACCCTATCTTCATTGTTGCATCCCCAATTCGCCAAATAATTTGTTGCTTCATTTCCTGATCTCCTGACATGAAGTGGAATAATATAGCTGATTTTAGCCATTGTTTCCTTTATTTCCTAGATGAGTCTTTCTATTCTCCAGCTACTGCTTATATGTTCCCAGTGAGCTCCCTACTGCAGCTTTCGGAGGACACCCGTAACCATGGCCGAATCTCCTTCAATCTCCAGTTGGTTGTACTGTTCACGATTAGAAATTTGCAGACCTTGTTTTGCAAAAATTAGTTTCGCTTTGTTGTTTCTAGTGTACCCTAGGTCAGTGGAAAAAACCCTCAGGACTCATCTAGTGCAATCCCGAAAATTTTTTCCAGCCCCTGCCTAACCTGGATTTCCCTTTGAGGCCCCATCATAATTTAGTTTGATGAATCCCGACTGAGGAGGTATGAATCTGTCCCGTACTTCGATGGCTATGGATCTGGGTTTCCAAGAGGTCGACATGAGCATCTCTGCCTTGAGATTTAATTGGTTGAGAATCCTTCCCTCTGTGCCTTGGACCGTCCAATATTCTTGACTCCATTTTTTGGCCAATACAATCTCTTAGATATTTTGGACTATGGTTTTCCAAATCTCAGGCATTTGTTGCTTCTCATTATGAAAGATTCATCGATTCCTTTCCTTCCACACTATCCATAGTAGGAATCTCAACGAAAGAGTCCAGGCTATGTTTATTACTCTACTCCAATAACCTCCTTTTCTCCAATGCTCCATTGTTTGTCTAATGATATCAATATTTCTGTTTGTTTGTAGGAACAGCAGGAATAGTTTGTGCCACATATGGTCCACCACCGAACAGGTATTAAGAAGGTGTTCTAGGTTTTCTCATGCTCTCCACACATCACACAAAAAGATGGTCTGATCATGTCGCGTTTCTAGAGCTGATCCTAGGTAAGAATTTTGCCATGCCCCACAATCCATATAAAGTGTTCAATTTTGGGCCAGTGTTTTGTGGACCAATTTTTTTTCCATAACCTATTGTCTGGTAAATTTACATAATTTGATTTAATCTGGTATGCTTCCTTAGTTGTGAACATTCCTTTCATACTGTACCCCTAGCGTAGGATATCATTTCCTGCTAGGATAGGTATTTTCTTGGAGTGAAGTTTTCTATCAAAATTTCCCCATTGTTGTGTGTCTAGTGCCTACTGCCATTGTTGTTTTTGCTTCCATATCCTCCAAAACTGGTCATTTTTTTCTTCCCAATATATGTTTACCTCTTTAGTATGAGGTTGATTTGTGAACAAAAATATTTCAGCTAAATCTAACCTGCTATATAGCTTCTCACGCTGTTGCCAAGGATCTTCCCCTAGGTTGCCTCCTCTGATCTCCCAGAAACTATGGTCAGTAATTAAATTCCTGTTATCTGAAGCCAATTTCCAAATTCCAAATCCTCTGGGAACGATATGCAGTTGCAACCGATCTCTCGTGGCCTGAGGCATTTCATATTTTCGTTCCCATATGTTTTCCCATAGGGTTATACCTCCCTACATCCATCGCCACCACAATTTAGGCCCCATGACCTAGTTTATGGTGAAGGGATCTCGTAAACCCAATCCTCCTTTAGATTTAGGCAGAGGAAGATTATCCCATGATAAGAGAGCCCACTTGTGTTTTTGTTGAGACCTTTGCCATAATTTTTTTTTTTTAAATATTAACCATCTCATAACAAATAGTCTTCGGAGTTGCCATCCCAGAAAGTTGATAGATAGGGATGGACTGTAGAACAGATTTCAGAAGGATGACATAGCTAGGGCCATTAAGAGCCCGAAAGGACCAATTCGGCAAGCGGTTTTGAATTCTGGTGATTAGGTTTTTCCAGCGAGATATTCTTAGGGAATTTACAGAGAGAGGCATGCCAAGGTATTTAGTGGGAAAAGTCCCAATAGAAAATCCAAGAGTTCGAGCTAAGAACCTTTGGGATTGAGGAGCAGTGTTAAAGAAAAAAACATTAGATTTGTCATTATTTATCAAGGTCCCCAAGGTGGCCATAAACACTTTTAGGATATCTAATATGGCTTTTGCTTCCTGGAGGCTAGCTCGACAGGACATCATTATATCATCAATGAATTTTTGGTGAGATAAGGTGAGATATAGGCCCCAAAGTTTTAAGGCTTTTAGGGTTCCATCCATCACCCTACAATTGATAAGTCTGCCCAACCCCTTCGTTGTAATGAGGAATAGGAAAAGGGATAAGGGATCTCCCTATCTCAAGCCACAAGAGGCATTAAAAGGATCAGAGGGGCTTCCATTGACAACGATTGAGAAATTTGAGGTTGAGATGAAGGAGAGGATCCAATCAACCCATCTTTGATCAAAACCGAAAGATACTTGAATTTTTTGTAGATAACACCAACTTAGATGGTCATAGGCTTTGGCCAAGTCAAGTTTAATGAGCATACATTTAGCTTTAAGAGTACGATGGGAATGAATGGCTTCCTGGGCAGTCACAATACCATCAAGAATCTGTCTACCTTTGACAAATCCTATTTTCTCAGGGGAGATAAGAGTGGGTAGAATGAGTTTAAGCCTATTGACCATAGTAGTAGACAAACTATTTTAAATTACGTTACACGAGGAATTTGGTATGAATCCCGAAGGAACATCATAATTCTCTTACTTGGGGATCAATGCAATAAAATTAGAATTCAAGGATGGATATACATGTCTTGTTCTTCGTGACTCTTCTGCTAGGTCTAAAATGACTTTGCCAATAAAGGACCAAGAATCCTGAAAGAATTCTATAGTGAAACCATCAGGGCTTGGCACCTTACTTTTAGCTAAGCCTTTGACCACTTCCTCCACCTATTGAATAGTGATTTCCCTGAGTAGAGCTAAATTATGCTCCCTGTTAACAACTGAGGGAACGAATTTCTTTACGCGATTAATGGCTTCCATTCGATTTTGATCTGGTTTCATTAGTATGTCTCGGAAGTGGTTAACCAACTCATTCTCCAAATCTTGATGTTGGACCAATTTGTTTCCTCCCGAATATTTGAGGGAAAAAATATGATTATGTTGGCGTCTTTGTATCATTGTTTTATGGAAAAAAAATGGAATTATTATCCCCTTCTCTTAACCATTGAATTCTTGATTTGGTTTCCACAATATCTCTTCTTGGATTCTTCGTTCTTCCAGTTTGTTTATTAATGAATCTTCCTCTTTAACAAGGTCTACATATCTCCCCATTAGAATCATCTGTTGTTTGATATGCTACATATTCCCTTGGAGTTTTTCCTTATCTTCATGAATGTTCCCGAATTCAGTTTGTTCCATTTTCTCATTTTCTATTTGATGTCTTTGAGTTTTAACTGGAACGTATGCATTCTATTCATGCCTTGCATCCTGATTTCTTCTCGCTAACTTTTAACTTTACTGATGAAAGTAGGTTTTCTCAGCTAAAAAATCTCAAATCTGAAAGGACGTTTGTTATTTTGTTGTCTCATATCCACCTCCAAATGAATTGGTCAGTGATATGATCCCATGCAAGGCATGATAGAGGCTTCATATAATGCATCTAAGATAATGTGGTCTTTAGACACTAGGAATCTATCGAGGTGTGAGGAAACTTGATGAGTTCCCCCCCTCCTATTATTCCAAGTAAATTTTCCATTTACAGTATGTATGTTAACAATTCGATGATCAGAAATCAGTTCCCGAAAAATTTCCATCTCTGTCTCATTCCTTCCTATGCCTCCTTTTCTTTCTTCAAGGCATGTAATCATGTTAAAATCTCCTCCCAACACCCAATATTTCTCTGTGTTAGGAAATTTTAAACTCCTTACACTTTCAAGAAAAGCCTGTTTATCTCCTAGAAGGTGTGGGATATGCGGAAGGCTAATCCATCCTTCAGCCAAAACCTCAACAGGTTCCAAAGAATTGCTATGCCACCCACAATTCCTCACGAGTCAATAGCCATGAATTCATATCTGGGTTTGATATGGTTCATAATTTCTTCTAGTCGTAAACCTGACACTTTGGTTTCCTAGAGGAGAAACACTTGCAGTTTATTTTTCTTCAATCTTTCTTGTAAGTATCTATGTTTTCCTTTACTGTTAAGGCCCCTTATATTCTAGGAGATAACTATCATTAAGGAATTTTACGGATTTTTTGAAATACCATTGTGAGTGGTATAACATGTCCCAAGTAAACCAAAATTTCTCCAACTGTCTGAATCGATTCCTGCAAATCTTTCCTTCCCTTCTTTTTAACTGTTTTAGTTTTGGAATTATTTTCCTAGTTGCTTCCCTGAGGATTAGTAGGTGTGTTTGCCAATTCTACTTCTCTTCTTGCTTGGGTGGTTAAGTATTGGTCGAATGTTTCCTTATATGGAATAGTTTTGTCATCAGGGATAAATCTATCATCCAAATTTCCACATTCTTGTAGCAGTTTCTTCATAACCAATTCCTCCTTACTTAACTCATCTTTGGTGATGTCTACCTCCATATACGCTTGGTCTATAGGTTGAGATTATTACTCCTAGTCTCTACCTCTAATGGAGCTTTTCTCTTAGCTTTCGCAGGTTTTCTATGACTATTACTGGAGCCATCGTCATTCACTTATTCAACTTTTTTTCCAAGATCCCCTATTTCTTGAAGGACTTCATATCTGTTTTGATTGGTTCTTAGAGGCTTTTTATTGTTCTGTTGGTTTTCATGTTTTTTCCCAAGCATTAGTTTACTTGTAACAGTGTTAAAACCCTCATCATTCTCCGGGGGAACTTCCCCTCCCTGTGTTTGCTTCCCTTCAGGCAGATCTGGTTTATTAAGAAGGCATGTTTTAAAAATATGGCCATATTCATGGCATCTCCTATATCTAAATGGAATATGTTCATAATCAATTAGTTTTTTCCATACCTCCCCTTCATATTCCAATTTAGTTAACTCAGTAAGGAGCTTTGTAATATTCATATACACAAAATACGAGAAATAAAAGTATACCTGCCTCGTCGTGTCGTTTCGGCTATCTTCACAAATCTCCCTAGAGAATTACCTATTCCTTCTAGAATCGCAAGGTCCTAGAAATCAACAGGTAAGCCAAACAAATATACCCAAACTGGAGTCGAGAGGAATTTTTCTTGATCCGGATTGTAGCATTCCTCCCATTGTCGAAGAAATAGACTAGCACTGTAATAAAAATAATGCCCTCTTTCAAAAATCCTTTCTTTATCAAGAAGGCTTGTGAATATGATTGTGAAAAACCCTCTAGCCCCAAATTTGATATGAATATGACCCTTTGGTTTCCACTTGAGTTGAATCCACTTATGTAAATCTTTCTCAGTGGGCCAAATTTCAATGAATTTGCATATGAAAGCATGGTATTTCATATATCCTCTGTAGTGATCTAATTTATTGGCCGGTATAACAAAACAAGGCTTTTTGGTGGCTCTTGGTAGCCATTTCCCTCAGATTGTTTCTTGCCATTGGGCCCCTAGCACCAACCCTGAGTTAGGACCGGTTCCCCCTTACACCCCTGATTGTTTCCCACTACAATCTCCTGGTCATTGCATTTCTGTAGGACGGAATCTCACCCCCCCAGAGTTCGCTTCCATTTTGCCTTACCACAAGACTGCAACCGTAGCCTCTTCTCCCACAATATCCATGCTTTCATATGTCTATCAAGAACCCTAGATCAACCATGTTCTTTATTTTAAAATGAAGAAATAATGTCTTAACTTAAACGAAGACTCGAGCATAGGCGTCGGTTGGAATTGGTTACTTCAATGATTTTTTTAATTTTTTTTTTTTTGATCTGATGGTGTAAATTTTAATATGCCATTATATTCTAGTAGTTTCCACGACACCAATGGATGAATTTCACACCACTAATGTTCTTGCATATCCAAATCATATGTTTAAACCTTTCTTAAATTTTTCTTTTACAAAACACAATTGTACAAGTTATCTGTCACAACATATGAAGATTAGAGATATGGAAATAAAAATATAAATGTTAAAAATTACATTATTGAAACGTGGCTGCATTGAAATATGGTGAGCTACATTTTTAAAATTATTCCTTTCAAAAATATGATTGGACCAAATATATATCCTCAATTCATTGGCTCTAGTTTTATCAAACTAGAAAAATATTAATATCGTTGGTTTTATAGAAGAAATATAATTTACATATTTTAGGTTTCAAATTTTAATATAGTTTATATAGTATTAATTTTTAAATTTGTTAAAATAATATATAATATTATATTATATTCTAATATAAAATTTAATATAAAGAATTGGTTTATTTTAATATTATAAATGGTCTATTTCTTCTTAGTGGCCATCAGTTTTTCTCTTTTATTTAACCAAGTTTTGAAAATATTTATTTGATTTAAAATTGATAAGCATATATATATATATATATATATATATATATATATATATATATATATATATATATGAGAGAGGGAGAAATAATCATGAATTTTTTTAATAAAAGACTGGCCTGTGGATTATGAGACACTCTTTGTAGAAATTAAAAAAACGTAATGCCCACATGCCCTTTCATCTAAGAACTGAATTCATTTTCAAAATGATAGAATATTCACATTGTATAATCAATCATACTAGAAAATTTTAAAGAAAAAATTAAACAATTCCACATAATATTTTAAAAAATTAAACAATTCCACATTAGATTGACAAATCTCTTTTAAATTCTACTAATTTACTATGCCATTTTCCAAATTTAATGTGATTAAAAAAAAAAGAAAATGAAACCTGGACACTGAGGAATTTGTGAATTTCAAAAAAACATGAACAAGGTGAATTGAAGTTTAAAACCGCAAAGAAGCAAAATCGCGATTTCTCCAAATAAATCCATGTAGGGAAAATCGGAAAAAATCGTAAAAATCGAGAAAAAATCGGCACATACAAAAATATTCATTTTTTTTCAATTTTTTTAATATCTAAAGCACCCACAACATAAAATAAATGCATTGACACATAAATATGAAAAAAACTAATATATAAGACGTGTAATATCATGTCTAGTGCTACATCACACACAATAGTGAATCATGTCCTGAATACTAAGTCCTGAGTCTCAACTCAACCTCAAAATATCAACAAAAAATATAATAATGTATCTCATATCATGAGTCATAATGTTATATACAAAGGAATGCACCAAATAACCTATACTATTGATTTCCTCTGCCCCTCTTGCGAGAAAATGTAACAGCTTTCCCTCTAGACGAAGAAGCTGGCGGGGCTGGCAATGGACTCTGTTGTGCTCCAGATCTTGAAGCACCAGGAGCTAAAGGAGGCAGACCACGTCCTCTATCGGTAGCAGGGGTAGGTGGTGTCACCTCCTCCTCCTGTTGTTGCTCCTCCTCCTCCTCCTCATGAAACTCATCATTGATTCATCACTACTAGAAATGGGATCATCAACAAGAGATACATAAACATCATCTAGCTCAAAGTCTTCAGACTTGGATTGCTCAACCTTATAACATGATAGAAATTGAAAAAGTTTAACATGCCTAACCAATGATTTTGGTTTGAGTGAAGGTTTCATCTCCTCAACCTTAAAATGCGGTAGAAAAAGATTAACATGCCTAACCAGTTGTTTTCCTTTGAGTGAAGGGTACATTCTTGTTAAGGCCACAGTGGGGGAGTTCAACAATCAATACCACCAACATCAACAAAGTTCAACAATCAATGCCACCAACATCAAGGTTCTTAAAGGACTTCATACTCTTGATCAAATTCCAATCTCATACCCTTACACATAATAGAATCAAATGGAAACAATGCAAATCCCCAAACCATGAAACCCTGAAAACCATTAAGTCTGCTGAATTTTGAGTGAAATCTAAAATTCTAGTTTCTCCATATGAAATCCAATGAGGTCGAATCCAGGGTGTCTCAGAAAATGAGAGGCTACAAAATGAAAAAAAAAAAAAAATCGATTTTTGAACTTATAGGGTTGTTGTTTGATGGGCCCACGATTTTTACCAAAAAATCGCGATTTTTTGGCGATCGGTGATTTTTTCAAAAAATTGGGAAAAAATCGCCGATAAAATCGTTGAGTTGAAAAAATCGCGATAAAATCGCGATGTTTGCTTCTATGGTTTAAAGCACTCATTAATAAAGATTTAATTAGGAATCTATGGATAAAAGAGATAATATTTGTTTGAATTTCATTTCCAAGTATAAATGAGTATGGTAAACCATCATATATATATATATATATATATATATATATATATATATATATATATATATTAAATGACCTCAATCACAAGTATTATATTAATATTTCAGTTTATATCAATATTATAATATTATAATAATACATATTAGGTTTTAACAATAATTTTTAAATTTTACTTCTAATATTGTGTTTAAATATTAATGCAGTTTCTTTGTTATCTTTGAAATGATTGAATCCTCACATTTTTTTATTTTTATAATAAAAAATTAAATTCTTTAACTATAAAGAAATTGAATATCCAAGAATAATGGAGAATTTTTTTTTTGCAATTTAATAAATGATGATATACAATAAGAAATTCATCAATTTCAACATAACATAAATCTTTTAATACTCTTAATAAATAAGATATGTGTAAAGCAAGAGATAGCCACAGAAATGATATGCTATAAACTTTAGTCAAGTCCCAAACAAAAATGTTATACAACCATATTGTCCATCAATCCCAAATAATTCAGTTTATAATAATACAATATTAGTTTTTAATATTAAATTTTTAAGTTCTAATATTAAGTTTGATTTTTAGCGTCATATCTAACAATAATACTCATTTTTACCTTTAATTTTAATAAATATGGTATTTTATTATATATATATATATATATGAATTATATTTTAGTTTTAAATATAACTATTAAGATATAACCAAAATTTTATGTAATAACTAATATTATATTAATATACAAAATAATGTTAATATAATAAATATAATTATATAAACATAAAATAATAGAGATATTATTATTTATATAGTTATTAATAATTACAAATATTAGTCGTTAACTAAATACACCTAATAGTTATTAATGTGATAGGTGGTGGATATATGTCTATGGCAATGACATTGGTAAATGTGGTTGTAGATGTATTTTATAGAAGCCTATCCACGTATATCAATCATATTGGTAAGTAACAATAACAGTGATTCCCTGTAACCTTTATTAATATGAAGAGTTTCGAAATATCAATTGTAACCATCTCAGTGGCGTATTGCATCAAGTATTTTGTTTGGAAAATTTCCTAGGGATGAAATTGTAACAGTTCCTCATACACAAAATAAAAAAAAACTAATAACATCAAATCAACCCCATAAATACTATATCATTCGATTAAAGGTTACTATGAAATTACATATTTGCATCATTAATGTGAGTACTGCAAAGGTCCTCCATACATTATTGGTAAAAGTAATACATTAATCCATCTCATTATAATTCTTGACAGTTTAATACATTTACCATCGACACATGGAAATTGTCATTACAAGATGGTTTCAATGTTTCTGACCTCGACACAAAGTATTGGCACATAGGCATTACAATAATTCACTTTGGCAATGAAGGTTTAAATTGATAAAAATCTGCCATAATAATTTAGTACAGTTGTCATATCTCTTAACCATGGTGTATAACTTTCTTCTCATACCTTATTATTGTTTTGTAAATATTTTTTGTCTATTTATCACTATTGGAGGTCGATCCTCCACTCTTGAGCCCCAAGGCTGATGAACGCTCGAGATTCAATTAGGTTTTTTCCAAAATGTAACTACCATTTTGAAAATCGGAACCTGACCTTCATCCGCTTCTTGGGCGACAGCTGATCCTACTCTAGAACTGAGGTTCAAAATAGTGGCATTTGGTTGATGCAAGCCATATGAAAGATAACTTCAAAGGAAAAACTTTTTCTTAACCTTTTCCAAGGATTATGTTAATGAGTTTTTGTAAGTTCTCCCAGAGTGGCTGAGGGTTTTCTTTGTCGCCCTTAGGTCTTTCCGACACCTCACCATTTCATTACGGGAAGAGGTCAAAGAGTTATTATAGCTTGTTTCTCTTAAGAGTACACAGATGGTTCAACTGCCCGACTCAACATTTTGTTACCCTCCAATAGTTCACTAAGCCCAAGGGGTTTTCAAGCTTAAGAGAGGAATGTTGACAACTTAGGTATTGTAGAATGTGATTTTATTTTTATAGTCCTATTACAAGGCCATTTTTTTACTACATAACCTTTAGCACTTAATAATGCGTCATGTGTGGTTGTGGCCAGGTTACTTTCACAATTCCCTGTGCAAATGAATGGATATTTCCTACAACAACCACGAGTGTTTTCCTTTAGGGTTTACTCAATTCTTGAATAGAACGATAGCTGAGGCTCTGCTTGATGGGTAACCTTCAAACCCTCCGATTGAGGTTTACCTTTTATTTTATTTATTTTCATGGTGAATTTATTTTCACTATACAAAACTAATCCTCATGAACTCTTGGTCATACTTTGCAAGTTGGATGAGGTGAGGATCTCTTTCTTTTGTTAATCCTTTCTTTTCAAATGTAGGTTTTTCATTACACTTAGTGTTTCAACTTGACTGTAAAAAGGTATGGAGCCCCATTTCACCTCATTGAGGGATTTTATTGTACCACAGATTCCTCAAATGCAATGTATAGAGTATTTTACTTAGATCCAGATGCAACACATAATGTCGTGTTTTTTTATTCATTTACTACAGACAATTCTTTCTATTAGACAAACAGTTCTTTCTATGATACAAACATTTTACGTTTCGAGATCCTAGTCTTATATCAGAATGGTTCATTCATACCTCCTTTTTTTTTATATGTATTCCATCTAAATGGACAGTGATGTTCTACAGGAATAGTCTATATCTATTTAATGTTGCATGAATTTTAGACAGGGACAATTAGATATATTTACAATTGCTTCAGTTATATTCAGGAACAATTATTGGTATTTAATGATTTCTTATGTTACATGCTATCTTAGTTCATATTTAGCCATGTTCCTTATGTGATATGATTTGTAGGGTTACTACCTTCAAATGTAGTCTCTATTTTCAGTTTAATTCCATTTGGATAATTGCTTCCTCCATAATTGGTTATTGTACTTTTCAATGATCTCACATATTGTTCAAGATTTGCTTCACATTGTCTGCATGTTCAAGATTCTCTTCACATTGTCTAACTGTTCAGGATTATCTTCACATTATTTTCCATGGTCTTTAAATCACACTATTCAGGATTCTCTTTACATATTCTTCCATGGTCTTTAAATTATTCTCAAGTTTTCTACTCATATGGTCTGTCTTGGTTCTTAAATCTCTTAATGGAAAACATTATATTATTTCAGAGTTAGTCAACAAGAACTATCAGTTGTAGATAGTCCAATATTGTGATATTATTCGATCATTATCTTCCCTCTGTCAAGGGTACTGTCCCTAGGTATCATGTGAAGGCTTCACCCTAGGACTAAACTCCTTAGACCTGGAATGAATTATTTCCATGCTTTCCCTTGGAGGGAAAATTTCCTATTTTTCCAATAGGTTTCATACCCTCGTTTCCTTCTTGGATTTATATGTCTGGTAGGAAGATTAATATGTGTTTGATTATCTTTCCTACTCGTTATGGTACAATAAATAATTTATGCAACCTTTACTAATTTTCATAACAATCACATCCCTGCTACAAGGATTATTCCATTTTATATATATTAGGAAATAAACAACATACTCGAACAATTTTTTCCCATACATGTACTACTGTATTTATCTGTATATCTATCCAATAACTTTTTAGCAAATGCAATACTATTTTGGATGCACTATTTCATGTCATACATAATTTTTCAATGTAAAACTAATATTCTAATAAAAATTATAAACATTAAGTAAACCTACTTATCTTGTTACTCTACAATCCAGAATTTCATCATATCTATCAAGTAGGAAATAAAACTCCTCCCAACCATGAGATAGGCTCTTACGTCCCCTTCTCCTCCTGATTTATTTTCCAGAACAATCAACATCAATTTAACTTTTTACTTCTATGCCTCAAGATTCAAGTCCAACAATTCTTCATCTGAAATTCAGAGTTCCATTGGTTTAGAGCCAACTCTGGACAACTATATGACAATGTCCCAATACTTTTCATATTTTCCTCTTTCTCTTTCCTTATGGAATTCATCCAAAAACCACAAAAAATCCCCTCCTCCTCCTTGAGATTTTACTTTTATCTCTGGAGGAGTGGAAACTGCATGCAACTGTCTCTAACTGTTCTGGAACTAGAATTCAATTTCTCGAGTCTTTCTGTCTTGAAATTATTGTTTATTTTGTTAAAAAAAACAAGTAACACTGTCTCAAAGTTATTACCTTACTTTAACTATACATAACCAACTGGATTAACTTATGTAAATTTCTGTGGTAAAATTAAATAAAAAAAAAATTAGAGTAAATATTTTTTGTAATTTATGCACTCTCCTCTAGGGTATTACATCTTCCCTCGTGAAGAAGAACACCATCCTCAGTGTTTCCTTATATTTATTCTTCCTTCATAAAATATTCAATCTCCCAGGTAGCCTCTTCTGGGCTAAAGTGCAACACTTTAACTTGGTTGATGGCTCGTCTCCGAAAGTTATTTCTTTCTTATATAGGATGTGTTGAGGTTCTACCAAGAACTCTCCATATGGTTTTACCTGTACATTTTTCCATTGTATTATGTATCTAACATAATGTATGTATTGCTTTAATAAGGAGACATGGAATACATTGTGAAGTTTTATGTGGCTAGGAAAAGATAACTAGTAAGCCACTAGTCCAACTCTTTCTAAAATCTGGAATGGGCCACAAAAGTGAGGAGCCATCTTGGCTCAACTGGTCCATCTCAACGTGTTTTTCTTAGGTTTAATTCGTAAGTACACATGATATCAAACTTTGAATTCTCAATATGTTCTTTTTTTTATCAGCGTAAAAATTTTGTGTATCTTGGGAAACTTTTAGATTTTGGCAGATTTTCTTCACCTCTCGATTAATTTATTCCAATATTTTTGGCCCCAACCTCGTTCACTTTTCGGGCTATTCCAATTTACAGGTGTTATACAAATTCTTCCATATAATGCTTCTAAGAGACTCACTTTTTAAGGAGTCATGATATCCATAGTTATAATCAAATTCTACCAAGTGTAGATAGTCTTCCCACTTATTGGGTTGCTCCATGACATACATTCGCAGCATGTCTTCTAACACCTAATCCACATGTTCAGTCTGCCCATCCGTTTGAGGGTGATAGGATGTACTGAATGAAATATGAGTCCCCATCCCTATAAATAATTCTATCTAAAAGGAATAGGTAAATTTTACATATATGTATGAGATCACTAGCTTTTGAATACCATGCAGACGAAACACCTCCTTCATCAATATCGACAACTTGCGTTGCTTTTTAAGTATATTTTATAGGAATAAAGTGGGCTACTTTATTGAGCTTTTAAACTACCACCATTACTGAATCATTGTGCTTCTTAGACCTAGGTAATCCGGTGATAAAATCCAGTGTGATAACTTCCCACTTCCATTCTAGTACTAGTATGGGTTGTAGGAGACCATTAGGGTGTGGATGTTTAATTTAATCCTACTGACATTATATGCATCTAATTAAATATTTAGGAATGTATTTACACATATTTTTTTTTCTAAATGACTAATTCTATTCATCAAAAATATGGTACAAGATGATACAATCAAGAGAGACAAAAAATCGGCAACCGGAAATGATAGGACTATCAACCTCGGATTCGGAGAAGGAGTGAGACAAGCAGGAGCTACAACATATGGCAGGAGGAAAAAAAGACTGACTTCTACCCAGAATGGGCAGAAGCCTCAACACGAAGCTTTTTCCCTTTCCTTTTTTTGACTTCGACCCAACCGTCCTGGGGTGAATGCACAATAACAACTTGAAGATTGGGGTTCACCACAGGGGGGCCCTCCTTTTCTGAATCAGAGGAGGAGGAGGAAATGTGGACGCGTTTCTGAGCGGTGGCTGTATCGGATGAAAGCACCGGACCATCGATGGGAGGGACCACGAAATGAGGTGCATGATCCAATTCTGCATCGCTATCTTCATCTTCAGAGCTAGAGGAATCAGAATCCACAACTGGAGGTGGAGAGCAAGGAGCCCATCGTTTGGACTTGGCCTTGGAGAGGTTGTCCTTTTTCTTTTTTGCCGGGAGAGAAGGGAAGGTGTTCAGCAGATGCCTTGATTGGTGGCAATGGCGGCAACGGAATGCAGTATTTTCGTAATCCAGTGTCTGGGTCCATACAAAGTCGTTTATCTTGAGATTGATTTGGTCTGGAAGCCCTTTGCTCAAATCTAACTCCGCACATATTCTGGCATATGTGTAGAGACCTTTGGTTTCCCGCCCGTAGTCTACCATAATGAAACTGCCCAAGGTGTTGCCTATAGCTTTATAGACTGCAAAATGCCATAAGTGGGCTGGTAAGTTTGGAATCTTGATCCAAACAGGTGTCTTGGTAATGACTGCAGTTGCTGGATCAAAATCTGGGAACCAAGGAGTCAAGAAAAGCCCTGTTGTGCCCATGAACCAAGGGCCTTCTTCTAACGCCTTTTCATAATGCTTGTTGTCGTCAAACAGAACAATGAAGTATCCTTTTGAACAGAAAATGATCTTACAATGATGAGTCCAGTTTGCATGGATCCATACATAGAGATCCTGAGATCGTGGCCACAGTCCGTTAAATCTGCAAATGATGGCCCTTTCTGCAAATTCTTGAAGCTGGTTTGCAAGCCCTTCATGGGTGAGTTCAACATAGGGAACTTCCTCTATCTTGTCAACCAAAAAAGGCTTAGGTTTAAGGGCTTTCGGGGGTTTGGGGTTGTCAGAGTGAACTGCATCTTTGTAAGAGAAAGGAGGAGCAGATGAAGACTGTCCTGCTGCACCTCCTCTCAAACGAAGGGTTAACACCATAGAGTTGTTTCTGGTAATGCTATAAGAAGAGAGGGGAAGGAGGTCTTCAAGTTGTTTACCTTGAAAGAGAAGTCTCTGAAGGCCTGAAGGGATTCCAATTCGCCGTTCTAGATCCAGCTTGAGATCCAGCACCAAATCTGAAGGACTGACCCATTGCAGGATGGTACTACCTGTAGGTTGAGAAAGTTGGATCTGAAAGGATTCAAAGAGGTGCCTAGACGCAGTGCCAGGACCTCTTGTGCATTCGAGAGCAAATCTTCCATGGCGGTGATAGGGAGGGGGGGTTCTCCACTTCAAGAAAAACTCGCGAGTTCGAGAAGCAGAGCCGCTGCTTGCTTACGGCAGAGAAGAAATCTAAGGGAGCTTCAGGGTGGATCTTGTTTGCGATGCGGATAACTGTAAAGACCGCGGCAGTGAAGCCGTCTGGAACATTTGCACGAAGTGCTGCCTCCCAGACGGCGGCATCATCTATGCCAAAGAAAGCTCTGTGCCGGAGCTTGCTAACCTGCCACTTCACCTCTGCAACCCAGATGATGTGAGTTGCCAGTATTGTTACCTCCGCAGGCAGATCTGGCAGGTTCGAGTGGCGGAACCGCTGCAGGCCTGCTGCTGAGGTGATATGTGTGGGATCTTCAGAGAAAGACTAATTTTCACTGTGAACAGCTATGAAAGCGGCAGCATCGAAGCAGTCTGGAGGGAAGGCAGCCGCCCAGACGGCGGCATCGTCTTTTCCGTGGAAGGCCCTGAGCAAAAACTTGTAATCCTGCAGAATCAAGTCTGCATTCCGGCGCAGGAGTGGCAGGCGGCCAGCTCTTGGTGAAGCTGAGCCGACGCATACCAGAAGAGCCACGCAACAAACCCTAGACGCTCTATTCGCCATCGCTTTCTCTCGACTTGGAGCTCCGTGATGAGAGACAGGGAAAAAGGAATGTATTTACACATTGCTTCAAAATTAACTCTTTTCATTTCTCTAGAACACTTTCATCTCTAGGATGAGTGAAGCATAGTGTCTACGAAACTCATCTTATATCAATTGTCTTAAACAAATTTGATTAGGGAATATATATATATATATATATTCTTCCTCTGAAGGTCAACATTTTTTCTTCATTCATGCCATAATCTAATTGTTTTCCTTGGCTGCTAGCTTGCTGCCATAGAAATTGGTACTCGGGGTCTTTCAGGGAAGCTTCCTTAATTTGCTCGTGAAAATTAGTTATATCAGATTATAACACAAGTCATAAATTGTATGTATATTTCTTCTTAATGCATCCACAACACAATTTTTCTTTCCCCTTAAGTGTTGAATTTCAAAATCAAACTTGCTCAAGAAGGCACTCTGTCATGCTTGATGGGCATTCAAATGAAATTGTTTAAAATAGCCATTTAAACTGCTATGATTAGTTTTTAGTAAAAATATTTTCGCTAAAAGATAGTTTCTCCATACCTTAAGCACATGAATAACAACAATTAATTCTATATCATAAGTGAAATATCTTTACTAATGTTCCTTCAATTTTTGTGATTCATAAGTAATCACCTTTCCTTCTTGTGTTAATATTTCCCCCACCCCTTCCTGGCATGCATCGGTGCATACCACAAAGTCCTTATTTGGGTCTGCAATATTCAACATAACTGTAATGGTTAATAAGTGTTTTAACTGCTCAAAAATTTTCTGTCACTTGATACTTTCTTGAAATAAAATGCATCAGAACTCAGTCACTACATTTTCCATCAAATAATATACTTTTAGTTGTCATTCTATTATGAAATATCAATTTATATTTTAACCATAGTACTTGCACGAGTACCCAGAGAGAACCAATCCTCTAATCATAAAAATTATAACACTACACCACATGCACACTGTCTTAGCTCCTGCTAAAGACATCCACCTAGTACTTCTAAAAAGTACTCAGAGAACACCTAGCTCTCTAAACATTGAAATGACTAATGAATACACCAACTGCATACTTTCCTAGCCCCTACTAAGACATTCAAATGATTAATAATACAATGTACATAAAATATTCACACAATCATATAGAATAATTATTTCTAACATAACATATAACTCATTAGTTAATTTTTTTAGCCATGAGAACCATAGTAGGCTAAGGAATGATCCTCCCAACAAATGGGAACTAGTTTTCATAACCATATCGAGTCATTTTCACATCCAGATAGTTCTTTGACAAAGACCATACCAGGTCTAGTTTGGAATTCCACTGGCCAACCAACTCAAGAATTCCAATGACCACATAGGATCTAATACATGATTCTTCTTGGCAACCTCCTACCTGTTCCTTTGACAACGTCCCGTCTATGAGGAATTTTGAGCCTCCTCCAACGGACTCCAAAATGAATAGAGTTGCCTCAACCTTTTTCCATATTCACCATCTTGGTCAACTCTTTTCCCTTACTGAAATAATCTATCTCTTGGGAGAGGAAATTCTGGTAGGCAAGCACCATCAACCCCTCTGGGCAGGTAACCGCCATCAACCCAAGGAATTTTGGCCTCTCACAAATGTCCAAAAACTATTAGGCACGTTTAATTTTTCTTTTAGCACTCTTTTCCAGAGTAATTTACATAATGAAGAATACTCACATTATTCATCAAGAAAAATATTATTTTATGTATATTATACATAATACTTGTCCCTCAGCATGAGTGTAAAATATTTGGATTGGTAGGAAACAAAACTGACATGTAGGTTGTACACATTATGATTTTCCAAATAACACAATCATGCACATCATAACATTACACTTCATTATTTACGATTGCAATTCACACTGCAACATTTTACTTTCACAGGTTTTCTTGTTGCCATGAAGCTACCCCTTTTTAATATCATCAACACGCTAGTCATAAATATGCATTTTTTAAACTAATATTCACTTTCAAAACTATGTCATTTTCATGCATACAATGATGTCATGAATAAAAATATATAAAAATATTCTTTAATGTGTTTATGTCAATAACGGTTAGGGTAACATTCCAACATTTCGAATTTCCCTAATGTATTGTTACCAACAGACCGACACATAAGGTAACTACCATAATCACTTGTCCACAACCCAAAATAACCTTTAATCAAAACCAATTTATGCATTTACGTTTTGTTAGTTATTCATGCAACACTTAACTAATAAATGCTACTAATAATCTTAATGCAATAATGACACAACTCATTCAACAACTACGCATTATAGTCAAGTCTCACTTCTCAACCCATTGTTCATTTTTAAAATCTAAAATGGTTCATTCAATTTCATTTTAAAACACTCTATTATCCTCTTCAAGGGCTTTCCCCATATTTTTCATTCATGTATTTATTCTACATAAGTAGTGCATTGTAGCTTTAGTCGTGTTCATTAAATGTATCATTAATATTTTCATATCTGAAAATATCGGTAGTTAATTATCACTTCCTTAATGAAAGTTTAATATTGTTCCTACGAGTAACATAGATTTTTTTTTTTGTCTTTTATCCTAATCAAGATTCAAATGTTATGAAAATAATTTTCACAAAATTTATTACTTTCTACTCTTTAGTGTAGTTATAAACATGAATCACACATGTCATGTCAAAAGTAGTCTACTGGATATATCAATATGTAAATTGTTAGACTCATACTTGAGTTGATGCCCACTAGTAGCATACCTCGATTTATTGTCCGTTTAATAATTCCCAAACGTGCCAGTGCTGCAACTTTTAGCTATGATACCACTTCTAATAGCTTCTCATATACAAAATACAATAAAAAATGTTAACACCAAATTAACCTCATCAATAATATATTATTCACTTAAAGGTTACTATGAAATTACGGGTTTGCATATTTAATGTGAGTACTGCAAAGGTCCTCCACACATTATCAATAAAAGTAATAAATTAACCCATCTCATTATAATTCTTGACAATCTAATACATTTACCATCTACACATGGACATTATCATTACACATATGGTTTCAATTTTTCCAACTTCGGAATTAAGTATTGGCACATACGCATTACGATGGTTCACTTTGGCAATAAAGCTTTTTATTGATAAAATTTTGGCATAATAATTTAGTACAATGTCATATCTCTGAACCATAGCATACAAATTTCTTGTCATACCTTATTATTGTTTTGTAAATAGTTTCTGTCCAGTCAACACCGGTGGAGGCCAATCCTTCACTCTCAATCCACGAGGTTGATGAATACTCCATATTCAATTATATTTCTCCAAAATGTAACTGCCCTTTTGCAATTCAGAACCAGACCTTCATTCGCTTCCCAAGGGATGACTGATCCTCCTCTGCAATTGGGGTTCACAATAGTGGTATTAGGTTGATGTAAGACATATAATAGGTAACTTACAGGGAAAAACTCTGTCTTAACATTTTCCAAGGATTACGTTAATATATATTTTTTTAAATTCTCCAACAATGGCGGAGGGTTTTATTTGTCACCCTTAGGTCTTTCCGAAACCTCACCATTTCATTACTGGAAGAGGTCAAAGAGCTATTCTATCTTGTTTCTCCCAAGAGTACACAGGTGGTTCGACTCTCTGGCTCAGCATTTGGTTACCCTCCAATGGTTCACTGTTCCCAAGGGGTTTTCAAGCTCAACAAAGGAAGGCTGGAAACTCACGTATTTCAGAAGGTGTTTTTGTTTTTATAGTCCTATTATAAGACCTGTTGTTTACTACACAACCTTTAGCACTTACTAATAGGTCATGGATTTCCGTGGCCAGGTTATTGTGATAATTTCCTGTGCGAATTAATGGATATTTCCTACAACAACCATGAGTATTTTCTTTTATAGTTTAGTCTATTCTTGAATAGAAAAAGAGCCCATGCTCTGCTTCAAGGGTAACCTTCGAACCCTCTTGTTGGGGTTTACCTTTTCTTTTATTTATTTTCCTGGTGAATTTATTTCCCCTCTAGAAAACTAATCCTCACGATCTCTTGTTCACACTTTTAAGGTTGGGCGAGGTGAGGCTATGTTTCTTCTGTCAATCCTTTCTTTTCAAATGGAGGTTTTTCATTACACTTAGCATTTCAACATGATGTAACATGTATGGAGCTCCATTTCACCTCACTGAGGGATTTTATTGTACCATAGATTCCTCAAATTGAATGTATAAAGAGTAGTTTACTTAGATGCATATGCAGCACATATGCCGTGTATTTTTATTCATATACTGTGGAAAATTCTTTCTATTAGGCAGACAATTTTTTCTATTAGAAAAACAGTTTATCTTTCAAGATCTTGGTCTTATACGAGAATGGTTCATTCATACTTCCTTTGTTTTATAATAAATGGACATTGATCTCCTACAAGAATAGCCTATCTATATTTAATTTTACTTCAATTATATATAAGGACAATTAGACATATTTACTATTAGTTTGGTTATATTCAGGAACAATTATTGGTATTTAATGATTTTTTATGTTATATACTATCTTAGTTCATATTTTGTCATGTTCAATATGTGATATGATCTATAGGGTTACTAGCTTCAAATGCAGTCTCTCTTTTTGGTTTAACTCCTTTTGGATAATTTCTTCCTCCATAAACAGTTATGGTACTTTTCAATAATCTCACATATTGTTCATGATTCTCTTCACATTTTCTGCCATGGTCTTTAAATCACACTGTTCAAGATTCTCTTTACAAATTCTGCCATGGTCTTTAAATTATTTCTCAATTTTTCTACTTATATAGTCAGTCCTGGTTCTTAAATATCTTAATGGAACACATTATATTATTTAGGATTTAGTCAACGAGAACTATTAGTTGCATATAGTCAAATATTGAGATATTATTCGATAATTATATTCCCTTTGTCAAGGGAACCATCCCTAGGTAGCATGTGAATGTTTCACCCTAAGACTAAACTCCTTAGACCTGGAATGACTTATTTTTGTGGTTTCCCTTCTAGGGAAAATTTACTAAGTTCCCTACAGGTTGCATACCCTAGTTTCCTTCTCGGATTTATATGTCTGGTAGGAAGATTAATGTGTGTTTTATTATCTTTCGTACTCTCTATGTTACAATAAAGCATTTATGCGACCTTTACTAATTTTCATAACAATCACATCCATGCTAAAAGGATTATTCCATTTCATATGTATTAACAAATAAACAACATACCCGAACATTTTTTTTTCCCGCATATGTACTATTTTATTTATCTGTATATCTATCCAATAACTTTTCAGCAAATGCAATACTAGTTTTTTTATCTAATATTTCATTTTAGACATAATTTTGCAATGTAAAACTAGTCTTCTAATAAAAATCATAAACAATAAGTAAACCTATTTATCTGGTTACTCTGCAATCTAGTATCTCATCATATCTATCAAGTAGGAAAGCCAACTCCTCCGCACCATGACAAAGGCCATTGCGGACTTTCCCCACAAGATCTTTTGGACAACATTCAACATCAATTAAACTTTTTAGGTTTAGGGCTGAAGACTCAAGTCCAACCATTCTTCATGTGAAATTCAGAGTTCCACTAGTTCAGAGCTAGCTCTGGACAACTCTATGATAACGTCTTTTTATATTTCAGATTTTCCTTTTTTCTTTCCCTCCTGAATTCATCCAAAAACAAGACCAACCATTCTTCATGTGAAATTTAGAGTTCCATTGGTTCAGAGCTAGCTCTCGGCAACTCTATGATAACATCCTGTTGTTTTTCAGATTTTCATCCAAAAACCACAATAAAACCCCATCCTCCTCCGTGAAATTTTCCTTTAATCTCTGGAGGAGTGACAAATGCATGCAACGATCTCTAACTGTTCTGGAACTAGAATTCATTTTTGCAAGTCTTTCCATCATGCAATTATTATTTATTTTGTTTAAAGAAACAATAAACATTGTCTCAAAGTTTTTACCTTACTTTAACTATACATAACCAAGTAGATTAACTTAGGTAAATTTATGTGCTTAAAAAACAAAACTCCGACTAAATTTTTTCCTTAATTTTTTTCAACCAAATCCAATGAATTGAGGCTACATATGATTATAATCCTATATAAATATATTATAGTAAATAATATTTCATTATCATACTTCGGTAAAATTAACGCACATTCACTCTATCTTGACTCTCTCTCTATATATGCCTTAGAAAAAATCTTCCCATGTAAAGAAGAAATGGTATAGTGGTTCCCTGGTTCATTATATAGTGATAGCTTCCATGTAAAGAAGAAATGGTATAGTGGTTCCCTGGTTCATTATATAGTGATAGTTGAGGTATCTGTGTTGACAATTAATCATTTCCTTTTGCCTTTCATCAAAAATTAGTAACCATGACTTAACAGATTTCACGAGACTTTAAATGATATTTCGTTTGATTTGATACAGGAGTAAGAAATCCCTCAAAAAATGTATTTTCTGTTTACAAGATTTTTAGAATATCATATGAAGTTAATGTTAAGTTTTTTTATTTTTATTTTTATTTTTTATTATCAGTATTTAACATTCAAATATAAGGAGATTTTGAGATTGTGAAATTATATAAAAATAATATAACTATCCATTGCAAAAAGAAGAAAGGGTGAGACATGAAAACAATGAAAATGGATTGGTAGAATTGACTAATCAACAAAGTTAGAAACACAGTTCTAAGGTAATCCTCGGAATATTCCTCTTAATTTCAATGCTAACATTATAATTTGTTTCAATGCTCAAAATTGCAATGAAATCCCCATTCAGGTTGAAGTCGTTACTTTTTGACGATTCTACAAAACATTTGTTTGTTTCTTGTGAGGGTTGCTTGGTCGGGCTGTGGATACAATCATGCAACTGTCCCTTATATTGAAGTCGATTATACTTGTTTATTTATAGCCGTGTAGGGCTTAGTTAAATTTCAAATACTAGAATAGCTACATATGAAATCCAATGGAGGTTGATAATATTAGTTGTAATAATAATAAGGTTATATTATTAATTTTAGGTTTAATAATATTAAGTTTAGATTTATTGATATTATGTTTAGTTTTTTTAATATTGATATAAATTTATTGGCATGTCAATTAGTTTTTTTATTTTTTTTAATGTGGTTGTCTTACTATTGTTATAATATATCTATATATAAATTATTAATACTGTGAATTTGGGGTGGAGTTTTAATAGCTTCAAAAGAATATTGGTTTATAAGAATTTCACAATCACTTCTCATAATTAGACATACCTTATAGCTTTTTGGAAAAAATAAAATATATTACAGTGGAGATTTTATAAATATCATAAGATATATTCTAAGAGGAAATAATATCCAGGTAAATTCATTAAAAAAAAAAAATTATAAAAAATAACTGTTATCATTATCAATACTAAATAGTGTTTTCAACCTATTCCTTAATGTCATTTATTTCCACAAGAAATTTATATAACGTGAATTTTTATAGAATTCAAGATGATGGATTCGTTGGAATGACACAACAATTCTTTTGTTAATTACCTTTTTTCTCATCTCAATTCTCATTTTCCATCCACATCTTGCAACCTCCCACTTCGATTAATATTGAATTGTTGGATTCATCACTGCAAGATATTAATCATTCTTTTAGGTTGATTTTGATCATGGGCTTACATCCATGAAGAAGGTTGAATTTTTTTATTTTTGGATTTCTTAACTTCATCTCCACTCAGTGGTTCTTGCCTCATGGCATAGGTCTCTAATCTCTTCAATGGGTTCACTTCCCCTTATATTTTGTTATCCTCCTATCAATTTTAATTGTCTTATTTTCATCACTCTTAAAATTTTGGCAACTTAAAGAATCCTAATGAATGTTAGGATAGTATAAATGGTTGATAGAAACAGATTCTATCAAGATAAATTTTGCGTTAGAATAATATAAATGGTTGATAGAAACAAACTTTACGAAGATAAATTTTGCAAAAAAATAAATTATCAAAGATACATAAATTTCGTTTTAAAAAGATAAACTATGAGAGCGATTGGATATAGTAATAGGTATTTTTGTGATCCTTATAATGTCATTTATCTGAAAGACATTATTCTACACTAAAAATGGTTAAGAGAAAATAAATAATACTATGAAACAAATTTGAAAAACTATATCTTAAACATAAACCAGGCTTTGGAATCCCGCACTCTCAGCAAATTCTAATACAAGATAGAATGTAAACCAATTAGTATATCAAACTATAGTTTAAATTTGAAGTTCCTAAAATGACGATGAAGTAGTCGAAGTATCCAAGAGAAAACTTAATCTGAAAATTCTTAGACGTTCATAAAATTTAAATTGTAATATTTTTTCTTGAATTTATATATCTACACTTGTTTGTACTCGTTATATATAAAATGGACTTAATCGTCTATTGAATTCTATGTGAAAATTTCCATATTTTATCTTTGTTGTATAAATTTGCCATTAAATCACATCTCTCTTTTTATTATCTTTTTATTATTTAAAAATAATAATAATATTTTGATTATTATGTAGTGATGTTATCTATTATTTCTTGGTTTTTACCATTAACTCACTTTATTTTAGTGTTGCACATATGTTAATTTTTTCAATTCTATATTATGTGAAAAAGGATAAAGAATAACAAATTTATGAACACTTATGTTTTTTTTTTAAATTTATTTTTGGTATGTATGGTAAGTAACACTTATGATTATTAGTATAATTTAATCTTTGAATATATATATATATATATATATAAAATTCTCAAGCCATATTGACACATCTATTAAGTTATTTGCCTTAATAGTATAAAAATAGGTTTTTTTTTTTTTTTTTTTTTGTGTATTATTCTTCTTTGAATTATTATTTACGATAATAGCCACCCCTTTAACATTTTTAGGTAACCTGATGGGGTGTTAATAATAATAATATTGATGAGATTGGAAGTTGGGTTGTGCTTACCACCTCTTGATTTCAATATGCATTAAAGGCTTGGAGGTTTGCGACACGAGCCTGTTTAATGTAGCATGCAGTTTTACAATTGGCATGGAGTGGAGTCTCCTTTATATATGTGGTATATTGGTTTCTGTAGGCATAAATTGTAGAGAATGAGAGAGTTAGAACTTGAACTCCCTTTACTTTCTTCCTGTTTTTTATATGGAAAAAGTGACTTTGGATTTATTGAGATTCAATTGCATTGGAGACTATTCTCACTTCAAGATTTGTGATGTGCTAGTGAGGGTTCTAATGTTTTATATTATGTTCCTTTTCAATCCTTTGTCTTAGGCTATCTTCATTGTGCTATTTTGAAATTACTAAGGTGGTTTGTGTTGTTGGGTTGAGTTCTCCTATCTATGATTGTGCCTTTCTTGGTTGTCTTGAGAGGTTGAAGGGCCATTCTGGTTCTCTGGGGCATATGTTTTCAGATTTCATATTCTTGGGATGCCCAGAGTCAGGATGTTTCAGATGGTGTTAGAATTAGTTGGTTTTTTTTGTGAAGCCCTTTAGAGTTGTACTTGGTGACTTGGTAATTAGTTGAACTACTTTTTCTAAGCATTTTATTTGGAATTTTATGTCATACTTAGGAATATTTGTGTTTCATAGTGTTGGGTTGTGAGGTGTTTGTCAACGAAGGTGAGTCTCCCTTTGTCCCTCCTATACATCTGGTAGGCTCTAAATCATTTGTAAGGAGTTTTGGAGACGATTTAGTGGTATTAGGGCGAGGGTGTCAATTTGGTGTGTCCCGTATTTTCTCTTCTCCTTTTTCAGGTTTTAGTGGCTTAGACTGTACCTTCTCCACAACATTGATGCCTCCTAGATAGAAAATGTGTTAAAAATGGGGAGGAGGTAGCAATGTTTCTTTGAGGAAGAGGAGGGTCAAATCCTTTGCTTATGATTTTTTCGTAACATACTTCAATGTTATTCCACTAGAATTGAGAAAGGAAAGCAGGGTGTTGGAGTATCAAGACAAGATGGAACAACAAGGCCATTCAGATTCAGAGCTTCTTGATGATGTTTCAAAGAACATTCCTGACCTTGGTCATTGTAGGAGTAAGAAGAAACTATTTTTTAATTCATTATCTTTACATAAAAAAATGATAACCTCGTTGACATTAGTCCTTAAATATAAGTAGGTGGAGAATGATAATGTCTTCTCGTCCCTCCAAGATGTTAAAATAATTCCTCGAAATCATAGTTTTTCGTGGACAACCTTGATTATAATTGGGCTCGTGTAGGGGTTTACATTGTGAGTGATTCTATGAGTGGAGATCTTATAGACCCCCTTGAGTTCAAGTCATCATGTTTTGGGCACAATTTCCTCCGCGGAGAAGGATTAGTGACACAAAAAGTTAGCATTGTTGGTGGCATTCATGTTCTTGTTGTGCATGCTAGATCGCCTTAGTTAGGTTGTTGTTGTTCAGGTTGGTTTGCTTTACAAGTGTAGTGTTATGGTCACTATTGTTTTGCTTCGATTCTGGATAACCTTTCTGCTCCATGTCTTGGCTTAAGTTTGTGAAATTGTCTATTGTTGTATTACTTTGGCTTCTAATGTTAAATATATTGTTGTATTGTGGAGTATCCATGGAGTGTTTGTGATCTATTAGGGTATGTTTTTTGTTATGGTGTTCAAATATATTTTCATTGACATTGACTATGTTGTCATTTCTATTTTTTCCAAGTCTTGGATAAGGAAGTGATGCAATTGTGAATGGATATTGTAGATAGCATATGCACATGGTCAGGTTAAACTTTGTTCTTTGGTTTCTCTATTGGTTTTAATGTTCAGTCTGTGGGTTGTAAACGTTGAATAAAAATATATATATTTTGTTGATTAATATAAATGTAATATAAAAGCTTCGGTTCACCAAAAACAAAAATAGGGAACAATTTTTTTTTTGATGAGTTAGTAATGTGCTTTCCTATTTTTCTTAGTGCACCTTTTTGAGCTATTTTTTCTTTATTGTTATAATTATTCGAAAGCAATTATGTTTACTTTTACATTTAGTTTTCTAGTTTTTCTTTTGTTATTAATCATTTCGAGGTTTAGTCATCTTGATGATTAGCATCATTCATCCTCTCTAACAACTTTTCTTCTATGGTTTAGGTATTTTTAATTTATGCATCTTGAAATAGAAAAGCTAATTTTCATCATATTCCTTTTTCATTACCTTATCATTATGAAAAATAAAATTATCCATCTCTTATTCCACACCTCTTTCTTATAATTTAAAAATGGACTATTTCCCTTGTCATATTTTAGGGAATTTTTATCATATTTATTCACAATGTATATTGATATATGAAAGACGTTTTTAGTGGGGGCATGAGTGATGTTATTAGGTTAAGTTATTTGAAGTCGATCATTATGTAATTTTCATCAGTTATTGTAATTTTGGGGATGGAAAATTAAACTTGTGACATTATTAGGTCATTTTAGGGGATGTTCCCGGTTTGGTGATTTATTATCCAAAATGACCTAAATCCTTCCAGCTGTCCAAGGATAACCTTAATTGGAGCATATATGTGGGTTTTTTTCCTCTTGCAAGTTAACCTATGGGGTTTTCACTATGGTACCATGTGGATTTCATGTCATCATTCATTATCGAAACATGTGGAGTTAGATAGGTGTGTAATTTTTAGAGTAATTTATAGGGTTAAAACCCCTAGCCCTAATAAATAGATTGGGTATGTAAGAGACTATTGATGGATGGAAACATTATGTTCAAAAGAAGCAAGGAACATAATTTGGTCAAGGCCTCAATTAGGCTTTTACTAATTTGGTATGGTCATATTCACTGATATGTGTGCCCAATTTCCACTAAAGAATTTGAATTGACTAAAATATAATTCAAAGGAATGGAAAAAAAGGAAATTAATTTAAATTGTAAACTGATATAGAATTATCAAATGAAAACTAACTAACCAATACACACACACATAAAAATCCTCTAAGGATAAATATTAAACTATTCCAAATATAAGATAAATGATTTGTCATTGAATATGAAATAAGTTTTATATTTAATAACATATAAAACATGGAAAAATATTGTTATTTTCATATAAATAGCTATATGAAAAAACCAAAATATTGTTTACTTGTATTTCATACTTATGTCAACTAAAAAAAAAAATTCATTGAAATAAATTATAAAAGAAAATAGTAAATGTGTTATGCGGAATTTTCACAATTGTAGACAAAGGTGAATTACCTAGATCTAGTGGTATGATCTACAATAACAAAATATAAAAATCATGAAGTTTTCCTTATAGAAATTAGAGTATGGAAAATAAGCGTACATGCAATCTATATTAATTGTTTCTCTCCTCCTCACTTGTAAGCTCCAATTGTAGCTCTAAGAGCTACAATTAGAACCTCCACACAAGACTAAAGAAGAAAAATATCCAAAACATCCACATAGAATAACACAAAATCTCTATTTAATGAATCAACATGGAATATAAATACGTGAGTGAAAACATAAGACAACAAATATAAGAAAAAAATATGCTCTTTGTTTTGAAAAATATAGGAGAGGGTTTACAACCATAAATAGTAGTGGTATTTGTAGATGTCTCCCCAAATTGGCTTGTCCTTCCTTTTCACAAAGCACACCTCAACATCAACCCTGATGCATGAATAGGCTTATTCATTTACGTTTAAGGCATCAACATGAGGGAAATATCAATATCCAACAACAATTCCTAATGCTATGGAAGGAAGAAAATATATAGGGTAAGAGTGGTAGTTTATTATTTACCATCTTAGCCTTTATATCCACATATGATGGGAGGATGAGCTCAAGGGATAATATATAAGGTCTCAAAGATAGGATTAGATAAGAATTTGAGCTCTCTATCCATGGTAAGTAGTTTAAACTACCTTAGAAGCTTTTGGAAGAGGAATTTTCAGATATGTTTTTTATTTTATTGAGCTTCTATAATCACTAAACATCCAGAAGGGATAAACATGTGTTGACCAATGCTAGTGAGAAAGCATGCAACATGTGTTGAATGCAAGTGGCCAAGAAGGCAATGTGCAATGGGGCTAAATACAATGGTTTTGTGCTATTTGTCCTAGAAACTAAAATATTTTGGAGCAGTGATGCTTAGGAATATGTGAAGGGATGATGAAAATTTGTTCATGAATGTTGATTGATCCAGTTTGCAAGCCTATTAACTAGATGTGAAAAAATGGCTTTTAACAAATCCCCCCCAAAGTACAAATTCAGAAGCCAAGGTTAATGACCTGAGTGCTTTACCCTGTGACAACTCTAGATCAAGAACAAATGGTCAAGACTATAATATTTTACAATTAATTTCATCATGATATCATTTTTGAAGGATACATACCTATGCTCAACATATAAACCATATTACATTTACAATGATAAAGTAGTCTCCTCCACTAATGAGAGAGTGTGGACCTTTGCTTCGATGATTTTTTGAATTATCATAGCCATCGCACTTTGTAATCTAATATTAATCCTAAAATTCACAACCCGGATGGATGGAAGTAGATATGGGGTCTTATATATCATTCCCTTGATCATTTGATAGTACAAGTCTAACCATGCCAGTAAATGAGCTAAAGTCAAACATGGTAGAAACCATATAATTATTTTCCAATAATGTAAGATGTTAATATATGTGAGAGAAACCATTGATGATGTTAATGGATCTCAAGGTACCATACTACAATCCATGTGTTGTGAATAGATGAGCTAAAGTTGAACACCACACAAAATCTTCCTCTCGAAGGCTAATGATGAATACTTTTCACCGAGAGAAAGGAAACTAGACATTGATGTATGCAAGATCTAAGGTACAAAAAGGAGTTTCTAAGTCAACTTCATGGATAATTAGTTGATATAAAAAAGAAGCGACCCATCGCAGGAGGGCCTTGATGTATCCCCCATCAACCACATGAAATGGGTATCAAGATTTGAGACATAATGATGCTGATGTATAGATGGTTGAGGAATGAAAAAAATTAATGAAGGCTTAAAAAGGTAATGTAGCAAATATCAACTAAAGGACTTCTCTTGAACAATTTAGTGACACTTTATGGAGTTGACTACATGGACCCAAAAATAATTATGGAGGCTTTTGATATAGTATGATGAACCAAAGAGACGAACATATTTCCCAACCCAACAGTCATGCATATGAAGTGAAAGAGTGTCATTTTCAGTGTGACTCACCGCTTACCAAGGAAGAAAAAAATGTTGGTGCAACCTATCGTAGGGCTAGTGAATTATGCCTTCCATGAAACTAATAAAATCATAATAACCATATTTGGATGACTTAGCTTCCTACCTCCGAAATATCATGAGGATCACCTGATGCATCTCAGGGATATTTTCTTACATTTTCGACATTATAACATCACTTTAAATCCATGCAAATGCATGTTTTGTGTCTAATATAGTAGACATATCAGCTTCGTTGTGTCGAAGAAAGGAATATATATTGATCCACTCAAATTACTGGTGATCCTAAATTTTCCTACACCTTCCTCGCTTTCTCATCTATGATGCCTCCAAGGGAAGGTTAACTTTCTAAAGAGATTCATCCCCAACTATGCAGAACTGATCAAAGCATTTACTCACCTATTGAATAAAGGGGTTCCCTTCCATTAGGATGATACTTCCCAAAAGTATTTTGATTCTTTGAAAGATGTTCTAGTTTGAGCATCATTATTGTATCCCTGAAACTATCAACGCGATTATTTATTGTATTATTATTTATTGTATCCCGTTTATAATTACATTACCATTTCTATGGTATTGGTCCAAGTGGAAAACATTGTGTTGGGAAAATACCGAGACTAGAGGGGGGGGGGGGGGTGAATCAAGAAATTTAGACTTACTAAAAAAAATTTTACTTTTCCGTTCACTAAAACCCATACGCTACTTTGATGAATCCAACTAGCATATACACGTGGATATCCTTCATAAAACTCGCGTATGAACAGAGATCTAATTATACAGATAATTCTTAACTTAGTTCTTTGCAACATTCATTCATTTGATGTTAAGTTAACAGTAAGCATGTGCAGTAATAACAGAATAAACCATCACATATAAGCAAAACACAAGAACACCAGGATTTTAGGTGGAAACCCAAGTCGGGAGAAAACCACCACTGCCGTTGTCTCAGCCTTAAATATTTTATTATAGAGAAAACATATTACAACCATGTACTGGCGCAGACTCATACCAGCACGCAGGCACCCACCTGCAGAAGGCTACAACCTTCTCTCGTTTACCAGCCTCTCCTGGAAGGGAGCTACAACCCCCTGCTCTCATTTACCAGCCTCTCCTGGAAGGGAGCTACAACCCCCTGACTGAAGACTTCAACCTTCAGCACCTTTACGGACCACGTTTCATCAATTTTCATACTGGATCCAACCCACACAATTAAGCTCAAGGAACATTCATCAAACCAACAACTTGCTCTATAGTAGCATAATCAATATTCGAACAACCCAGATCATCATTGACAGATAGCAGTAAAACAGCAGAACAGATCAGACATTTCATACCACATACTTCAGCGAACCCTAAATTACATACGCGCTTTTTCTTCACTGATCCTATGTATATATGCGCTTTCACAAATATCAACCCGCTTATACATCTGCACACATTTCAGAGCTGATTTCAATTCCCATACGTGCTTTCGCTGAATACAAGCCGCGTATATACGCGCTTTCTCTGCTGCAAACAAGCGTATAGATATTCAAATATTATAGGGCAGCATACTTCTTCAGATCATATATATAGTTCAGATTTTACCCTTCACTTCAGATACATGTTCGCCTCATCTCAGATCTAAATATTCCATAAACAGATCTAGAAGATACAAATACATTTCATATCTAGAGATCCCTCTTCATCATTTTCTTCATAGGTGCATCATAGAATCAGATCTATCATCAAACTGTTACCCTTTCCATTCAGAAATACTTCAGAGTGAATTATTCATTCAAACCCAAACTCATGCACCCCTTGCACAATGATTTCCTTCTCCTTATATAGATTTAGCCTTTATCAATACCATGAGCCAAAACCACGAACCGCTAATGGTATTCCTGGATGGGGTCAAAATAGATAATCCAGTGTATTAAAAATTGAGCCAAACCAAATTGAAACCCCAACCTTCGTTCTTCCATGCACGAATCGTCCCAAAGGTAGTATTTTATCTCCGCCATATAATATTATAATTATAACGCCAATGGTTATTTTAAAACTTTACACTGCCTCCGTAACATTACTTTTAATCAAATTTCAATGAACTTTTAACTCGGAATTCAATCTTCAAACAAACGGGATTTCATTCTTTGACCCCGGGCCCACATCGTAGTCGGAACATTTGAATGTGCGATATTGTGATCGTGCGATGGCGCGATGATCGCACGTCACAAACAACGGAACTTGCGATGGCGGAAATAACAAATGCGCGATATTGCGATAATCGCATATCGCAACAATCAACAAACTCTGGCTTGGGCGGAGGGTGATTTTGCGACATTGCAATGTTGCAATGGTGCGACGGCGCAACGATCGCACATCACAAATATCCACATCAACAAGACATTTAAACTTCAAAACTTGCGATCTTGTGATTTGCGCTAAGGTGGTGGGGACCACTTGATCTTTCCTTTTTAGAAACTTAAAGGACCTCCGTTGTTTTAATCAATTTCCTTCATACTTGGTTGTTAAGGGATTAAACACCCAAAATTACTATTTTTAAATAAACTCTGCTCCTCCGTAGTCTGGAACTAAAAATTTCTTCATTCCACTGTAAAACGGCGCTACCCATCCTTTTTTAATGCGTGTTGCTGTTCACCAAAAACTCTGTTGCGCCTTTGTATTCTTTTCTCCCATTTTGTTTCTGCTCCTTCTGTTCTTCTTCTGTTCTTCTTTGCTGACCTTTGCCAATTCCTTTGCCATCAACTTCATCAAGTATGTTGCCATCAAGGACAACACTCTGCATCATATTGCCAATCATCTCATTTCATCAATTAGGTTGCCATCAAGGACAACACATGCCAAAAATCTCTCCCTTTGGACTTGATGGCAACTATGATGGTGTTTGATCACCACAACAGATAGATACATCAAATACTATGATACTCTCCCCATATTCAAACACCATGATACTCTCCCCCTTTGACATCAAGGGCAAAGGGCGGATCAAAACCAGAACATGATTTTTCTTCTCATGTAGACAGAAGAGCTCTGTGGATCTGATGTGGGCTGAAGTTGCCATGCTCCCCCTGAGTTCATGCTGAATCTTCAAACATATTTTTCAATGAAGTACATGACTCTATGACCTTTCCTATCACCAAGAACTCATACATACATCAATGATCCAACCAAGTAGATTTAAAAATGTGACTCAAGTACCCCACCAAGTGGGTTTACAGATTTTGACTCAACTACCCAACCAAGTGGGTTTACAAATTTGATCAAGTCCTTACATGACTGAATATTACAATTTTACATCATAGGTCTCAACATGAACTTTTCATCAAATTACAAATATGACCTTTTTGTAACTAATACCAAAAATACCTCAAGAGAGAGATCATATATCAGAGTCATCATAATGCCAACAATGCATTACTCTCAGCAAGAATAATGAGAATGCCACCAATTCATCCTTTCCACAAGACCAATGCTCCCCCTTGGCTTGTGCATCCTAAACACTTTCAACATTAAATCGTCAAGGCATCTTTATCAAGAAACATTAGAGACTGAAACAGAATTATGAGTACTGGAACACCACCAGAGACACCAAACATCACCACAGTTTGTGCTGAAGAATGCTGACCCAAACAAAATTTATCAGCTACCAACCATACGCGGTTTTCTGTGAATGAACTCACGTATATACGCGACTGTAGTTTAGGAAATCCGCTTATCCATTTTAATCTTCTGATTTTGATCAAATCTGATCTCCTGAAAGGCAAAGATTACTTCCAGCTTCTGTCTGAGAAATTTTGAATGCTTCCCTGGAATATATGAGAACAGATAGGACAATGTAGCTATGTTTTCAAGTGTCATCCAACAGTTGTAGCATAAGCCTATCAGTAACCAAGTCTTCAAGCTCTTTGCAGCATCAACATATTCTTTCCAAGAGGAATTATCATTCTAGAACAACTTCTTCAATAGACAATATGAGTCAAGCAATCATCCAAGTGATCTAATATCACCAAAAACTTCAATATTTATATCATGAGGCAACATGTGATGGAATTATGTATAAAAGGTCTGAACCGTCGCAACAAACTCTACATGATCTATTCATATCTCTGAATCATTATCCATAAAACAAAATACTCTTCATCAAAAAGCAATCAGGGCTTATCCATAATCTCATCATAAGAAACCATGTATCATATCATCATCATTTGAACTGAGACATAAGCAGGTATAATGTCAATAATGTAATCATTAATAGTCAGACTGGTGCTCCCCCTGAACCTGTGCTCCTGTTCTTGAGCTGTCATACTAATTTTCTTATCATAAATGCATACGCGTCTGTGTCCACTGGAACTCGCGTGTATACGCGGATTTAGTTCACTGAACCTACGTATGGAAAGTGAAACATTGAAAAATTCACATTCTTTCATCTCCCCCTGAAGTTGTACCACCTGTACCTGTCTTCTTCACATCAGATGCTTTGTCAAAAATACAGATAACCAGAATAATGAGAATCATCATACATTGCTCCCCCTGTGATGATACATTACTAATCTCTATAATGTATCTCACATCATTCATGCAATCATTATGAGAAATAATCTTTAGAAGCAGATGACTGCAGTAGGTTCAATATTCCCTACGTTTCTGACTGGTCTTCCTTCTTTTTCCAGCTTTGCTTGAAATTTCTTATTGTGTGCTGGAAGTTCTCCAATTTCTTAGATCTATTCATCCTGCATTCTTTTTCTACATGTCCATACTTGTTACAAGTATAGCATCTTATGTGACTATAAAAGTAAGCATAAGGATCATAATGTGTTGTTCTATTCTTCCTTCTATTGCAATCAGCTGCTTTATGACCAAACTTGCTGCATGAAAAACAATACCCCTTGAAGACACCTGAGTACCTTTCTGTGTAGAATCTGCTTGTTTGTGACTGAAACAATCTGCTCCTGCAACTAGCTTAAACATGCCCATAGTTATGACATTTAAAGCATTCAACATTATTGATCAAAGGAGGGAATGAATTCTTTTGAGATTTCATGATTGTTGGTTGACCTTTTGCTTCTTTCAACACTTCAGGCTTTGCATTGATATCCTTTGAGTTTTTAGCACTTCCTAGTGAACTAGATTCTCCTTTTAGAATGTTTACCTCAACCTCCAATTTTTGGCATTGCTTCTTCATACTTTCTTCAACCCTTCTTCCTTCTTCTACTTGATCATTCAGTTTTAAAATCTCTTCTTTCAACCCATTTTCTTGTTCTTCAAAAATTTGTAGAAGTTCTTCATTCTTCTTATTTGATCTTTCCGGATCTTCTTTGAGAGAGATGATTTCTGCTTCAAGTTCTTCATTCTTCTTATTTTATTTTTTCAGATCTTCTTTGAGGGAGATGATTTCTGCTTTAAGTTCTTTACTTCGATTGGTTACATTATCGTATTATCTTTGATACATTTCTATCCGTCTTTGATACATTTCCATCTGACCACTCATCATATCTATCTGTTCTTTCATTCTAGAGATCATTTCTTTGTAGATAGATTCTTGCTTATTAGATGATCTTTGTTGTTCTTAAACTTTAATCTTGAGAGCTTCTTCTAGATCCATAACATCACTTTTACTATCTTCACCATTGCATGCACAAGAAGGTGAATCACAAGAACAACAATCAAGACTGCTTTTGGTCCATTTTCTCCCATGTTTTCCGGGATATCTCCCTTTAGCAAATTTTCTTTTCTTCAATTGTGACGATCTCCTTCAAGCGATCGTTTCTTTAAAAAGGATACTTTCCACACTAAATGTTGGGAAAAAATACCGAGAGGGGGGGGGGGTGAATCAGTATTTAGGACTTACTCAACAATTTTCGCTTTTCAATTCACTAAAACCCATACGCTACTTTGCTGAAGCGAACTAGCGTATACACACGGATTTCCTTCATAAAAATCGTGTATGAACAGAGATCTAATTATGCAGATAATTCTTAACTTAGTTCTTTGCAATATTCATTCATCTGATAACAGTAAGCATGTGCAGTAATAACATAATAAACCATCACACATAAGCATCACACATGAACACCAGGATTTTAGGTGGAAACCCAAGTCGGGAGAAAAATCACCGTTACAACTGAAATATATTACAACCATGTACCAGTATGGGGACTATTAACTAACGTAGGTACCCACCCCACCAACAGAAGGCCACAACCTTCTTTCCTTGCCATTGGGCCTTAGCTTCTCCTAGAAGAGAGCTATGACCCCCTCGTTTCCGCCACAGCCTCACCGGAAGGAGCTACAACCCCCCGATTGGAAGGCTTCAACCTTCGCACTATAGACCACATCATCAATTTTTCATATCAATCCAACCCACACAATTAAGCTCAAGGAACATTCATCAAACCAACAACTTGCTCTATAGCAGCATAATCAATATTCGAACAACCCAGATCATCATTGACGGATAGAAGTAAAACAACAGAACAGATCAGACATTTCATACCACGTACTTCAGTAAACCCTAAATTACATACGCGCTTTTTCTTCACTGAACCTGTGTATATACACGCTTTCACAAATACCAACCCATGTATACATCTGCACACATTTCATAGTTGACTTCAATTCCCATACGCGCTTTCTCTGAATACAAGCCACGTATATACGCGCTTTCTCCTCGACGAACCTGCGTATAGATCTTCAAAGATTATAAGATACTTCTTCGTGGACGATATAGCTTCCTGATATTTACCTTACTTGTATATGCTTGCTTCATCTCGTATCTAAATATCTTATAAAACATCTAAATAAGTAAATACATTTCAGATCTAGATCCTCTTCATCATTTTCTTCAATAGGCATCATGACTGCATCTATCATCAAACCTACCTCTTTCCATTCATATATACTGCAGTGAAGTGGTCATTCAAACCCGTACTCATGCACCCCTTGCACAATGCTTTCTCCTTATATACTTAGTTTTAGTAAAACCATGAGTCAAAACCATGAACCGCTAATGGTATTCCTGGACGGGGTCACAATAGATAATCCAGCATATTAAAAATTGAGCCAATTTAAATTGCAAACCCCAACCTTCGTTCTTCCATGCATGAATCGTCCCAAAGATAGTCTTTTATCTCCGCCATATAATATTATAACTATAACCCCAATGGTTATTTTAAAACTTTAGACTGCCCCCCGTAACATTACTTTTAATCATATTTCAATAAACTTTTAACCCGAACTTCAATCTTCAAACAAACGAGATTTCATTCTTTGACCCCGGGCCCACATCGTAGTCGGAACACTTGAATGTGCGATATTGCGATCGTGCGATGGCACGATGATCGCACATCACAAACAACGGAACTTGCGATGGCAAAAATAACAAATGTGCGATATTTCTATGATCGCATATCGCAACATTCAAATAAAATCGTCAGCGAGGGTGAGATTTTGCTACTGCGTATGTTGCGATGGAGAAGGATGACGCGACGCATCGCATATCGCAGAATTTCCATGATCAATGTCAAAGATATCTAAACTTCAAACTTGCGATTTTGCGATTAAAGTATGGGGAACACTTCATCTTTCCTATTCATGAACTTAAAGGACCTCCTCTTTTAATCAATTTTCATACTTATTGTTATGGCCAACGCCCGAAATGAATGTTTTTAAAATAAACTCCGCTCCTTATTCGAAAACTACAAATTTCTTCATTCCATCGTAAAACGGCTACTACTATCCTTTTGAATGTTGTTGTTCACCAAAATCCGTTATACTTTGTATTTATTCATAGTCTGTTTACCTTCTATTCTTCCTCTGTTCTTCTCTACCGACCTTTGTTCTCTGCGCCATCAACTTCATCAAGTAGGTTGCCATCAAGGACAACACTCTGCATCATATTGCCAATCATCTCATTTCATCAATTAGGTTGCCATCAAGGACAACACATGCCAACAACATGGGTCCATGGAATGATGTTGCTCATCCAAAATTTGTATTCCTAGGATAGATCTTTCTAACAAGGTATGGTACGCGTCAAACAGAGATCGTATGCCAAAGTTACGCCCCTGGGAAGTTGAAACACCAATTTACCCAAACAGGGCCCATAGTTTTGGCGCTTCATCTCCTAGGGTTAGGGTTTTGGCTTTTTAGGATTTCCCATTGTTTCTAAATAATAAATAGGCCCTCGAGCCTCATTGTAACTCAGTTCATAGGCCTGTAGCCACCACATCTCTTCTCAGAGATAGCTACCAGTGCCCTAGCTAGTTTTATTTTTCATTCTGTCTGTAAGAAAATTTCAGTTCTTTGATATTAATGAAATGAAGTGTTATTTCCACTACATCTCTATATTTATGGTTATATGTTTATTCTTTTACGTTCCTGCATAAATCTGGATCATTCATCTAGTTCTGGCTCAATCAAAGGATCAATATGCACAATCTTAGACTAGGCGGTTTTCGAGTTGATGTTGTCTCGTCATGAGTGAATTGCAAGAACATGTACCCTATTATGTCATGGTAATATGATGAAGAAGGATATAAAGGAGGGAAGCATGCTGAAAGAAACTATTGTATCTGAGTACACAAGCTGATTAATCAAGAGAAAGAAAAGGGACACTAGTTTGCGACTACTATTCAAGAGTTGAGATCTTCGAAGATTCCTTATCACAAATCCATGCAGAGGTGAAAATAAAAGCATCCTCAAGAAGAAAATCATCACTCAATAGTAGCAGTGGCTTGACATTGCCATGCCATCAAGAAGTCCATTTCAGCAATGTCTTTTCATGTCATGTCATGAGTGGTTACATGCCACACCATTGTGGCTAATGATGTAAAATATCTTTCATAAATGTATTGTAAAGTGAAAGTCCAAAAGGAAAGGTGTGGAATATTGATCAGGAGATCATGTCCAATGCTCAAAAATGAAAGTTCTCAAAATTTTTTGCAACCTAAGTGAACGGAAAGGTCTCGTCTCTGTGATTCTGTCGTCGTGAACGGTTCGCAAAACATAGGTCATATGCAGAAGTTATGAAGGTTTGAAAAGCCCAGTAAACTCCAAAAACTGGATCTTTGACCCATTTTGACTTTGTATAAAAAATTCAAAAAAAAAATATTTTTTTTATACTAAAGTTTTTGGGCATATCAGTGGGCGCCACGTGCCCTATCCGGAGGCTGCCAAGTGGTCCCAAGCCAGAGGACAGAATGGTGTTATAATTTTTTTTGGAGTTAACAGGTTTCGAATGTGGGACCTGCCTACTAGCATTGCAAGTGCTCACCATTACACCACACATTTGGTTCTTAACCATAACGTCGATGGTTTATATTTGAATTTCCATGTGGATTGCATTGGTGACAAAGGGGGCCAGCCCCCAATTCACGAGCCACTCCATGTACCCCAGTGCTAGGAACTGAGGGCTAATCCAACTGCAATTTTAAATTGTTGGCGGGATTCCAGGACCTGTCATATGGCTGGTTATAAAAGTTATTGCAAACAGTTAGTGGAACTTTGCAACGGCTCCAGGTTTCGATTAAATGATGGTCACCATGGAGGTCAGCATAGAGAGTGGTCATATGTGCTCTTCGACATTTAATGTGGCTGGAAGTCTGCCAAGAAGTTCCACTGGTGGACCCCCAATTTCGGCTGCCAGTTCTAAACTGTTGGCACTAACTGGAGTTCAACCAAATTTGGTGGAGTTTTACTAGGATTGATGGGGAAAAATACTGTTTGTGTCATAACTGAGGGGATATTCAACCAATTTTGATAAATTAATAGTCAATTTTTGGTATTCCTGACATTATGAATGCATTGGAAGAGGTTTCAAAGCCATTAGAGGTTATCTTGTACATTTTTAGCTTCAGCAGAAGTCAAGGATCCACCAGGGCCACTAGGGTGTTTTCAGTGTATTGAGCATCCATTCTCTGTTTTTTGCAAATGAATAATCATTCCTGACTAATTCAAGCATTCTAAAGCTATTTTTACAGAGAGAACAACTGTTTTAGGCTTTTACTCACATGTACTTACAATTTTTTAGCAATAAGATATGAGGGACATGCCATTGGGAGCTGGAACAGCAGATGTAGCCCAGGAGGGGTGAATTGCTTCATCAAATTTGTTGATTAATGTTACATGTGATGTTGAATTCTTTTTTATTTACTGTTGTACATTGTTTTACAAGAAAATTACATGCTTTAACCTCACACAGAAATCATTTTAACTAAGATAAAACCATTTGTTTCACTTGCAAACTTCAGTAAACCTTATGCACACAATTTAATTACTGTTTGGATCCTTATCACATCAAAAATAATACATTACATTCAGATCAAGTTGGTATCAGATCTAGAGTTTTACTCTCTTTATTGTTATTGTGCAAAGTTTTTTTAACAATTTACAAGAGTTTTAATGCTTATTAGGCTAAAGCTTAAGAGAGGAGAAGGTCAATTGGTGAAATCTCAAAGCAATCCTCAGTCAAGGAGGGCAAGAGTGCCATTATCTCCACCTTCAGTTTGACCACAAAGAGATGTAGAAGAAGCCATAAACATGACTTTAGGAGAAGGATAAATTCCTGAAGAAGTTGATCCCAAGGAGGAAGAAAGAGTGTTCAGGAAATCATTCCTTGACTTGACTGAAATGGCAAGAGTTCTTTATCAAGAAAGTAATGAGAAACTTTAAGGAGAAGGGTCTAAACTTCACAAGGAAGGAGAGGGATATTCAGGAGGAAAGAAAAATGAAAATAAGTCAAAGAAGGGAAATGGAGGAAATGGAGATTAACCATCCTCATCCTCATCCTCATCATCCTCATCCTCTACTTTGCTGAATCAATCTCACAAGTCAAAGAACACTGGTAAAAGTCCTTTTTTAAAACTTGATGTTAAGTTTGAATTTCAAAAGTTTAATGGTGAAGTCAGTGGAGAAAAACTTAACAATTGGATTAGACAATTGGAGGTTTATTTGAGAATCTATAACCTTCATGATGATGACACTAAAATTTAGCTAGCTTCTTTGAGAATGGAAGGGGCAACACTTGTTTGGTGGGAAGCCAAGATAAAGGAGGAGATTAAAAGGCATGGTAAGATTATTTTATCATGGGCTGATTTCATTACTGCAATAAAACAAAAAATTTATCCATTAGCTCAATTACAGAAAGCTATCATGAATTGGAAAAATTTCATACAACTTAAGGGACAAAATGTACAAGACTACACCCAAGAATTTAGGAGAAGAGCTCTCTTATTAGGGGTAGATTTGCAGAGTCAAGACACTTTGTTGAAGTACATTGGAGGCTTACACAACTACCTAAAACACACTATCCTTATGTTCAATCCTACTATTCTAGATGAGGTTTGTGTTCAAGCCACACATTTAGAGGCTAGAGGGAAAAACACTTTTGAAGAGGGTAGGAACAAGCCTTCCAAGGGGAAAAACAAAGACAAAAACTCAAAAGGAAAAGGCAAAAAGAATGCATATGTCAAAAAAGTGGGAGCGAAATTTTTTTGTAAACACTGGTCAAGAAAATGCCACGAAGAGAAAAACTGTTGGAAGTTACATCCTAAAAAAGAACCCAATTTAACAAAAACAAAGGGAAGTAGAAAACTGCAGCTACTACACAACAAGACTTAGGTGATGATTCAGATGAAGAAACCAAAATTACAGCCATGGGTTTGAAGAACATGAAGGGAAAAGAAACTGAAACTAAATCAAGTACTAGTACTTCAAAATGTCATGTATAAGCTCCAAATGAAGAAGAAAGAATTGAATTGTTTCATGTGAGGGTTATTTCAAAACATACAAAAATTGACACATTGTTTGATAGTGGGTCACAATCAAACCTTATCTCTGAAGACTTAGTCAAGCAACTAAATCTTGAGGCCATTCCACATCCAAAACCATATCCACTTGGTTGGATTTGTAAGGATGCAAATTTGCAGGTTTCAAAGAAGTGTATATTGCGCTTTGCAATCACTGTACATTTTATTGACACGTTTGAATTAGATGTTGTTCCGCTTGATATTTCAAGAATTGTTTTGGGAATTCCTTACTTATATGACAGGAAAATTAGGGGAATTTTGAGGTCTAAAATGGACGTCCTAAGGAAATTATAAAATAATAGTGGAAATAATAAAATAAGATTTGATTACATCATCAAATTTTAGAGGGAAAAAAGAAAAAACTACTTTTTCAACTCGTATTTTGAACTTATGTCCCTAAGGTTTTACTCAAATTTCGAGCAAGAATACTCATTGGATGAAAAATATAATTCCCCATCCAAAGAGTACCCATGTTGCATACTACTGATGTACTCTTCTACACAAAAAATGAGAAATACATGAAAAATGTGATTTCAATCACGTTTTTTCATGTATTTCTCATTTTTTGTGTATCAGGGTCCATCAAAAGTATGCAACATGGGTACTCCTTGGATGAGGAATTAAATTTTGCATCGAACTAGTACCCTCGCTCAAAATCTAAGTAAATCCTTACGGAGATAAGTTGGAAATATGAGTTGAAAAAGTAGTTTTATTATTTTATTATATTTTAATATTTTTATTTTTTTACTCCAAAATTGGTGAATCATCCCCCATGGTTGACATCATCATCTTGAATCCTATTGGTTCTCATAAAGTTTATTTTGGTTGTACATTTTTCTTAGGAGGCCCATTTGAGACCTCAAAATTCCCCTAATGATCTATCTTCTATCGTGATGAGAACAAGTATCATCTATTCAAAGATGGCAAGGAGTTTATTATTAGAGCACATCGCAAGAAGACAAACATTGCGATGGTAAATTTTGGACAGGTAAAAAGGCTAGTGAATTCTAGTAAGAGTTTTGTAATTCTTGTGATTAAGCCTAAAGCTGATGTGAATCATGAGTCATTTGAAGATTGTGATCCCAAGTTAAAATCAGATTTAAATGATGTAGTTGATGCACATCATGAGATTTTTCAGGAGCCAATAGGTTTTCCTCCTAAAAGGGAGATTCAACATGAGATTCAGTTGCAACAAGATTGTCCTCTTCCAAACATAGGAATGTACCGCATGTCTATCATGGAGAATGATGAAATAAGGAGGAAAATTAAAGACTTGTTGGACAAGGGACTCATAAGACCAAGAACTTCACCATGTGGGTCACCAATAGTGTTGATTCCAAAGAAAGATGGAACTTGGCATATGTGTGTGGACTTCAGAGCTTTGAACAAGATTACAGTAAAAAATCGTTACCCACTCCCAAGGATAGATGATTTGTTAGATCAGCTGAAAGATGCTAATTTTTTCACTAAGTTAGAATTACGTAGTGGATACCATCAAGTTAGAATTGTAGAAAGTGGAATTTGGAAGACTGAATTTAAAACCAAACAAGGACTCTTTGAGTGGCTAGTTATGCCTTTTGGTTTGTGTAATTCACCTGCAACTTTCATGCGTGTTATGGATGATGTTTTGCGTCCATTCCTTGATGATTTTTTTATAGTCTACTTATATGACATCTTTATTTTCAGCAAGACTAGATAAGAGCATGTCATGCATGTTAAGAAAGTACTTGATGTTTTGAGGAAAGAACAATTATTTCTTAAGATGTCTAAGTGTGAATTTGGAAAGAATTATTTGGTTTATTTGGGACATATTGTAGGAGGAGGTGCATTGAGAATTGATCCTTCTAAGGTAGAATCCATTTTGAATTGGCTTACTCCCAAATCCATTACAAAGGTAAGAATATTTTTGGGTGCAGCTCAATATTGGAGAAATTTTATTGCTAACTTTTCTGCCATAGCAACTCCTATGCATGTAGTGACAAGAGTGAAACGTGCTTTCCAATGGGGAGGTAGTAAACATAAATATTTTGAATCTTTGAAAGAGAATATCAGTTCAGCTCCAGTCCTTTCTTTACTGGACTTGAGACATCCATTCGAGATACAAACTGATGCTAGCGATTATGCCATGGGTGCAGTTCTCTTATAGCATGGTAAGCCTATCACTTTTCATTCTGAGACATTTAATGGTGTTGTAGTTAATTATCCTACATGTGATAAGGAGTTGTATGCGTTGGTTCAAAGTGTAAAAAAGTGGAAACACTATTTGATGGGTAAAGAGATAGTTGTACATACCGATCACCAACCTTTACAGTACTTGTAGTCACAAAGTAAATTGTAGCAATCACGTCATTTCAGATGGATGGGTTTCCTACAAAAATTTCACTTGGTAATAATGATGCAGGGGCATTAGGCTCAAGAAACACTTTGTATTTTTGTAAGGCATAGGGGGGTCTTATGTTTCTAAATTCTCCTATAATTATTAGTATTTTGAATAAAATGGTGAGGGATTGTAAATGTTCTCCAACCATTGGAGAGCATGAGAGAAAGGTGAATAGTTAGGAATATGAAGAGATAATAGAGGGTTAAGAGTAATTTTAGGATCAGTTTCAGAAATTTTAGGAAGTTGAGTCTAAATTTAGGATTTTTGAGAATTTCAAGAGTTTTTCGAGTTGTTAGAGGAGCTGAAGCGATTCATTATCTTCTTAAGCCAAAAAGGCATTAAGTATGTAGAGCTGGAGAGTAGCATAGCTGTTCAGGGGACAGAGTGAGAATATAAGGCCATTGAAATTGAAGATCTGGCTGAGGACCAGAAGTCTTGTAAGTAAATTCATTTTCATATATGAAGAACCTGTTTCGACATTATATGGGTTTTGTTTGAATTACCTTATGTGTAATTGGGCTTCAATCTCCACTAAGTAATTGTTTAAACCCGTGTGATGAAACTCTGTGATTTATGAGTTAAGTGAGACTATGTATCTGAAAAATAATAAATTTTAATTAGTGTTGGTATTTGTTTGAACGAAGTATATGAGGGGTTGTACATTCCCTTGAGAAAACGTAAGGAAATTGCAGTCATCGACCACTGCAAGGTTTGATGACTTAGAGGGAGTTCGAGTGTTAAACATAGCGGTCAAGTTTTGAATGTATGAGACCTTAAAAAGGACATTCAATTAGAGAGGGGGTGCGTCGTTTGAATTAGACAGTGTGTTGAAGAGTAAGCCCTGTAAAATCGTTTTTGGGGTTCTACTGTGAAATTGAACCGTAGAATTTAAATAGGGGGAACTAAACCATGCATAGATGAAAGATAACAGATGTTAGAGCCTGCTCGAAGGAACCTGGAGTAGGTTCGAATTAGAGAACCGAGGTCATGAACTGGAAGTGCAGAGATTGACTCTATGAATGGGTTGCATGGGCAGTGTTGAATAAAATAGAAGCACAGTGGAGAAAATACACATGAGGAATAGAATTGGCGTTAAAGAAATTGCATCAATGAATGTCTGAAAGTGAAGGGAAACAGAACCTTGAGTTGGAGGAATGGAACCGTGAAGAGCTACAGTATAAGCGGTTTTGGGGAGCAAAACTAGAAGTATCGCGTGCGTTTAGGAGTGATAAGTGGAATCGAACAAAAAAATGTGATACCATAAATTGAAGGACGCATGTCCTAAGGTGGTATTCGATTACCACTTTTATGGCGTGATTTTGGATGAGTAAGTCCTGAGCGTTTTAAAAACATGATATTCATTTATATCCATTCGATCAATGGTTGGAGCGCAATGAGCTTGGAGCCGTTAGATGGAGAGGTACGTTAACCATGGGCCCAGATGCATTGTTAATGTGGCGCGATGGTTTTTTTGATAGCTGGAAGTTAATAAACTGTGATAGAATTAAATATTATATATGTGCTTGGGTTTAAATCTAAGTCAATAGGTTATCGTAATGTATTATGTTAATGTGCGTTGATACATTATTAATTTGTTGATGCGTCGGGGTTTTAAAACCAAAGTTAGACCTTGGTAAATTTTAAGGTGAGAAGGGCGCATATGTGCTTAATGGTTGATACCTTGGGTTTTAATAAAAGTTGAGGTATTAAAAGCCATATACAAATGTCGGTTTTGTTAAGTTGCAGAAGTAGTGGTTATGTGCATTGACCATTGTTTGAGCAATGTGTAACCTCGGGTATAAGGGTATGGATTAAAGGAACGTGAATCTGAAATTCACATTAGTATAAGAGAGACCAGCAGATTGGGGCTCTTAGTTATATTGGTTCGCATTTTATAAAGCGAGTTAATTCTATAATGTATAACCACAGGGTTTTAAGGAAAATGATTGCTTCCATGTATGTTTGTGATATGGGTCTTTAACCATAAGCTTGAAGAGGAAAAGTAGAGCTTTCAGATGTAGAAGAATTGTAATCTAGATTATTTATGTGGTTCTAACCATTGAGGGAAAATTAAAGCTTCCGCATAAGGTGAGAGTTTTCCAAATTTAAATTTATTTGGGCTAATTGTGAAGTGAATTATTATATTTATATGTTAAGAATAAGAATGTGGGTTAAGTGAGGTAGCCCGAGCATCAAGTGGTATCAGAGCTAGAATAGCTCTTGAAAATTTAATTTTTGAAATGCAGATGTGAACACCGATGTGATGGTGATGTGCATACAGTGCATGTGAGGAGAGAAAAGGAAAGATCAGATTTTTAAATCTGAGATGTAGAAAAGTACACAGAATTGAAGTGAACAGGATTTGCAAAGATAAGTTAAGAACAAGATCATGCAGGGATCTTGCAGGTAAAATAATTTTAAATCTGATTCGAGATTTATGATTGCAGGATGATGGTTGCAGAAGGTGCAGACTGAGTTTGATGGTGAAAGCAGTGAACCTGATATTCAGCTAAAGGTTGAATAAGGAGGACAATTGCAGTGTTCTCAAGAGAAGGTGAGTCTATGAGCAGTGTTTAACTTTGGTTTGAAGAATTATTTGCAGAATTCAGATTGCAGACAATTGAAGAAATCTCAGCAAAGTAGATCACAGCTTTAAGAGCAGTAATAAAATAATCCAGCAAAGGGTTCTGAAGTGAAGAAGAAAGTGTGACAGAACTTGGAGGATTCCCAACATAGGTTGGATGAAAGAAGAATATATGTGTTCTTGAAAAGTTGCAGAGTGAATCCTAGAGAGAGCAGAAGAGAGTGCTCAAAAGGTTCCAGCAGATAGGGGACCAGTACTTGCCAAAAGCCGAGATCCAGAGGAAAGGATTGGTGAGGTGAGTTGCAACAAGAGAGCTTGTTGTTGCAAAGGCTTAGTGCAGCTTGTGAGTGAAGAACTTATGGAGGAGAAAATGGTTACTGATAGCCATAGAAAATATTGCAGAGCTTCTGAGAGAGGCCACAACAGAAGAGAGAAAGAAGATGCCAAGGCAAATGGCATAAGGTAGCAGTTGACTGATGTAGAATGGTGGAAATAGGTAGCTGAGATCAATGAACATTTTTATAAACTGGAAAAGAGGATAGAGTAAATCCAGAGAGTTGGTTGGCTCATGAAGAGGAGAGTAAAGTGGCAACCATTAAAGTTGAGGATGAGGCAAAGGGATATTGCCTTATTGAAAGAGGAACTCAAGGTAGCTGAGTTGAGAAAAGAAGTTTTTGTTTGTGAAGTAGAACAGAGTACAGATGAAGAATGGAGATCTGCAAGAGATCTTGTGAGACATGATGAAGACTTAAGGCAGCAAGAATCTTGTCTTGCTGAAGAGGATATCATTGAGGATTTCCTGAGTTATTGGACAAGTCCAGATCAACTGGATGATGTAAAGACTTGTATTTTTGAATCTGACAATTGTGAGGTGATTACAGATTCTCCAAAGGAAGAAGAACTCAGAGTTCTTGAGTCAAGGATGGAATTTGAAGATTCCACATGCAGATCGGTTCAAAGGGAAGTTCTTGAGAAAGCAACCAAGACTAAAAAGTCTTGTGGTTTTGAAACTAAAGAGTTGTGTATGTTTTCAGGTACATCACAGGAAGATGAACAAGCTTTAGAGTTTGTTGAGGAAGAGACATTGAATCTGAAATCTGTTCAAATCAATGCTGAGATAGTAAGATCTCAGGAGGAAGAATTGAATACAAAAGAGTCCAATGAGAATATTCAGCAAAATATTGAGGCAAGAGATGAAGTACCATCTAATTATTGGTCAAGAGCAAGCAGAGGCATAAAAGGTTGTGTGAGGTTCCCAAAGTATACTCCAATTGAATTTGTTGAGTTGTATAAGAGGTTGGATTTTCAAAGAAGAGAATTGGAGAAACAGAGGACCTATGCACAAGATAAATTACTAAGGAAATAGAACAGGAAGGTCTTCATGGATAGTGTTCATGAAGCAGGTGATGGAAAGAAAGAGAGACTAGCTGGCAGTCTCATGAGGGATGCAAATCAGCATACTGATGTGCTGACAAAGGATTTGGAAGGAAGTTCTAAACAACATACTGATGTGTTGTTAGAGGAAGAAGAAGCATTGAGACCTTGGAAGTTTAATGTTGATAGTTCATGTGTTAACTTTGCAGGGAAAGAAGAACAGCAAATGTAAACTGTTAGAGAATTGAATGAAGGAGAAACTATGTTGGCTGAGAACATAGTGGAGGATCATCATTTTGACATGGTGATTGGAGCAGTGGAGATAACTCTGGAAGCCGAGAAGAAAGACAGTGAAGGATTTCTGAGTCTTAAAACAGACTTAGAAGTGCAGAGAGAAGAATTGGTGACTGGGTCATCAACTGAGACCATTGGGTCTTGTGATTTTAACACTGACAATTTGTTTATGTTTACAGGTGATGCAGAAGACAATCCATCATCTGGAATTGTCTTGGGAGATGAAAAATTGTTGCAAAAATAAGATGAGACAGTCATGTCTCATATGCAGAAACTTTTCACTGATGACAAGGAGGAGTTGGCTTGTTTGAATAGCCAAGAGAAGATTGGAGAGCAGAATGTGGGGCAGATTGTAAAAACTGACACAGTGATGAAGAATCAGGATTTTATTCTGAAAGAAGATGAGAATACAAAACTTGAAGAACTTGGTTTGATTTCCAGAATCAATCAAGGGGATGAGAGGCAATTTCTGAAGATTGCCCAAGAAGAAGAAAAAGATGCTAAAACTAAATTGCAGCATGTCGAGGATGTGAAACAAGTACATAAGAGGTGGCTGAAATGTTTGCTGGGAACATTGGAAGAAGAGAAAGAGGTTGCAGACATTGAAGAAAAGATGCCTGAAGCTGTGAAAGAAAGAGTAGCAGATAGTAGTTTGCAGAACTTAATTATGTTTACTAGTATACTGAATGAGTATGTTACTGCAGGAAGAAAGTTAATTGATGATTTGTTTTCTAAGAGTAAATTTTCAGGTGATGAGAAAAAGAAAATTGTTGTAGAGGGACAGGAAGTTAGGGAGGCAACAACATCAATGTTGGTAGTAAGAAGGGAAGTAACAGCAATAACAACAAGAGCAGCAATATTGGCAGCAACAGGAATTGAAAACAACAGCGGTGGGAAAGAAAATTTCCAGACAAGAGATAAGATGGACAAATAAATTGAAAACATCATAAGATTGATGGTGAAGGTGTCTCAGAAGCAGTAGACCGCAGCAAGAGAATATAGGAATTTTAACAAAGGAATGACAAAAGCAGAATGTAAAAACTGACACAGTGATGAAGAATCAGGATTTTATTCTGAAAGAAGATGAGAATACAAAACTTGAAGAACTTGGTTTGATTGCCAGAATAAATCAAGGGGATGAAAGGCAATTTCTGAAGATTTCCCAAGAAGAAGAAAAAGATGCTGAAACTAAATTGCAACATGCTGAGGATTTGAAACAAGTATAGAAGAGGTGGCTGAAATTTTTTCTGGGAACATTGGAAGAAGAGAAAGAGGTTGCAGACACTAAAGAAAAGATGCCTGAAGCTGTGAAAGAAAGAGCAGTAGATACTAGTTTGCAAAACTTAATTATGTTTACTAGTATACTGAATGAGTATGTTATTGCAGGAAGAAAGTTAATTGATGATTTATTTTGTAAGAGTAAATTTGCAGGTGATGAGCAAAAGAAAATTGTTGTAGAGGGACAGGAAGTTAGGGAGGCAGCAACATAAATGTTGGCAGTAAGAAGGGCAGTAACAACAGTAACAGCAAGAGTAGAAATATTGGAAGCAACAGGAATTGAAAGCAGCAGCAGTGGGCAAGGAAATTTCTAGACAAGAGATAAGTTGGACAAAGAAATTGAAAACATCAGAAGACTGATGGTGAAGGTGTCTCAGAAGCAGCAGACCGCAGCAAGAGAATAGAGGAATTTTAACAAAGGAAAGACAAAGGCAGAATGTGAAATCATAGCTGGAGGTAAGATGCAGAACAAGATGTGGAGACCTGGAGAAATGCAATCGAAGGATGATGCAGCTGCTGGACAGCAGCAAAACAAAGTATGGGATCCAGGAGGTAGAGATTGAAAGCACATGATCAGGAGATCATGAACAAATTTATCCTTGGGAGTATGATGCAGGGGCATTAGGCTCAAGAAACACTTTGTATTTTTGTAAGGCATAGGGGGGTCTTATGCTTCTAAATTCTCCTACAACTATTAGTATTTTGAATAAAATGGTGAGGGATTGTAAATGTTCTCCAACCATTGGGGAGCACGAGAGAAAGGTGAATAGTTAGGAATATGAAGATATAATAGAGGGTTAAGAGTAATTTTAGGATCAGTTTCAAAAATTTTAGGAAGTTGAGTCTAAATTTAGGATTTTTGAGAATGTCAAGAGTTTGTCAAGTTGTTAGAGGAGCTGAAGCGATTCATTATCTTCTTAAGCCAAAAAGGCATTAAGTATGTAGGGCTGGAGAGTAGAATAGTTGTTTAGGGGACAGAGTGAGAATATAAGGCCATTGAAATTGAAGATCTAGCCGAGGAACAAAATTCTTGTAAGTAAATTCATCTACATATATGAAGAACCTGTTTCAGCATTATATGGGTTTTGTTTGAATTAGCTTCTGTGTAATTGGATTCAATCTCCACTAAGTAATTGTTTAAACCCATGTGATGAAACTCCTGTGATTTATGAGTTAAGTGAGACTCTGTATCTGAATAAGAATAAATGTTAATTAGTGGCGACATTTGTTTGAATGAAGTATATGAGGGGTTGCACATTTCCTTGAGAAAAAACAAGGAAAATGCAGTCATCGACCACTGCAAGGGTCGATGACTTAGAGGGAGTTCGAGTGTTAAACATAGCGGTCAAATTTTGAATTTATGAGATTTTAAAAAGGACATTCAATTAGAGAGGGGCCACGTCGTTCGAATTAGACAGTGCATTGAAGATTAAGCCCTATAAAATAGTATTTGGGGTTCTACTGTGAAATTGAACCACAGACTTTAAATAGGGGGAAATAAACCATGCATAGATGAAAGATAAGAGATGTTAGAGCCTGCTCGAAGGAACCTGGAGTAGGTTCGAATTAGAGAACTGAGGTCATGAACTGGAAGCGAAGAGATTGACTCTATGAATGGGTTGGATGGGCAGTGTTGAATAAAATAGAAGCACATTGGAGAAAATACGCATGAGGAATAGAATTGGCGTTAAAGAAATTGCGTCAATGAATGTTTGAAAACGAAGGGCAACGAAACCTTGAGTTGCAGGAATGGAACCGTGAAGAGCTACAGTAGAAGCAGTTTTGGGGAGCAAAACCAGCAGTATCGCGTGTGTTCAGGAGTGGTAAGTGGAATCGAACAAAAAAATGTGATACCATAAACTGAAGGACACGTGTCCTAAAGTGGTATTCGATTACCACTTTTATCGCGCGATTTTGGCTGAGTAAGTCCCGAGCGTTTTAAAAACGTGATATTCGTTTATATCCATTTGATCAATGGTTGGAGCGTGACAAGCTTGGAGCCGTCAGATGGAGAGGTACGTTAACCATGGGCCCATATGCATTGTTAATGTGGCACGATGGTTTTTTTGATAGCCAGAATTTAATAAACTGTGATAGAATTAAAGATTATATATGCGCTTGGGTTTAAATCTAAGTCAAGAGGTTATCATAATGTCTTATGTTAATGTGCATTGATACATTGTTAATGTGTTGATGCGTCGGGGTTTTAAAACCAAAGTTAGACCTTGGAAAATTTTAAGGTGAGAAGGGCGCATATGTGCTTAATGGTTGATACCTTGGGTTTTAATAAAAGTCGAGGTATTAAAAGCCATATATAAATGTCGGGTTTGTTAAGTTGCGGGAGTAGTGGTTATGTGCATTGACCATTGTTTGAGAAATGTGTAACCTCGGGTATAAGGGTATGGATTAAAGGAACATGAATCTCAAATGCACATTAGTATAAGAGAGACCAGCAGATTGGGGCTCTTATTTATATTGGTTCGCATTTTATGAAGTTGGTTAATTCTATAATGTATAACCACAGGGTTTTAAGGAAAAGGATTTCTTCCGTGTATGTTGGTGATATGGGTCTTTAACCATAAGCTTGAAGAGGAAAAGTAGAGCTTTCAAATGTAGAAGAATTGTAATCTGGATTATTTATGTGGTTCTAACCATTGAGGGAAAATTAAAGCTTCCGCATAAGGTGAGAGTTTGCCATATTTAAATTTATTTGGGCTAATTGTGAAGTGCATTATTATATTTATATGTTAAGAATGAGAATGTGGGTTAAGTGAGGTAGCTCGAGCATCAAGTGGTATTAGAGTTGGAATAGCTCTTGAAAATTTAATTTTTGAAATGCAAATGTGAACGCCGATGTGATGGTGATGTGCATACAGTGCATGTGAGGGGAGAAAAGGGAAGATCAGATTTTTAAATCTAAGATGCAGCAAAGTACACAGAATTGCAGTGAACAATATTTTCAGAGATAAGTGAAGAACAAGATCATGCAGGGATCTTGTAGGTAAAATAATTTTAAATTTGATTTGAGATTTATGATTGCAGGATTATGGTTGCAAAAGGTGCAGACTGAGTTTGATTATGAAAGCAGTGAACCTGATATTCAGCTAAAGGTTGAATAAGGAGGACAATTGCAGTGTTCTCAAGAGAAGGTGAGTCGATGAGCAGTGTTTAACTCTGGTTTGAATATTTTTTTTGCAGAATTCAAATTGCAGACAATTGAAGAAATATCAGCAAAGCAAATCGCATCTTTAAGAGCAGTAATAAAAGAATCCAGCAGAGGGTTCTAAAGTGAAGAAGAAAGTGTGGCAGAGCCTGGAGGATTCCCAATAGAGGTTGGATGAAAGAAGAACATATGTGTTCTTGAAAAATTGCAAAGTGAAGCCTAGAGAGAGAAGAAGAGAGTGCTCAAAAGGTTACAACAGATAGGGGACCAGTAGTTTCCAAAAGCCCAGATCCAAAAGAAAGGATTGGTGAGGTGAGTTGTATAAAGAAAGCTTGTTGTTTCAGAGGCTTAGTGCAGCTTGTGAGTGAAGAAATCATGGAGGATAAAATGGCTACTGATAGCCATAGCAGAGATTGCAGAGGTTATGAGAGAGGCCACAACAGAAGAGAGAAAGAAGATGCCAATTCAAATGGCATAAGGCAGAAGTTGACTGATGTAGAATGGTGGAAAGAGGTAGCTGAGATCAGTGAACAGTTTTATAAACTGGAAAAGAGGATAGAGGAAAGCCAAAGAGTTGGTTGGCTCATGAAGAGGAGAGTAAAGTGGCAACCATTATAGTTGAGGATGGGGCAAAGGGAGATTGCCTTTTTGAAAGAGGAACTCAAGGTAGCTAAGTTGAGAAAAGAAGTTTCTGTTTGTGAAGTAGAACAGAGTACAAATGAAGAATGGAGATCTGCAAGAGATCTTGTGAGACATGATGAAGACTTAAGGCAGAAAGAAGCTTGTCTTGTTGAAGAGGATATCATTGAGGATTTCCTGAGTTACTAGACAAGTCCAGATTAGCTAGATGATGTAAAGACTTGTATTTTTGAATCTGACAATTGTGAGGTGATTATAGATTCTCCAAAGGAAGAAGAACTCAGAGTTCTTGAGTCAAGGATGGAATTTGAATATTCCACATGCAGATCGGTTCAAAGGGAAGTGCTTGAGAAAGCAACCAAGACAGAAAAGTCTTGTGGTTTTGAAACTGAAGAGTTGTGTATGTTTGCAGGTACATCACAGGAAGATGAACAAGCTTTAGAGTTTGTTGAGGAAGAGACATTGAATCTGAAATCTGTTCAGATCAATGCTGAGATAGTAAGATCTCAGGAGGAATAATTAAAGACAAAAGAGTCCAATGAGAATATTTAGAAGAATATTGAGGCAAGAGATGAAGGACCATCTAATTATTAGTCAAGAGCAAGCAGAGGCATAAAAGGTTGTGTGAGGTTCCCAAAGTCTACTCCAATTGAATTTGTTGAGTTGTATAGGAGGTTTGATTTTCAAAGTAGAGAATTGGAGAAATAGAGGGCCTATGCACAAGATAAATTGTTGAGGAAATAGAGCAGGAAGGTCTTCATGGAGAGTGTTCATGAGGCAGGTCATGGAAAGAAAGAGAGACTAGATGAAAGTATCATGAGGGATGAAAATCAGCATATTGATGTGCTGACAGAGGATTTGGAAAGAAGTTCTGGACAACATACTGATGTGTTGTCAAAGGAAGAAGAAGCATTGAGACCTTGGAAGTTTAATGCTGATATTTCATGTGTTAACTTTGCAGGGAAAGAAGAACAACAAATGTAAACTGTCAGAGAATTGAATGAAGGAGAAACTATGTTGGCTGAGAACAAAGTGGAGGATCATCGTTTTAACATGGTGATTGGAGCAGTGGAGATAAATCTGGCAGCTGAGAAGAAAGACAGTGAAGGATTTCAGAGTCTTGAAACAGACTTAGAACTGCAGAGAGAAGAATTGGTGACTGGGTCATCAACTGAGACCATTGGGTCTTGTGATTTTAACACTGAAAATTTGTTTATGTTTACAAGTGATGCAGAAGACAATCCATCATTTGGAATTTTCTTGGGAGATGAAAAATTGTTGTAGAAAGAAGATGAGACAGTCATGTCTCATATGCAGAAACTTGTCACTGATGACAAGGAGGAGTTGGCTTGTTTGAATAGCCAAGAGAAGATTGGAGAGCAGACTATGGGGCATATTGTAAAAACTGACACAGTGATGAAGAATCAGGATTTTATTCTGAAAGAAGATGAGAATACAAAACTTGAAGAACTTGGTTTGATTGCCAGAATCAATCAAGGGGATGAGAGGCAATTTCTGAAGATTGCCCAAGAAGAAGAAAAAGATGCTAAAACTAAATTGCAGCATGCCGAGGATGTGAAACAAGTACATAAGAGGTGGCTGAAATGTTTGCTGGGAACATTGGAAGAAGAGAAAGAGGTTGCAGACATTGAAGAAAAGATGCCTGAAGCTGTGAAAGAAAGAGCAGCAGATAGTAGTTTGCAGAACTTGATTATGTTTACTAGTATACTGAATGAGTATGTTACTGTAGGAAGAAAGTTAATTGATGATTTGTTTTCTAAGAGTAAATTTTCAGGTGATGAGAAAAAGAAAATTGTTGTAGAGGGATAGGAAGTTAGGGAGGCAACAACATCAATGTTGGCAGTAAGAAGGGAAGTAACAGCAATAACAACAAGAGCAGTAATATTGGCAGCAACAAGAATTGAAAACAGCAGCGGTGGGCAAGAAAATTTCCAGACAAGAGATAAGATGGACAAATAAATTGAAAACATCATAAGATTGATGGTGAAGGTGTCTCAGAAGAAGTAGACCGCAGCAAGAGAATATAGGAATTTTAACAAAGGAATGACAAAAGCAGAATGTGAAAGCATGGCTGGAGTTAAGATGGAGAACAAGATGTGGAGACCTGGAGAAATGCAGTTGAAGGATGATGCAGCTGCTGGGCAGCAGCAAAACAAAGTATGGGATCCAGGAGGCAGAGATTGAAAGCACATGATCAGGAGATCATGAACAAATTTAACCTTGGCAGTCTGATGTAGGGGCATTAGGCTCAAGAAACACTTTGTATTTTTGTAAGGCATAGGGGGTCTTATGTTTCTAAATTCTCCTATAATTATTAGTATTTTGAATAAAATGGTGAGGGATTGTAAATTTTCTCCAACCATTGGGGAGCATGAGAGAAAGGTGAATAGTTAGGAATATGAAGAGATAATAGAGGGTTAAGAGTAATTTTAGGATCAGTTTCGGAAATTTTAGGAAGTTAAGTCTAAATTTAGGATTTTTGAGAATTTCAAGAGTTTTTCGAGTTGTTAGAGGAGCTGAAGTGATTAATTATCTTCTTAAGCCAAAAAGGCATTAAGTATGTAGAGATGGAGAGTAGGATAATTGTTCAGGGGACAGAGTGAGAATAGAAGGCCATTGAAATTGAAGATCTGGCCGAGGACCAGAAGTATTGTAAGTAAATTCATTTGCATATATGAAGAACCTGTTTCAGCATTATATGGGTTTTGTTTGAATTAGATTCTATGTAATTGGGCTTCAATATCCACTAAGTAATTGTTTAAACCCGTGTGATGAAACTCTGTGATTTATGAGTTAAGTGAGACTCTGTATCTGAATAAGAATAAATGTTAATTAGCGTTGGAATTTGTTTGAACGAAGTATATGAGGGGTTGTACATTCCCTTGAGAAAACGCAAGGAAATTGCAGTCATCGACCACTGCAAGGGTCGATGAATTAGAGGGAGTTCGAGTGTTAAACATAGCAGTCAAATTTTGAATGTATGAGACCTTAAAAAGGACATTCAATTAGAGAGGGGGCGCGTCGTTTGAATTAGACAGTGCGTTGAAGAGTAAGCCCTGTAAAATCGTATTTGGGGTTCTACTGTGAAATTTAACCACATACTTTAAATAGGGGGAACTAAACCATGCATAGATGAAAGATAACAGATGTTAGAGCCTGCTCGAAGGAACCTGGAGTAGGTTCGAATTAGAGAGCCAAGGTCATGAACTGGAAGCACAGATATTGAGTCTATGAATGGGTTGCATGGGCAGTGTTGAATAAAATCGAAGCACAGTGGAGAAAATATGCATGAGGAATAGAATTGGCGTTAAAGAAATTGTGTCAATGACTGTCTGAAAGTGAAGGGCAACGAAACCTTGATTTCGAGGAATGGAACCGTGATGAGCTATAGTAGAAGCGGTTTTGGGGAGAAAAACCAGTAGTAGCACGTGCGTTCAGGAGTGGTAAGTGGAATCGAACAAAAAAACGCGATACCATAAATTGAAGGACGTGTGTCCTAAAGTGGTATTCGATTACCACTTTTGTCCTACGATTTTGGATGAGTAAGTCCTGAGCATTTTAAAAATGCGATATTCGTTTATATCCATTCGATCAATGGTTGGAGCGCGACGAGCTTGGAGCCGTCAGATGGAGAGGTACGTTAACCGTGGGCCCATATTAATTGTTAATGTGGTGCGATGGTTTGTTTGATAGCCGGAAGTTAATAAATTGTGATAGAATTAAAGATTATATATGCGCTTGGGTTTAAATCTAAGTCAAGAGGTTATCATAATGTCTTATGTTAATGTGCGTTGATACATTGTTAATGTGTTAATGTGTTATGGTTTTAAAACCAAATTTAGACCTTGGTAAATTTTAAGGTGAGAAGGGCGCATATGTGCTTAATGGTTGATACCTTGGGTTTTAATAAAATTCGAGGTATTAAAAGCCATATATAAATGTCGGGTTTGTTAAGTTGCGGGAGTAGTGGTTATGTGCATTGACCATTGTTTGAGCAATGTGTAACCTCGGGTATAAGGGTATGGATTAAAGGAACGTGAATCTGAAATGCACAACAGTATAAGAGAGACTAGTAGATTGGGGCTCTTAGTTATATTTGTTCGCATTTTATAAAGCGAGTTAATTCTATAATGTATAACCATAGGGTTTTAAGGAAAAGGATTGCTTCCGTGTATGTTGGTGATATGGGTCTTTAACCATAAGCTTGAAGAGGGAAAGTAGAGCTTTCAGATGTAGAAGAATTGTAATATGGATTATTTATGTGGTTCTAACCATTGAGGGAAAATTAAAGCTTCCGGATAAGGTGAGAGTTTGCCAGATTTAAATTTATTTGGGCTAATTGTGAAGTGCATTATTATATTTATATGTTAAGAATGAGAATGTGGGTTAAGTGAGGTATCCCGGGCATCAAATAATATATAGGAAAGGTATTTTCAATAAAGTTTTTGATATGCTTTCAAGGCCTATTATTAGTGCTTCTACTTTGCTTAAGAATGATTCTATTGTACATGAGAGTTACATAGAATAGTATGCATCTGATGTTGATTTTAAGGATGTGTATGCTAACTTGAGTGAAGGGAATCAAGTTGAAGAGAATGATTATCACATGCATAAGAATTTTTTCGTTTCATTTGGGCAAGTTGTCTATACCAGAAGGAGAGAGACTAAGTGTCATGAGAGAATCTCATTCTTTTCTTGTTGATGGACATTTCGAGGTAAGAAAAACGGTGGCACATTTATAGAGGTATTGTTATTGGCCTCGCATGGTAGATAGTGTTTCATGTTTCATTAGAGGTTGTTCATTATATGCTATAATAAAGCCTAGCAATATGAAGCTTGGGTTGTACACATCATTACCGATACCATCAAGGCCATCGGAAAGTGTTTCTATGGAAGTTTTTGGAGGTCTACCTATGTCTAGAAAGCATCATGATTATCTTTATGTAGTAGTTGATAGATTCAGTAAGATGTGTATTCTTATGCCATGTAAAGAATCTATTATTGCTGAACAAACTACTAAATTACATGTTCAACATGTATGGGTTCATTATAGTTTTCATACTTCTATTGTTAGTGACAAGGATTCCAGATTTGTTGGGAATTTTTGGTCCAATCTATGGAAGATGATGGGCACCAAGTTAAAAAAGAGTACTACTTTTCATCCAAAAACAAATGGCCAAACCGAGGTAGTGAACATAACCATTGTGCATATTTTGAGAGGTTATTGCAGCAAGCATCCTAAGTTATGGGATGAGAATTTGCATTACATTCAACATGCTTACAACCGGGCCAAGCACTCTTCTACAAATACTTCACCTTTTGAAGCCTGCTTTAGGTATTTTCCAAAGTCACCTCTAGATTTCATTCTTGAGAAGGATATTGCCATTGATGGGCATAGTGACATTGAAAAATCTTGCATGATCATTCACCAAATTCAGCTTATTCATCAACAAGTTCAAGAATAGTTTGAAAAATGTCAAAGAAAATTCAAGGAGAGGAATGAAAAACATAGAGTTTACCACAAGTTTCAAGAAGGTGATGAGGTATGATTTCACATAAGCAAAGAAAGGCTGCAAGGAGAAGGTAAAAAGTTGAAGCCTATTCATTATGATCCATTCAAGATTATTAAATAATTTGGTAATAATGCATTTCAACTTGACTTGCCTTCATATATGCAAATGTATTATGTTTTCAATGTGGAGAATTTATGTTTGTATGAGCCTCCATTGATTGTTGATCAAGGGAGTGACATTCAACTGCATCAATAGAAGATTTCTTGCCAGAATTTCTAGACGAGCTCAAGGAGGATGCCATCCTTCACAAGAGGACACACACTTTAGGAGAGGAAGTGTTGATTATCTTCGGATTGGGCTTAAGGGTAGAAAACCAAGTAAGGCAAGATGGATGGAAGTGGAAAAGGTGAGGGAGTTGTACCCTCATATTCTGAACAGGTAATTGAAGGCTTTTTGGGTCCAAAATCTTCACAATGGGGAGGTGTGATTAGGAGATCATGTCAATTTATCAAAAATTCTCAAAAATGAAAGTGCTCAAAAGTGTTTGCAACCTGAGTGATCGGAAAGGTCTTGTCGCTGTGATTCTTGTGCCACAAATTGTTCGCAAAACAAAGGTTGTATGCAGAAGTTATGAAGGTTTGAAAATCCCATTAAACTCCAAAAATTGGACCTTTGACCCATTTTGACTTGTATAAAAAAATTCAAAAAAATATATATATTTTTTTTATACTAAAGTTTTTGGGCCTATTAGTGGGCGCCACGTGGCCTGCTCGAAGGCTGCCACGCAGCCCCAGGCTAGAGGATGGAATGGCATTATAATTTTTTTTTGGAGTTAGCAGGTTTCGAACGTAGGACCTGACCACTAGCATTGCACATGCCCACTGTTACACCATACGTTTGGTTCTTAACCATAACATCGATGGTTTATATTTTAATTTCCATTTGGATTGCATTGGTGACAAAGGGGGCCAACCCATAAGGGCCAAACCCCACTTCGTGAGCCACTCTATGTACCCCAATGCTAGGAACCAGGGGCTAATCCAACCGCAATGTAAACTGTTGGTGGGATTCCATGACCTGTCATATGGAAGGTTATAAAAGTTATTGCAAACGGTTAGTGGAAATTTGCAACGGCTCCAGGTTCCAACTTAAACGGAAGTCACCACTGCAGTCACCATGGAGAGTGGTCACATACACTCTCTAGCATTTAATGTGACTGGAAGTCGACCCAGAAGTTCCACTAGCGGACCCCCAATTTCGGTGGCAATTGCTAAACTGTTAGCACTAACTGGAGTTCAACCAAAGTTGGTGGAGTTTTACTAGGAGTGATGGGGAAAAATATTGTTTGTGTCATAAATGAGGGGATATTCGACCAATTTTGACAAATGAATAGTCAATTTTTGGTATTATAAACATTTTGAACACATTGGTAGATGTTTTAGAGCCATCATAGGTCATCTTGTGAAGTTTTAGCTTCAGGAGGTCAAGGAGCCACCAGGGCCACTAGGGTGTTTCAGTGTATTGAGCATCCATTCTCTATTTTCTGCAAATGAATAATCATTCCTGACTAATTCAAGAATTCTAAATCTTTTTTATAGAGAGAACAACCATTTTATTCTTTTATTCACATTTACATACCATTTTTGAGCTATAAGATATGAGGGACATGTCATTGGGAGTTGGACTAGCAGATGTAGCCCAGGAGGGGTGAACTGATTCATCAAATTTGTTGAGTATTGTTACATGTGATGTTTAATTATCTGTTATTTACTATTGTACAATGTTTTACAAGCAAATCACATGCTTTAACCTCACACAAAAATCTGTTTAACGAATATAAAACCATTTGTTTCACCTGAAAACTTTAGTAGACCTTATGCACACATTTTAATTATTGTTTGGATCCTTATCACATCGTACATTCCATTCAGATCAAATATGAAGAGTTAGGTAAAGTTGAAAATTCATAGGAAGTCAAACAACCATGAGGGTAGATGAAGAGTCATGAGGAAGACAACACATCACCTTTTATTTATTATATATACGCCCTCATTGTAAGAGAAAAGGAATTTTCACCTTGGCTCCTCCCGCAAAGCATTAGAGAGATAAGCTAGTTCTTTTGTGGAGAAAGGAAAGGCTTAAAAACTCCACTATTGGAGCTAGTGATGTCCATTGTATACATGTGTCTTGGAACTATTACTTGATAACATAAGTTGTTAATTCCATTACATTCTTAATGTATGGATTATGAATGTTTGTAAGACTATTCTGTGAATGTTTGTATTTCATGTTTGCTTTCACATGTGCTAAGGTAGTTGAACTATTTCGGTTATTTTAGTACTTATATTATTGAGAATGTATTGTAGTGGTTGTTATTGCTGTCCCATCCTTGTGGAATATTCCACAGGATATTAGAAAGATATTTCTCATTAGATGGTTGTAATGACAGTCACATCCCTTGTGGACTATTCCACTAGATGTTAGACATATCCTTATGGTTCATGTGTGTCTCTTCTTATGTGGTACTATTACCTCTCTCTTATAGGCTCACTTTTCTCCCTCTTTCCACAGTAGAAGAACTTGGACACATCTACAAGTAAACACTCACTAGGCACACCTTCTTGCTTTTCGAATGCACCATTGCACTTCTCCCCCTTGCTAACAGTTAGAGCCAAGGAAAATATTTAAGAATTTTGCAACCAAACCATATACTGGATGGGAATCCTACACAAAATGGTTTGAGGTCTAATTGGGACTTCATATCGGGGAGTTCCCCTGAATGTTGGTGGGTCCAACGCCGTCAACATTTCTAGCGCTAGATGGAGGGAAGCCAGATTTCTATGGATGATAACCCCACTGAATGAAATATAACATCTTTGTGTCAAGGAAGAAACATTCCCAACAACTCCCCTACTTATTTTCCTGAAGTTGGTGACTCTTTGCAGCCCGAGCTTCCATAAAGTTGCGAAATATCTTACAATGAAATTCGGTCCATCTATCCCATAACCTGTCATTTGAAAAAACTATTGGATTGATTCTAGGAGTACAAAATATTCCTTATTTTCTGAAAAATAACCAACCACCCCTATGGGGATAATTGTTTCTACTATTAAATATTTGGTTTTCACCACCTTTGAGGAGTTAGAAAATTTTGAGGAGAACCTAGAAAATTCAGAAAAACCTACCCTCTATAACGGTGCTAATGAATACAATGTTATGCTCTTCGACGATATTTTACGTGGGTTAGATGATGAAGAGGAAGAAGAGTGTTGTGTATATGTTATATTATTTCCACTATTAGTCGCACGTGCATGTTGGGTATTTTAGGGCATGATGGTTTCTGGCCCCTGGTATTTTTTAGATCTGATCAAGGGAACTGCATTTATGTCCTAATCTAGGGTTAATGGATTGGGTTTTATGAATGCTTCGGCATGTATATATATAACACTAAAAGGAATATAATGAAAAATCAAGTTGGTAGTCCCGATTTGGGATCCAGGAGAAAATATCTGTGTATATCTGTTTTATGTTTTATTCTCTCACTATTATTTATTTTCTATTTTTAATATTCCTTTGTAGATAATTTCTGTACAGGGTTAGAACCTACATTTGGTATCAAATTTGTTTCGGCTTCAAGGGGACACCTTTGCTGCTGAGGGGTTTTTTTCTCGGGCCTGTGGTAGACCCTATTCAGTGGGATATCTACAGGATCGATTCTTGTGGTGAAAGAAGATGGCGAGCAGTGGAAAGATAGAGATAGAGAAATTTGATGGTTAGAGTTTTGAGTTGTGGAAGCTCAATATGGGGGATCTGCTAGTGGATAAATATTAGTAGATCGTGGTAGATCTAGGTACTAAACCAAAAAAATGCTAGATGAAGATTGGAAGAAGTTGGATCAGAAGGAAAAGAGAAAAATACAGTTGTGTGTCTCAGATTTAGTATTGTTGAATGTATCTGGGGAATCTACGATGAAGACTTTGTGGTACAAGCTAGGAACTTTGTACCAATCTAAGTCTTTGGTGAATAAATTTTTCCTGTAGAAAAAGCTATGTAACCTAAGGATGAAGGATGGAGACTCGGTGACAGAGAATCTGAACGAATTCAATACTATGGTAAGTCAACAGTTATCTGTTGATATTAAAATCTCAGATGAAGATAATTGCATCATTTTGTTGTGTTCTTTACTAGATTTTTGGGACAATCTGGTTATTGCAATAGGTAGCAATACAACTACCTTGAATTTTCATGACATTGTCTCATCCTTGCTATCGGAGGAAATGAGACAGAGAAATATGGAGGGCCAGAATGGATATGCCTTATTTGTACGAGGAATGTCTCATAACAGAAACAAGAATAAGGTTTCGAGTGGGAGATCTAAAATAGGGGGAGATGTAAATCTCTAGGAAAGTTTGTAAAGGTGTGTTGGAAATGCAAAAAGGAAGGGCACTACAAAAATGGTTGCATATCTAAAGCTCCTAAGAAAGGAAAGGGATCTGATGATGCTCCTTCTACAGAGGCAAAAACCACGTCAGATGAAGGCAGGGATGTGTATTTGGCTTCTTCTTCAAATACACATGTATATCATGAGGCATGGTTGATTGACTCGGGTGCATCATTTCACTTCACTCCCCATAGGGAGTGGTTCTGTGAGTATGAGAAGTATGATGGTGGTGATGTCTTCTTAGGGGATGATAGCAAGGCCAAAATCATCGGACGTGGAAAATTCAAGCTGAAGCTGCAAGGTGGAACGATAAGAACACTTTATGGTGCTCTCCATATTCTTGCATTGGCCAGAAATATGATTTCTATAAGAAATATGGATGATGCATGTGTAAAAACAATGTTCGAGAAATATACTTACAAGATGGTTCGGGGAGAGCTAGTATTAATGCGGGGAGTTCAGATTGGAACTATATAGAAGCTTTAAGCTAGCACTGTTATTGATGGGTGCAATAGTTCTATGGTTCCTGAAAGTGGAGCGGAAATCCTAACGGCCTCTGGAGAAAATACCATGCTATGGCATCAAAGGCTTGGACATATTGGAGAAAAGGGCCTTCAGATACTGCATGGAAACGGTATGGTAGAAGGTATGTATAATTTCTCTCTGGATTTCGATTTCTGTGAACATGGTGTATATGGGAAGCAGAATTGGGTGAGTTTTCCTTCTGATGCTAAAAGGGTGAACAAGATATTAGAGCTTGTGCAAAATGACGTGTTTGGACCTGTGTCTACTCCATCATTGGAAAAATATGTGTACTATGTTTCATTCATAGATGACTTCTCAAGGAATACATGGATATATTTCTTGAGGAAGAAATCTGAAGTCTTTGACAGATTTAAAGAATTTAAGGCTCTGGTGGAAAACCATATAGAGAAGATGATAAAAGTGTTGAGGACAGATAATGGTGGAGAGTTTTGAAAGAAGGAATTTGAAGAATTCTGTAAGAATTCTGTAAGAAGTGTGGTATATCATGGCAAAAGACTAATCCATACACACCTTAGCAAAACAGAGTTGCAGAAAGAATGAATAGAACATTGATGGAAAAGGCAAGAAGCATGCTCAGTGGTACCAGGTTAGGATAGGAATTCTGGGCAGAAGAAATGGAGACTGCATGTTACCTGGTTAATAGATCACCTTCATAAGTGTTGGAGGATAATACTCCACATGAGGTATGGACTAGTAAGAAACCCTCTCTTTCACATCTGAGGGTATTTGGATGTGATGCATATGTACATGTTCCAAAGGAGAAAAGGACCAAGTTGGATAATAAATTTGAAAGGTGCATCTTTATTGGGTAAAAGGATGGTTTAAAAGGTTACAAGCTTTGGAACACAGAAACAAGGAAGGTTGTGTATAACCGATATATGGTGTTTAGAAAGGTGAAAGATGTTGTTAAACATGAAGTCCTACCAAAGGAACCTGGGAAGATAGAGTTTGAGCTAAATGAGGATGAATTAGACTCTACAATAGAAGAATATTCAAAAGAGGAATAACTGCAAACTGTAGTTATGAGAAGATCAGCTTGGGAAAGAAGGCAACCAAAAAGGCATAGTCCATCTGCTTTCTATTCAAAATTTTCTTTAACTATAAATGATGATGATCCCAGAACTGTCAGGGAGGTAGTAGATTCAGAGGATGGAAAACTCTGGAAGGAGGCCATGGTTGATGAAATGGAATCCTTGCACAAAAATGAGGCATGGGATCTGGTGGAGTTGTCGGTTAGAAGGAAACCCATTGGCAGAAAATGGGTGTTTAAGAATAAGATGAATGTTGAAGGAAAGGTGGAGAAATACAAAGCTCGGTTGGTAGAAAATGGTTATTCCCAAGTGTCGGGAATTGATTTTGGTGATATTTTCTCTCCTGTTGCAAAGGTTACTTCTATTAGATTACTTTTATCTGTTGTTGTTGCATTTGATTTTGAGGTAGAACAGATGGATGTGAAGACAACATTTCTTCACAGGGATTTGGAAGAGGAGATCTACATGAAGAAACCTGAAGGCTTTTTGGTGAAGGGTAAGAAAGAACTTGTATGCAGGTTAAAAAAGTATTTTTATGGGTTAAAATAGTCACCAAGGATGTGGTATCAAAAATTTGATACCTATATACGGGGACTAGGCTTCACCAGAAGCAAAGAGGATCATTGTGTTTATTTTAAATTAATTGGTGACTGTGTTATTTATTTTGTCTTGTATGTGGATGATATGTTGTTGACTGGAAATGACAAAGAAATTATCCAAGATTTGAAGACCCAATTATTCTCCAAATTCTACATGAAGGATATTGGTGCTGCAAACTATATTTTGAGAATGGAAATTAAAAGAGATCGAGCAAAGAGGAAGCTCTGGTTAAACTAGTAGAAGTATATATAGACTATATTGCAGAGGTTCAATATGCAGGATAGTAAATTGGCGAAGATTCCTATTCTTGTAGTTGTAAAGCTGTCTGCTGAATAGTGTCCAAAGACACAAGAGGAAGAGGAGGATATGTCTCGTGTTCCATATGCAAGTGCAGCGGGTAGCCTGATGTATGCAATGGTCTGTACTAGACTAGACATTGCATATGCAGTGGGAGTATTGAGTAGGTTTATGTCAAAACCAGGAAGGAGCATTGGACAAAAGTGAAGCAGGTTTTCAGATATCTGCGTGGCACTAGTGATTATGGTTTGTGCTACCAGGGAAGACTACAATTGGACAGAGTTTTAGACATCCATGGTTTTGTTGATGCGAACTGGGCTGGAGATCTTGACCAAATAAGATCTACAAGTGGGTATGTGCTTAGCCTATTTTGAGGTGTAACCTATTGGATGAGTAAAAGATATTCTGTAGTGGCTCTTTCACCTACAGAGGCAGAATAAATGGCAACAACTCATGCAAGAAAGGAAGCAGTTTGGTTGCAGATATTGAGTTCAAGTATGGGGTTGGTGCAACGAGCTATAAGGATAGACTGTGATAACCAAAGTGAAATTTTCTTGGCTAAGAACCATGCTTATCATTCAAAGACAAAGCACATTGATGTTCAATATCAATTTGTGATAGATATGGTTGAGGATAAATGGGTGTTGTTGGTAAAGATGGACACTTTAGAGAATGTTGCAGATGCATTGACGAATTCTGTGAGCACTCAAAATTTATTTTTGTGTAGAGAAACAATGGGTGTTGTAGAGCTGGATTAATGACTAAGCTCTTTTGTGGTCCCCTGCGGAAAGAAAAAAACAAGTGGGAGAATGTTGGGTATGTGTTATATTCTTTCCATGATTAGTCGCACACGCGAGTAGGAGGGGGGGGGGGGGGTGGGGTCACAGTGGGAGCGATATCCCCCCCTGTTCGGGGTCTAGGGCAGTGCCCCAGGAAGAAAAATTTGGACCCTATTTTTTGGTGGGTAGACCCGCCCATGGTTTTTTGCATGGGTTTTCACATGATTTTGGGGCATGATGGTTTTTGGCCCCTAGTATTTTGTAGATCCAGTCAAGGGAACTACGGTTATGTTCTAATCCAAGGTTAATGGATTGGGGTTTATAAATGCTTAGGCATGTATATATATGTGTTGTAACACTAAAAGGAATATAATGAAAAATGAAGCTGGTAGTCCCGATTTGGGATCCAGGGGAAAATCTCTGTTTATATATGTTTTATGTTTTATTCTCTCGCTATTGTTTATTTTCTATTTTTAAGATTCGTTGTAGATAATTTCTGTACAGGGTTAAAGCCTACAAAGAGCCAGCAGATATGGATTGGATGTCTCAGTTCCCACTTGCACTCCTGGGTGTTTTACACAAGATGCCAAGGCATCCAAAGAATATCTTAACGAAGTACGACCTTGACAAAACAGTAAAGTCAGAGGACCATTTAGACAACTTCTACCTACATCTACAAATGCTTGAGGTACGCTATGATGATGTTGCATGTAAAATTTTCCTATGCACCTTAGATTTCATGGAAATTGTATGGTACCATAGTCTTCCTCTGAATTCCATCCAGAACTGGAGGGGGTTTAAGAATATTTTCCTTGAAAATTCGCCCATGATAAGACCCCTTCCATGTTGTTGAAATAATTGGGTAATATCAAGATGGATCACAAAGAGAAAGTGAAATATTTCAATAAGAGGTTTAACTGAATTTTGAATAAGTTACTAACAAAAAAAAACCTCATGACTCCATCACCATTTATTACTACACTTCTGCCTTGTAGATAAGCGTTGCGTAGTTTGTAAAGCGAATTGCGAAACAAACACTTATTGAAAATTATGAAAATGCGATCACGGTTGAAAATTAATTGCGCACAATTGGGGTCATTGTAGATGACGAACCAAAAAAAGACTCCAACGACACAGGTAAAAGGTCTCAAGCCTTTGTAAAAAAGGCCAAAGAGAAAGAAATTTTCAATCTTGAAAACTCGACTCGCACCATAATGACTCTGTCAAATGTGTTGGAAAAGCTAAAACAAAGGTCAAATGATACCATTTTGAGCATCAAGCCTCACAGGTTCAAAATTTTCAGAAGGACTTCCAATTCCAGCAGTAGCAATAACCAACAGGTCACATCTGCGCAAAGCTCAAACATTGTACTGAATATTGAAAGTATGGGCATGGATCAGTATTGTTCATATAATCAAGAATATCATTCAGAAAAACATGCCCACAATGGAACCACACCATGAACGTTCTTGCTATGCACGTCATTGATATAGTAATTTTGGACGAGCATATAGATCCAATGGAAGAAAATGAAGAAATTTTTGCTACTAAGCAAACTCCTTCTGTGGGACATGCACTAAAAAAATTTAGTTGCATACTTTCATCTAAAAATAGAATTGAAGAGAAAAAGCCTCTAATTTATGGCCTGACCCAAAAGCAAACCAACCAGTATATTTTGATAAGCCAAGGGCCAACCATTGAACCATAGTTGACGAAGAAAAAATTCAAGGAACAGTTGTTAAGAAAGATTAGCCCACTCATCAAATAAACACAGAATATTCAGAGAAAGTATAGGATTGTAGTCACAACGAAAAGTACTTCCATGAGTAAAAATACTAATACTTTCCATCCAGAAGTGACAGCCAAGTCATGCCCCCAGACACTTCAACAATCTATCCTGCTTTGGATTACAACATAGTTAAGGAAACAAAGAAGGCTCGCACAAATATCTCAATGTTTGAACTAACAAAGATCGTGATCCAATGGGAAATGATCCTATGTGCACTTGGAAAATCCACCTCAGGTAACAATGTTGCTTCATGCAAGGTATATGGTATATCCTCTGGTTCCCTCGAGTTTGTGCTTAATGCTTTAATAATTGGTGAAAATACACTCTACCCTCCATTTTTGTTAAATTTCAAAATATTCAATTTCAATGTACACAATTTCTTAGTTGATTATGATGCATCGGTAAACATAATTCCATTATATGTAGCGAAGAAAATCAACACAAAATCAGAAAAAAAAGATGCACAAATTATTCAGCTGGACAAGACGATTGTCCACCCGAATGGCAAACTCAGGAATGTGCCTAAGCGTTTATCGTCCGATGAACGAGTTCACCAATGTATAAACATAGTAATTGTGGAGATTTTGGAAGAATATAGGGTGTTTTTAAGCAGAGACTAATCCAAAAAGCCACAAGGTTACTTTGCTACAGATTGGTCACATCTATGGCTTCCATACAAGGGCAGAAAAAATCAAATTTGAGTGACTTCGAGAGATATATGAAACACACAGTCACTCCCTTGAATGAAAAGAATGAGCTAGGGGGTTTCATAGATCTTATAATTGGAAATTTATTTTTAGAAATTTAACTGGGGTGTTATCTTGCACAACCATTCCTAGCCCCACCAGAAACACAGTTGAAGCTCCTTCCTAGTCCAACTAGTGAAAATTATGTTTGTATAGTTAGTAGTAACAATAATAATAGTACTAGTGTAGTTCATAGTCCTTGTAGATAAGATATGTGGAAAATTTACTTTGATGGTTCCAAAACCTAGGAGGGATATCGAGCTAGTTGCGTTCTAATAGACTCATGACAAAGAAAGCATGTGATCTCAAGCTGCTTGGAATTCGAGTGCATGAACACCACTGTGGAATATGAGGCACTCATCTTGGGCTTGCAAAGAGACAAAAAACTCAAAGTTTCATCTCTCAAGGAAATAGGTGACTCATAAATTGTTGTGAAATAGGTACACGATACCATACAATGTGCGTCACCTCATCTTAAAAGCTACCAACAAGAGGTATGGCGCTTGGTTTCACATTTCCAAATTTTTAAAATTATTTATGTTCCTAGAATGTGTAATGCACCTACGAATGCATTGGAAAATGCCACTGCCGGGTTATCACTACTGAGGGAAGGTTTTTCTGTATAAATTATTTATAAGCCATCCCTCCCTGATAATATTACTAATTTACACATTTTCAATGATTACCAACATATACTGTACTTTATGGAGAATTTTGATGTATTAAAAAACACAACTATTTGTTAAGTGCCAGTTTTGCACACTTTTCCTACATTTGTTTTCCCTATTTTTCCTCATGACTATAACCAATGGGACTATATTTGCCTCTTTTTCCTACCTTTCTATCTTAACTTGTGTTGTTTCACCGTATTTTCATTACTTTTCCATTTCATCAATTATTATGATATATCGTGCCTTTTTTATGACTAATTGAGGATGAATGTTTGGAGAAGATCTATGGTCTTTGTGTTGTCTTTTCAGATTTCATTTGTAGAACAAAAGATCTCGAGAATGAGGCATACAAGAGTAGTTAAGGGTGTGATGTTACAGTGGGATTTTTACACCATGATGTTGTTACACTTTGCTATTATAGACCCGCTGGCGAATTGCTGTTACAGCTGTACCGCTCACTGGCTCTCGTCAACTCCTCTTGCTGACATGTCCTCTAGCTGTTACGCTACAACTGTGGTTTATCGTGATATCTATAGAAGTTATTAAGCATTGTATTTTTGGATAATAGCCTCTGGGTGGTTTTGATTGTAATTATAATTTTCTAGTTAGACATTTGATTAAAAAGTGGTTATAACCATATGTATTCTATTTCGATCAGCATGAGAATCATAAGATTCTCATGACTGATCTATCCCTTGTTTTTATGAGATGTAACCACTATATAGTTCTCGTCCCTTGAGGTCAAAAGGTTAGCAGAGAACAACATTATTTTGGCTCTGTAATTTTTCTCATATTAGTACATATTATCATGTTATTATTGTTACATGCATTATTGGATTTAGTTTCCGTTAAGTTCTTTCTCTACCCGCACTCTGCTAGGGAGGAAGGGCCCTCCTCTTTAGCAGGGGTTGCAATGATTAAGGTAATTGTGTATATGTGTTTGTACTTTTTTTATGTATCAGTAGAGGTGTTGTTGCTGATGTTTCAGCTGTGAATATATCCGCTTCAATTTCAATATTTCATATGATGTTACACATATGAGATTAGAGACACCAGTTGGATAATTGTTGTGTGGCACGCTAGAACAGATTAATTGAAGTGTGATTGCAGTCATGTAGATAATTTTATTTATGCATGAGTGATTTACTTCCAAAATTTAATTCAGCAACGATTTCTTTTAATTGGAATTGCTTCTAGTTGGGTGTATCGACACAAACAATGCAACTGTCATTGAAATAAAAGACATCCTTGGATTGATAATTTATGTGTACTGTTTTAGTCATTCAATAATTATTAATACAACCCAACATTATTGACAGGGATGGGCACGAAGGCATTCCAGGATGTAGCTAGCACAAGCAAAGGAAACCTCATGTCGAAAGGCATGGTATCATTAGAAAAGTTGTATGACTTGCAAAACCGGTTCCGAGGGCCATTCAATGCTAAGACCCATAGCTCAATGTTGTCACACGAGCATATCAATTTGGGAAAAAAAAAAGATCTTAATTTTTTCAATCTTGGTACTTTCTTCACATCATAGGAGAGACAATATTTCATTCGATTACTCAAGAACTACCAAGATGTATTCATGTGGACGCATGTCAACCTCAAAACTTATGACATGCACATTATCCAGCATGTGATCCAAATTAAAGAAGGGGCCAAATGATTTAAAAAAAAATTGTGGAAGGTACATCTAATGCTTGAGCCTCTCATTCAAAAGGAGTTAAGGAAGTTGTTGGATTCTTGGATCATATATAAAGTGCGAAATTATACCTGGGTATCAAACTTGGTCCTACTAAGGAAGAAGTCTGGGGAAATCCGCTTATGTGTTGATTTCTGTAATCTGAACTGCACCTTGAACAAGGATAACTACCCTGTTCCACCGATGAAACAAATATTTCAAACAATATTGGGGTTATAGGTGTTTTCTCTATTAGATGGATATTCGTGATACAACCAGGTTCTAGTCTCATAGCCAGATAGACTTAAAACAACAATCCACACTAAGTGGGGCACATTCACATTAAAAATAATGCCATTTGGGCTGATTAATATTGGTGCAAAATTTCAGCATGCCATGGACATTACATTACATGGGTTGATTGGACAAAGCATAGTGATCTACCTTGATGATGTCACAATTTTTTCTAAGAAGATATCTGACCATGTATGCCATATGAGGAAAATGTTTGAGCGATGTCACAAGTACGAAATATCTGATAATCCCAAGAAGATTATTTTCATAGTGTTTGAGGGTAATCTCTTGGGACACATCATTGCCAAAAGTGGGATTAAAGTAGACTCGAAGAGGGTCAAAGAAATAACACAAATTCCCTGCCCAGTGAAAAAAAATCTATGCAGTCCTTTTTCGGGAAAATCAACTTCCTTTGTAAGTTCATCTCTCACTACGCTCAGATTTTCAAGCCAATATAGAATATGGTAAAGAAGGAAGTAGCATATAGATGGGATTAAAGGGAACATGACACATTTTCCTGTATCAAGCATGCTATTGCAGAATCACCTGCTATATACAACCCATACTTCAACAAATATTTATTGCTCTACACCTTTGCTTCTGATACTTCTATTTTCATTGTGCTTACACAAAATGATGATCATAACGATGAGAAACCCATATATTTCATGAGCGCTAGTCTTCAAGGACCTCAACTCAATTATCTCGCCATTGAGAACATGCTTATGCGGTATACAAGGCGTTGAATCACTTTTGGACCTACCTCTTGAAAAATAATTGTATTATCTTTGTTTCGCATTGAGCAGTCAGATTTTTGTTTGTTCAACAAGAGCTGTGTGAAAGAAGAGCGAAATGGATAACCAATTTCAATGAGTACGACTTAGACTTCAAACCACTTCACCCAATCAAGGGACATGATCTATCTCTACTAGCAACATGAAGTAGTGGATGCAAAGGAAGAAGAATATCCTTTTGGATGGGAGCAGGAAATTGAAATGTACAATGTTGACAGAACACCTCCCACTATCATCGTAGACTCTTTCTACATAGATGTGTGCCAATAACTCAAGCACGAAACTGTGCCATTCCATTTATCCACATGATATAACAGGGAAATTAGAATTAAATCATTATCTTACTAGTTGGTCCATGGAGTGATTTTTCAGAAAGAACCATAATGGAGTACTGATCAGGTGCTTGGAAGCACACAATTCAGACAAGGTATTGTGTGATATCCATGATGGACCAACTAGGGGACACTTCATGGGCAACAAAACTATGCATAAAATCATGCGGGTTGGTTTATATTAGCCTAATTTATTAAAATATGACCATGGTTATGCCTGTAATTTTCTAGTATTTCAAAGGTGTGTCAAGAAAAACAAGAAGCCAACCCCACCATTGCAGACTATCACAATGGAAGAACCTTTTCCACAGTGGGGCTTGGATTATATTAGAGAAATATTTCTACATTCGTCAAACCAACACTGCCATATTCTCACTGCTTTAGACTACTTTACACAGTGAACAAAAGAATTTCCACTCAAAGAAGTGACTGATTAGTAAGTCATCAAACTTCCTTCAACATGATATCATTTCTAGGTTTGGCATTCCTACTTCACTTTATTTTATAATGAAACATACTTTTCATCACTAAAAATATATGATTTTACATTACAAAATGGGATTGTATTGAAGCATTCAGTTAATTATTATCCGCATGGGAATGGTCTTGTTGAGTCTACAAATAAGAACCTCATCCACATCATAAAAAAGGAACATATTCTCTTAACAAAGGAATTGGAACTCTTCTTTGGTAAATGCTTTATAGGCTAATAGAGTCACGCCAAAGCCCTCTTTTAACAACTCCCCTTACTTCTTGGTATATGGAAAATAAGCCATACTCCATCCAAACATCTACTTGCTTGCTCTCGAACTTTCACAAGAATCCAAAGGCAAGCCATGCATATTGGTTCAATGTAGGATGGACACTCTTCACAAGTTACATGAAGAAAGGCTGAAATAAATCATATAACGTGCCTAAAGTGAATATTCCAAGGTCTAAGTAGTAGCCTGAATTAGGCCTGCCTTATAGGAGATGGAGGGGGTCTTCATGGGCTGCTTTAATATCCCAAAAGGGAGAATACAGTAATACTGAAACACAATATAAGAACTGAAACAAAGTAAACAATAAATCTAAATACACATCATAATGCACAGAAATAGTTGAGCCATTCTATTATATAGGAGGTGAAAAGGAGAGTACAATAGTGCTCAAAATATGAGAAACTCAAGCCAAAGGGATGGCCTGGAATGACCCTGTAATTATCCCATAAGAGGGACTGCGTAACTGCTTAACTACTGTAAGGTAAACTGCGTTGTCCAATGCTGCAACTGTTGGGACTACAACTACCTGAAATATAGAAAGTCAGATCTGGGCAGAATGGGAGCTTCGATGATGCTGAAAATGGAGATACATGCTCTATGATGGATACCCAAGATAACCCAGAAAGGGTTTCTCAGATCTATCAATCTAAGAAAACAACCCTCTTAGGGATTCACATATATACTGCTGGGTAGGCATACCTGAAGCTAGATCTGATGATATGATGGCTGTAATGATGCACAATCATATCTAAGCAAGAAGGGTTGATCCCTTCACTAGATCCTTGGGCCAAATGCTCAAGATCTAGCTCCTCCAATCTCCTCCACTGAAAATAGCTACTGGATGAACAACAACTTCAGAAAACTGTGCTGTAAGAGAGGGAGGCTCAATAGCCTACTGCTGGATGTGTCAAATCAACTCCTCAGTGATGGAAACAATGCGAGGAGATGATCCCTCGTAGGATTTCCAACTGAAATACTAGAAACTTCCTTCCTCCAATAGATCTACAGGACTAGACTGCGCAATACTTGAAGGGACTGTTGTTGCATGGAGGTAAAACCTAATGGCCTAAATTTCAGATATAGATCTGATGCTCCTAAAAGGCTGAATGTGAAGAACAAAGTGGTAGGATGAATCCTCCACCAGTTTCCTAGCTGAATGCTAGAAACAACCTCCTGAAGATGGCACCAATGCATGATAAGGAATGTAGTACAACCCTCTTCCAATAGATACTCAATGAAAGAGGAGGGATTCACGCTTGGGAGCACCTTGTGCTAAACATCACTACAATCTTAGCTAAACAACTCAAGAATGCATAGAAATGTCCTAAGACAAATCTAGATCCAAACAGATCAAGAATTGAATAATCCAAATCATGCCTTCTATTGTGCCTTCACGTTCATTATATAGACTTGAGCCTTCCATAGCCTAGGCCCACTCCAAAACTGCACTGTACATGTGGACAAAAGTCTCCATGATTGACTGCACTATATCTCCATGTCCTCCATCATGCTCACATGGGGTGATCACCCTCTCCATCATGTGTGCATTAAATGCATCACTTCCTCCACTAACTTATCATAAGTGCTCTATGATCTTCTTTGAATGCACTATGATCTCAGTTGACCTTATCAAGATCCTCATGATTTTACATTTAAGATCCATGATCGTATTTGACTGTTTCATCCTCCATAATCTATCTCATAAATGAGACATGATCTCCATTAATGGAGCTGCTCCACTACTCCGTGATTTTAGATCTAGTTCTATAGTATCCACATACACACATTAAAAGTGGATTTTATTCATCTTTGAGGATTATGGGTCCCTCCACCATTTTATTTACTTAATTCATTAAGAAAATTAAGAACTCTAATATTCCAAATATCATTTGAAAATTTGGGAATATTACAGTCCTCCTTGACAAAATGTTGCTTGTCCTAAAGCAATTGCAAAAGTAGATGCAAAAAGTCATCTATCCCCTCCAAATGGCAATCACATAAGGAAGGCCTCCTCCATTTGCTGCAATGTGTTATGCATGTTTGGTTCCCAAGTTGTCTCTTAAAAATGCATAGAATGACCTCCAAATATATGGTTAGATGTCCTCCTTTCACCATGAATTACCAAGTGACAACCATAAGCTATCCAACATCATCATCAATACATGAGATACATAAAATAAAGTGGTTCTTCTCACAAAGGAAAAGTCCCATCTCACAAAGAATTTCTACATCCCATGTTTCATGAAGCACGTTGAGCATTGACATGCCCTCATATTTAGCCCTGTTGGCCTTGCTGGATCCAAGGATCATTCCAACATTGTGAAAAAGAAGAAATAAAGATATATGGGTAGACAAATATGTCAAACCATATTCTCCCAATATTAATCACCAAAGTAAGGCCCTTTGCTTCCATCCTCCATCTCCCCCATGTAAGATGGATAAGCCAAACTCCCCAAAAGCAATCAAAGAAACAAGAGATATTGTTGCTTTCTCTCCTCCTCATGTGCATCATGGAGTAAAAACATATTTATAGACATGTGGAATGTCATATCAGCCCAATACAAGAAAACACCATCAATACATGTCATGAGAGCATCATTGCAAGTTCTACCCAACACAAAACACATAGACATAAAGGATGCCATGTGATGGCCAAACTCTCTCAAGGACAACCAAAATGAACATGCCTGATTTTGCTACATTCCATCATTGACACGCAGGGCATGAATCAGAAAAATATGAGCTATTGGGTGGTAACCATACTCACCCAAGAGCAGCTAGTGAAACCATGCCTCCTTCTTCATTTCATGAGTGTTTTTCAAGGCATGGATCAAAGAAATAAGAGTCTTTGGGTAGTAACGAAATGCACCCAAGAGACACCAGCATAACCAAGCTTCTTTTTGGCCCATTTCATATATCTACAAGTGGTCATGCAATCCATTTCTTATCATTCTCACCCACTTATCCCCATGTGGATGATGAATGATGTTTTGCATAAACATGGTATCCTCCCTTTGTAGAATACCATCCTTCCCAAACTGATGAAAAACTTTGCACTCCATGAAATGTTGAAGTGCACATCTAATGAGATCTCTTAATGAGACCTTATTCTCATCAATGGCGCTCCAAAACCAGTGAGGTTTTGGATATGCTAGAGGTATAAGTTTCTCTTTGAGTTGTGAGATGCTCATTGAGAATGTGTCATCTAGAAAGGAGAAAATATTCCTCATCTCAAGATGTCTACCATTCATCATCTTAACCTCCATTTCTTCATGAGTGAAGCTACCTTCAGAATGCTCCAAGAATAATGGGGCTCCTCCTTTATCACTGCTACTAAGTGACATCGTTGTAGATCTGCATGATAATACTTATGATGTCTCAAAGCAAGGCACAATGCTGATCTCATAACCAGTCATTGTACATAGGATTATTCTCATCCCATTTTTTGACTCTACACTTCAACTCAAAGGGTTGAATGTAGCTCAAGAATGATGAAATGAGATAGATCTTCATCTCCTCCTTGATTAGATCAAGGGTCCTCTACGATGTGATATGTTGCTGCTTCCAATCAGCATTTTGTTTTAACCCTTGGTTATGCATTGGTCCTGATGGAATGTCCCCATAAGTTTTAATAAGAGGTACTAAAAAAATATGAGATGAAGGTTTATGCATACCTTGGATCAACTGATGTGTGGGAACCTCTTGCAAGACCATAATAGTTCCTCCAACCGGGACAATAATGTCTCCAACTGCTGCTAAGAGTGATGGTTACTCTTCTATCCATGTACCAGCATTGGAATCTTCCTCCTCTTCCTCATGCATCTCCTGAATCATGCATGAGACTCTATGTGTCAAGAGCTCAAGACTATCTTGCAAAAGTGCAAGTTTCTCTTCTCAGGATGCAAGTACTTCTGCAGCTGGTGGTGAATGTAGTGACTCCTTGTCCAGAGTGACAAGATTGACATCCTCCTTTTTTTCCTTAGGAAATTTCTCTTTGTGACACATCTCTGGTTTTATCACATCAAATTTATTCCTCAAATTGTGAAATAAATCTGAATATTTAGTCACCTTTGCATGCTTCATGTGACCAAACCACCAATCATTGGCTTCACCATAAAGATGAAGTGCTGCAATCTAGACAAACTCTTTTTCAGCCATGGGATGTAGCATGAAAAATGTATCTAAATGTTTCCTCCAAGCCCTAACAATGCTTGAGGAAGATCCATCAAATGTAGGAAAATAGAATCTATCATACCTCTTTCTTCTATTGCTGATATATGATCCTCTTTATTCTTTAATTTTGAAGAATTGTTGGAGAGTTAGCTTCTTCTTGAATGCTCTAGATTGTGCTTTGTACTCTTCAAGATATAGATTGAGAGTCTCATGAGTCTCGGGTTTCCTTCTTTCTTCATTTATATACCATTCACGTTCTTCAAAGAAAGTGGGCATAGTAGATCTATGAGGAGATCTATGATTCTCTTGTTTACTTCTTTGCTGATAGGAAGTGCTCAGACCTTCTTCATAAAATATTCTTCTTGGGTCCTCTTTTTGCCTTCCCCTCTTCATTTGATTGACCTACTTGGAGAGATATTGTATGGATCTAAAGAGAGGAGTGGCAAAACTACAATCCTCCTTCATGATAGATCTTATCTATCTGCTTCTTCTTTTGATGCAAAATATGAAGTGTCCACAAGCTGAGCCAAAGATCATGCTTTGATACCACTGTAATATCCCAAAAGGGAGAATGCAGTAATACTAAAACACAATATAAGAACTGCAACAAAGTAAACAATAAATCTAAATACACATTAGAATGCACAATAGCCAAGCCATTTTATTATATGGGAGGTGAAAAAGAAAGTACAACAGTGCTAAAAATACAAGACACTCAAGCGAAAGGGATGGCCTGGAATGACCCTGTAATTATCCCAAAAGAGGGACTGCGTAATTGCTGAACGGCTAGAAGGTAAAATGCATTGTCCCTGCTACAACTATTGGGACTACAACTTCCTGAAAGATAGAAATTCAGATCTAGGTAGAATGGGAGATCCAATGATGCTGAAAATAGAGATCCGGGTTCTATGATGGATATCCAAGATAACCCAGAAAGGGTTTCTCAGATCTATCAATATAAGAAAACCACCCTCTTAGGGCTTCACATATATACTGCTAGATATGCAGATTTGAGGCTAGATCTGATGATATGATGGCTGCAATGATGCACAATCGGATATAGGCAAGAAGGTTTGATCCCTTCACTATATCCTTAGGCTAAAAGCTCAATATCTAGCTCCTCCAATCTCCTTCACTGAAAATAGTTTCTAGATGAACAACAGCTTCAGAAAACTACACTGTAAGAGAGGGAGGCTCAATAGCCTACTGCTGGATGCGTCAAATCGGCTCTTGAGTGATGGAAACAATAGATCCACTGTGAGGAGATGATCCCTCATAGGATTTCTAGCTGAAATACTAGAAACTTCCTTCCTCCAATAGATCTACAGGACTGGACTGCGAAATCCTTGAAGGGACTGCTGCTGCATGGAGGTAAAACCCAATGGCCTGAATGATGGATATATATCTGCTGCTCTTGAAAGGATGAATGTGAAGAACAAAGTGGTAGGATGAATCCTCCACCGGTTTCCTAGCTGAATGCTAGAAACAACCTCCTGAAGATGGCACCAATGCATGATAAGGAATGTAGTACAAACCTCTTCCAAGAGCTACTTAATGAAAGAGGAAGGATTCCCGCTCGGGAACACCCTGTGCTAAACAGCACTGCAATATTAGCTAAAAAACTTAATAATGCATAGAAATTTCCTAAGACAAATCTAGATCTAAATAGATCAAGAAATGAATAATCCAAATCATGCCTTCTATTGTGCCTTCACCTTCATTATATAGACACGAGTCTTCAATAGCCTAGGCCCACTCCAAAACTTCTATGTACATGTGGACATAAGTCTCCATGGTTGACCACGCTGTATCTCCATGTCCTTCATCATGTTCACATGGGGTGATCACCCTCTCCATCATGTGTGCATTAAATGCATCACTTCCTCCACTAACTTATCATAAGTGCTCTATGATCTTCTTTGAATGCACTATGATCTCAGTTGACCTTATCAATATCCTCATGATTTTACATTTAACATCCATGAACTTATTTGACTATTTCATCCTCCATAATATATCTCATAAATGAGACATGATCTCCATTAATGGAGCTGATCCACTACTCGATGATTTTGGATCTAGTTCTAGAATATCCACATATACACATTAAAAGTGGATTTTATTCATCTTTGAGGATTATGGGTCCCTCCACCCTTTTTTTTACTTAATTCATTAAGAAAATTAAGAACTCTAATATTCCAAATATCATGTGAAAATTTTGGAATATTACAACTGCTCCCAGGTGCTTGAAAGTTGCATGTGGGTGAAAGGAGGGACTCAATAAGAGGGGCTCGAGGGTGAGGTTAGGTTGTTAATTAGTTTGTTTATTCGTTTACAATATCCCTATCCTAGGTTTTGATGTTCGACCAGTAAGGAACTCATATTTATAGATAGTAAGAGGGAATGGGTAGAGGTCTGAATTCAATGGTGGTTTGACAAGAAGTTCCTTGGGAAGAAAAACTTCAGTGTGGGTGACTTAGTCTTGAAGTGGGACAAAACCCACAGGGAGAAAGGAAAACACACCATGTTTCAATCCCTATGGACTGGGCCATTAATAGTCCATAAAACGATGATCCAACACACTTACCATCTTCAATCACTTGATGGGAATATTGAATCTCTCCCTGTCAATGGAAAAGACCTAAAGAATTACTTTCAATGATGATCTGGGGCTATGTCCTACACTATGTACATAATTTTTCCTATTTTTTTGTTTCTTGTATTGTTTGCATTATGTGAATAAGTGTTGTGCATATACATGTTTTGGATTCTTAGTATGTGTGTGGTTTAAGTCTAAAGAGTTTTGTGACACTTCAAGATTTGGCTAAACCTTCAGTCTATCTTCCTTGTCTTGGTTATGGCTTTTGGCCGATGAAGTTCTAAAGACAAATACGATCCATCTGTAAGGAGAATTTTTGTTAAACCATGAACTCATGTCTATTTAGGAAACCTTATGCCTACATTATATTATTTATGTTTTGGTGTTTTCACGCTTATCCAACTAGTATAAGAGGAGAAAGGGGGAAATATAAATGAGAAAACCTAAATAATAGGTACCTATATGCTTCTGTAAAGGGAAAACCTCTCCTGCTTGTTGTCGTTATGATGTAGGTGTTGTCCTTGATGGAAACCCACTTGTAATAGGATAATTATATGGTAACCAAATGAGTTCAAAGGTTAGTTTAGAGGTGATGGAGTGATGGAACAATGTGACAGAATGATTCGAAAAAGGTATGCAGGTCAGCGACAAAAGAATTATAAGGGTGAACATTTGAAGAAGTATAAGTGGGTTCTATGAAGAAAAGTCCCGTACACACTCGGATATGAAGAAGAAAAGGCGCCTACATTTGTAGCACTATGATTCTATAAATATTAAGGGTATTTACCATGGTATTGGCCCACAATATTGAGTGAAGTAGCAACTATTTTATCCTGTCAAACATTACAACTGACACTAGTGTGGTTTAGGCCTGTGGTATTGGCTAAGGCTCAAGCTAGATAAGGAGGTGAAGATCAAAGTGTTAAGGTGTGCATATGTGAGAGTGATTGATGATTAATCTGATCTGATGTTTTATTGCATGGTATGGGCTATTAATGAGTGGTTAATCTGAAATAAGTTTGCACTGGGTAATAAAATCATGGATCAAGATCATTAGACCTGAAATGACTATGGATTGTGTGATTTTTTCATGGGTCGATTAGATATAGGTTTTGATGTGTGTTTATTACTGTGTATATCATGATCTAGCATGTCTGAATTTTTGATGAGCACCGATGTTGTGAGTTGAGAAATTTCACATCTATATGTGGGTTTGTCACACATAAGGCACATACACACGCGATTTCTCTTCTAATAAGTAGTGTATATTTTATTCAGTATGTTGAGATCTGTATGCGATTTTTAGTCTTGAGAAGCACGTATACACGTGGAAATGATTTATGGAAAGTTCATATGAAAGATAGGGTGTCTGCTGAAGAATATGTATGATCTGTCTATACAATATTGTTGTATTTTGTTATCTGTCGATGAAGTCTTAATGTTGTTCTAGGCTTAATATTGATGTCTGAAGTTGAATTGATTTAGTATTGATTTGTTGAAAAATTGTCCTAATGCAGTGAACTGTTTGAGGTTCAGAGATCCGTGATTTGATATAATGCTTCAGAATGTCTATGTGCATGTCACTGTCTCGTTCAAATTGACAATAGTTCAAAATTTAGCATGTTGAGATCTATACGTAGGTTGCATACATGAAAAACACATATATACATAGGTTTATTTAAGAAAAGTAGCATAGATATTATGTTATTTGATTAATCAGATTTGTATTTGATTCAGAATGTTGATGCAATGTTTTGGGTTCAGTTCTAATATTCTGGTTACAATGATTTCACTGTTTGAGTTTGATTTGAGTTGTGATTGGTTGAGTGATTTTTTGGTTAAGTGATTGATTGGTACAATGGTTGTTTGATTCAGTGATTCAGTGATTAGTTTAATGACATGGTACAATGATCATTTTTAGTTTTTATTTATGGTATTGGGCTTAAATGATGTTAGTGGGTTCAGTATGAAAATTTGATGAAAAGTGGCCTACATGTTGTGATGTGTTGAAGCTGGTGGATCAATTGTGAAAATTCATGAAACCTGGTCCAAAATGGTGTTGAGGGTTGAAGCCTTCAGTGAGGAAGTCAAATCTTCCTACCAATGGTAGTTGGTGATCAGATCAAGGGGTTGTAGCTCCCTTCTAGTGGGTGCTGGTAAATGAGTTCAGGGGGTTGGAGCTCCCTTCCAAGTAGGAGCTAGAGAACGAGTGAAGGTTGTAGCCTTCTGCAGGCATGTACTTGCATGTTGGTATGAGTCTGCACCAATACAGGATTGTAATAAGCCTTACATAATAATAAATTTAAGACAGATACGACAACATCGGTGGTTTTCTCCCACATTGGGTTTCCAACTTAAATATTGGTGTTCATCTGTGTTTCTTATGTATAATTCTTTATTCTATTCTTACTACACTTTTTTAATTCTTATCTAATGTCTGATGAATCATTGATATACTGGTTTAAGACAAGCAGATGAAGATTTAACTAAAATAGAGATTCACTGGATATACGCTAGTTATCTGTATAAAATTCACGTACATACACAGGTTTACTTCAGGAAATTAGTGTACAAAAATCAGAATAAAAGAAAAAGTTTATGAAAATTTTAAAATACTGATTCACCCCCCTCCCCTCTTAGAATTTTGACCAACAATTGGTTTCAGATTAGGTCCTTCAGAAGAAGCTTGGTCGATTGAAGGAAGATCCACCAAGATGATAAATCAAGAAGGGTCACCATATTTCAAGCGACCACTCTTTAATGAAAGTAATCTAATTTTATGGAAGATAAGAAAAAGAGCCTATCTACATTCCCTTGGAGAAAATGTATGGGAAATCGTTGAAGGAGGTTATTAGTATCCGAACAAAGTTCCCATAGATGCGGCCGAAAAGAAGAGAATGAATCCAATCAAAAAGTTGTTAATGCCTTGTTGGGAAGCCTGTCAAAATCAAAATTTGTCAAGGTCATGAAACTAAGTTCCACAAAGGCTATGTGGGACAAAATCATCTAGAGCTATGAAGGTGATGAGAAGGTAAAAGTGTTAAACTTCAAACTCTTAGAATTCAATATGAAACTATCAAAATGCATAATGATGAAAGTATTGCAAGTTTATTTGTAAGAGTATATGAGATTGTGAATTGTATGATAAATTTGGGTGAATATATAAAAGACTCAACCTTAGTAGAGAACATTTTGAGATATCAAACTCCAAAATTCAAGTCAAAAGTGTCTGCCATTGAATAAAAGAAAGATATGCGGAATTTTACTATTGTACAACTCCCCAGGATTTTAACATCCTTTAAAAAGAGAAAAGGAGGTCCCTCAGAAATCAGAGAAGTTGCATTAAAAGAAAATTCAAGAGGAAAATAAAAGGAAGATCACAAGGAACCGAGTTATATATTAGAAGAAGATGAGGAAAAATTTGTAAAAAAACTCCAACTAGGCACGAGACGGTTAAGAGGTAAGCTTCCCTTCAATTTTTTTTCTTGTGGTATAGTTGGTCATTATTCTTCCAAGTGTCCTTATAAATTAAACCATGAAAAAGGGAAAGAAATTGCAAAAGGAAATAGGAAATGGTTTGAAACAAGAGAGGTTATTATACTCATGAAGATAGTGATGGTTGGTCAAATAGTGAAGAGGGAGAGTCTGATCAAGATTTTAAATTACTCATGGAATTTGAAAGAAGTACTAATGAGTCTGATGAAAAATTCATGGATGCTTTAGAAGAAAAATATTTTTTCATTGAATAAATCACGTAGCTTAAATTATGTTTAGCAGAAGATAAAATAGCTATAGATACTTAAAAGAAACAACTCATAGAAAAGGAGAAGCATAATGTGAAGCTAGAATGTTAAATAGTAAGTCTAAGAAAGGAACTTAAGAAGATAAAAGCTCTAAATATTATATTTGCTAAAGGTTATAAAACCTTAGATGAAATAAACAAGGTAAAACATTGTCCTCTTTTGAAGACAGGTATTGTATACAATAGAGAAACATAAAAGGAAGAAAAGTCCTCTGCAATAACAGGAAGCTATCTAAATGCAGCAAAAACCATTCAGCAAAACACCAGCCTTCAAAAAAATAATAAAGATACTTCACAGTTAAATCATGCCTACTCTAATCCAAGGAAAAACAACAACAAAAGCCTCAATCAAAAGGTAAACAACACCATACGATACTATGATCACAAGAATTTATAGTTTAGTGAACAATGTTTCTCATGTCGTAATTTTGGTCAAAAGGTTGCTCAATGTTTTGCATACAAAACCATAATGACTATAGAAGCAAGAAAACAAAGGAATGAGACAAGAATAAAGAAAAACACCAATACAAATTTCTCACCTCTTCAAGATGAAATTGAATGCTCATTTTGTAATGACCTTGGACATGTGGAATCTGAATGTAGGAGAAAAATACAACCAACATATCAAAAGGAGAAAATAACAACAACTTCTAAGGTATGGAAAAGGAAGTACTTGGAATATATAAGTTGTGGTATAACGTTATATGCAGAAGATCAAAAAAATCAATGGTACATTGATAGTGGATGACAAAAACACATGACAGGTGATAAAGATAAACTCATTTCTTACAATGCATTAGAGAAAGAAAATAATGATAATTTTGGTAATGACTCACCTGTTTTCATTAAAGGTAAAGGATTTGTCTTTCTATCAGAAAAAGTTAAAGCTGGTAATGTTATGTTTTTTGATGGATTAAAGCATAGCATATTAAGTGTTAGTCAAATGTGCGACCAAGGAAATGAGGTTGTTTTCAGATCAAAAGAATGTGTGGTTAATGAACTTGACACAGGGAATACCATAATAAAAGGAACAATAAATCTGAGTAATATTTATGTCTTGAAAGGTGGTCAAGAACAGTGTTACTTAGGAAAAGTAGAGGAAAACTGGCCATGGCATAGAAGGTTGGGACATCTAAGATTCTCTCAACTACACAAATCAAGCAAGCTTAAAGTTGTTAGTGATTTTCCCAACATCACACTGTCTGAGAGTACCATCTGGAAGTCTTGTCAATTCAGTAAAAAAACCAGGGTTCAATCCAATGTAAACTAAGGATTAGAAAGTAAGCCTCTTGAACTTATTCATACTGATTTGTGTGGGCTATTAAGGAAAAAGTCACCTCGAGGAGAAAACTATGTCTTATTTATTGATGACTTCTCTAGAATGTGTTGGATTGGTTTATTAAAATATGAGGATGAACCATTTGACAATTTCGAAGCCTTTAAAGCATTAGTAGAAAATCAGTTAGATATAAAAATTAAATGTGTCAGATCTGACAAAGGAGGAGAATTCTTATTAGATGAATTTTTTGATTTCTGTGAACAACATGGCATCAAATGGTAGTTTTTTGTATCCAGAATTCCTCAAGAAAATGGGGTGGCAGAAAGGATGAATTGAATAGTTCAGCAAATCACTCATGCTATGATTGATGAGTCTAGAACACCTAACACATTCTGGGGTGAAGCAACACATACCACGGTAAATATTCTCAACAAAGCTCATGTTCGAGTAAATAGTGATAAAACTACTTATGAACTTTGGTATGGTAAGCCTCTTACTGTAAAGTATTTTAGAGTCTTTGGAAGTAAATGTTTCATAAAAAATAATGATGAAAAACTTGGTAAGTTTGAAGTTATGCACGATAAAGGAATTCTTCTTGGTTACTCATCTAGAAGAAAAGGATACAAATGTTACAATAAGATACTTCAAAATATTTTTGAATGTATTGATGTTGTGATTAATGAAGCATGCACAGATTCAAAAAAGGTACACACAATAGAATATGATTATGATGAATGCTTTCCCACATCAAATCAGAGTGATGTAGAAGATGAAACGAAGCATCAGAAGAAGGCACAAGTGATAGGGAAAAAAATCCATCCAGGTATGTTCAAAAGAATAATCCAGAAACTCAAAGACTAGGAGAAAAGGAAACTAGGGTACAAAAAAGAAGAACTCTTCTGGGATATCCTAGTTATCTAGCTTTATTATCCACTATTGAACCTCAAAATGTAAATCAAGCTAGAAAATATGAATGTTGGGTCAAGGCCATGGAAGAATAAATTGATCAAATTGAAAAGAATAATACATGGGAATTAGTTCCAAGGCCTCATGATAAAAATGTTATTGGGACAAAATGGGTATTCAAAGATAAATTGAATGAATATGGAGAAGTCATTAGACATCAAGATAGACTTGTTTGCAAAGGTTATGCTCAACAAGAAGGTATAAAATCTGAAGAAACATTTGCACCTGTAGCCAGACTTGAAGCCATAAGAATGTTTCTTTCTTTTTAAAGATTCCGTCATTTCAAATTTTACCAAATAGATGTAAAATCTGGATTCCCTAATGGAGATCTAGAAGAAGAAGTAAATATTAAACAACCAGAAGGGTTAATTCTAGGAAATGATGAAAAAATTGTTTGAAAACTCGAAAGGGAATTATATGGGCTAAAACAAGCACCTCTTGCATGGTATTATTGTCTTGAAAGTATCTTCAACAATAAGGTTTCACAAAATGGTTCGTAGATAGTAACCTGTACACAAAAATAAATGATGATAAAATAAACATTATTGTTATTTATGTATATGATATCATCTTTACAAGCAATGAAGAATCTGTGAGTGAAAAATTTTCTTCTATTATGCAGCAAGAATTTGAAATGTATTTACTTGGGGCACTAACATATTTTCTTGGTTTACAAGTACAACAAGAAATGGATGGTATATTTCTCTTACAAACAAAATATCTCAAGCAGATTTTGAAGAAATATGAGATGGAAGACTGCAAACTAGTATGTACTCCTATGATGACAAGAAGTAACCTCATATCGCATGAGGAATCTCTTGTAGTGAATCAACTAGAATACATGTCTATGATTGGAAGTTTACTTTATCTAATAGGTACTAGACCAGATATCATGCATGCAGTTGGGATTGTTGGATGCTTCCAAGAAAATCCAAAGGAAACACATCTTTAGGTAGTTAAGAGAATATTTAAATATATACAAGGAATTCAAGACTTTGGCTTATGGTATCCTAAATATGCAAATATTACTCTTCATGCTTACACAAATGTAGACTGGGCTGGAAATGATGATGACTAGAAAAGCACTAGTGGAGGTGCATTTTACTTGGGGCCTCGATTGGTATCATGGTTCAACAAGAAAAAAAAGTTCTATTGCCTTATCTACTGTAGAAGCATAATATGTTGTTGCTACATCTTGTTGTACACAAATTATCTTGATGATGCAAACATTACAGGATATTCAAATAAAGTGTTCTCCGCCCATTTTCATCCTATGTGATAATAGAAGTGTTATTATCATTTCCAAAATTATTTTTATGCACTCCAAAACCAAGAACATTCCAATTAAGTATCATTTTCTAAGAGAAGAAATGCCTGAACAAAAGGTCAAATTGGATTATGTTACCTCAAAAGAAAAATTTTCTCATATATTTATAAAACCTCTTCCATGATTAGCATTTGAATATCTCATAAAAAAACTGGGAGTGTTGGCTTGAGGGGTCCTGACCCAGGTTGGTTGTGCAAGGTTTGCCAACAAACCCCTATACTATTGGCCCTTTCGGTAGTGACCTTCTTGTACAGGTCACAGTCTCACCCGAAGTAGTATGAGTGGGTGCTGGAACCAAGTTTCCGCACCCTGAGAAAGGAAGGGTAAGGCAAGCAGGGCTGCATTCTGTTCAGATTACATTGTTTCTGAGTAGGGTTAAATACATATCCAATTGCATACACGTGCACTAGATCTACAATTATATGCTTTTCATAACATCAACACAACGCTACCTAACCAAAACATAACAGATCTAGATCCAATTCAATACACAAACTTTCGCAGCAAGATATAACCAGCACGGAACAGATCCAATCATTCAATATAGAGACCTTCGCAGTGCAAAGACAAAAAATGCATAACGCAGTAATTACCAGCAATTCATTCAATAGTATTGACAGATTCAGATCTAATAATCCTACACATCCATTCATTCATCAACCTGTCCTTACAATTCCCTTCCCAACCTGCGCACATAGCAGCAGGGTCCGCACACAGCTGGATTAGGATCTCCGCGCACACAGCTAGCAGGAGTCCGTTCCCCAAAAACCCAAACAGATCGCTTACACAACAGATCACATCAATAGCTCATCAAATCCTACCTCTTACAATCCGAAATGCCTCTCTATTTATAACAATCTAGCTTTAACATTCCTATGGTCTGCAACCCATGGTTTTCGGACACCTAGTTTACCCCTTAGACCCATTACAATGTGTTCAGGGCTTTGACCCACCCCAAAACCGCTGCGCTATATTAAATATAATCCAAAATAACCAAAAAGGATCAGTTTCGCAGCTTGTTAGGAGACCTCATTCCAACAGTCCCCCAACACAATCTTGTGACTCGTCCTGAGTCACTTTGGTGGCGCGCCTTCAATCTGCGTGTGCAAGGTAGCCAGGGTGCGAAGGAGTGGTGGAAGCACTTCCTTGCTTTGGGCCGCAGTGTGTTGCGCAATATTGATCATCATTAGAGAAGTAGGCCCATCAAGATCCAAACCAACTCGTTCCAACAACTGGTGGAGGCGTGCAATGGCGGACTGCACATCATGTGTAAGCTGGTGTGCAGCATCAGACCATGGTTTCAACTTTTTGCACACAATCTTCTTGGAGTGATGAAGGTCCTCAATCCTGTATAAGGCGGCCAGGCATTGCGTGGGGGCAGGGGGAGGTGTGGAGGCCCGAACTCGATCTAGCACATCTTCTGCTTGCTTCAATTCCCATTGGGCATGCTAAAGCGTGGGGTGGTGTCGTGCTCTCGTCCATAGCTCGTAGCCTCTTCAAGTAATTTGGCACCCTGCACCAGTTGTTCCTGAATAATGCATGTTGCGTTAGTGACCACAACAATTAGCTGGGCTCGTTCTTCCGAAGGCATGACATACTCCTTGTGCCTTTCTTGGTCACGTCGGTGCACTTCTTGTAGTACGCTAGTAGACAGTATTTGTAGCTCTATAGTATATAGTTGCACTAAGTAATTGGTTTAGAAGTGTGAATTATGGCATTTCTCGGGAGTAAACATACGTTGCTTCTAGCGAGCGAGGTCTGGAAATGGTGGAGATGTTGCAGCAGGTCCTAGTACCGCAGCGTTCCTGCCGAACTTGGTTCGTAGCTAATCCTTCTGGGCGGCAGCCCGTGCGCACTCCTATTACTGCATTCGGTGTCTCTCGGTCCTCTTATCAGTTCTTCCTGCGAGTTGGGATCCATAACAAAGAGACGAGCATTATATAACGTATGAATAAGTATAAAAAACCATAATGCAAGTAGCCAATGCTGCCTGATAGTTGAATAAATAGCCCGATCCAACGTCTTCCAACCATCTGTGCTCCAATTGAAGCTACTTAATGGCGAGGTAGCTCGCCTATGGCACGTACCCTCGATCTGTTGAACCATGCTTATCATAAATGGTGATATTGATGATCTACCACCCATTTTCTGTGTTTGTAAGTGTCTTTTCACATTAACTCGGGATGAGCTTTCGTTCTTCCTTCGTGTCCCAGGTTGTGTCCTTGTAATGTCAGAGCGTGGCTAATGCGTTGAGGGAATTTTCGTACTTCGACGGAAGTTTGACACAAGGTGATCCTGCAAGTCGATCAGGAGTATTTTTGAAGCATTTATGCCATTCGTGGAAGGAACATGTTTGTGCAATATGGTTACATCATACGTCCGTAGGTGATTTATTTCTCGAGACGTTCTCGGATTCTCCCAAATACACATGATTGTAGATAGCTCTATAATCCTATGCACACTAAGATCAGTAGTACTCTAGTAAGTCTGGTTGGGCAAGGGTCAAGCGCACCCTTGAGTGTTGCACGTCAGCAGGTAGCCATGTGGGTCAACCGACCTTGAGGCCCATCTAGCTAAGGGAGTCTCTATATGTAGGATCACCCTACTCCAATACTTCCTCCGGGTAGGGGAGACAGGTCCCTGCATAGGTGCTTCATATTGGGTTAGCAGTAGTGCTTCAGACTTACATTCCATGAAACCCTTAGGCTTCGCAGGCTTCTGAGTGTCATCTGCATCCTCTTGGTAAGGCGAGGCTCTTTCTATGGTAGAGATGCGATAGAAGTTTCTGATGGTCTGAAGGCTACGAAGCGACGAAACCTCATGCAGCCGGCTCTGCCATTTCTCCAGCTCCTCATCGGAATCGGTAAAACATTCACTGTCCTTTTCCTAGTAGCTCCTTCATCCGTGGGGTTAACCCCATCTTAATCTTGCGCAATGATCTTATAAATATGATCTAATTCTTCCTTCATATGGACAGGCTCGGTATACCGGGCACCTTCCGCGGGATCCAAGGGTACTATGACATGCGTGCCTTCGCTTTCAAACACCATGCTTCATTTCTTGAGGTTGATAATATGTCCCATGTCCATTTCCCAATCTAGTCCAAGGAGTGTAGGGTAGGAGTCTGCATCTTCAACTATCTCAATTACTTCAAAGTCAGCTAGGACCCTTTCCCTTGCAATGTCAACCATAACTTTTGGTAACCTACCCAAGGGAATGATTTTCTATTGATTTTCCATGCACAGCTGGATAGTGGACCATTCCAATTTGGGCTTCCCCATTCGTTGCTAGGTCTATTTAGGTAAAACATTAGCATCAGATCCAAGATCTAAGATAACCTGATCCATTTAATAGTCTTTGATTTGTGCAGTTAGCTGCATTTCTCTCCCTCTACGTTTCTTAGAGCTGTACAGTTTGTGCACATCCTTGGTCTCAGGAATCAAGGTGGGTCGAGCTGCGTAGGTATTCATTAAAGCCAAGAGGTTTCTTACGGCCTGCGGGTTCCTGAGCAATTTCAGACATTCCTTCAAAAAGGTCCCAATTTCTTCCTCGCTTTGAGACTGCGCAGGGGCTGTTAGTGCTGCCTGTTCTTCGCAGGATACCTCTTTGCTTCCCTTGGTTTCCATCCCGCTACGTGTTATGACCTTTACATTTGGATCTGCTTCTCGTAGCTCAGTTTTAACCCTCTGTACATTCTGCATAGGGGTAGGCTGCTTTTCCTACATTCTGGCTATTAATATCGGGCAGTCTTCTACCTCATGGTCCAGTTGTTTGCAGTATTTACATGATGGTCTGGTGGGATTAAGGAATTCTCTGGAAAAGTGCCCTATTTCTCCATAGTTATAATAGATTAGCTGACCTCGTCCTCATCCTGCGCTTCCTCCCTGACCTCCTCTGCCTTGGGCTGGTGATCCTCCAAAGTGCACAACTAGTCTTGGCAATGCAGGGTCTGATTGCACCTGATATAGGTTCCCACGATCCATCATGAAGTCATACGTTCGGAAATTCTGCTCGTCATGTCCTACAAATCGACAGAATCGACACCATTGTTGTTTTATATCTGGGACATAAGCACCCAGCCGAGGGAAATGGTTCAAATCGTGTAGGCCTGCTACCCGACAATTGTCACACCATATCGTAGATCTGCTTGATCCTGGTCGCATCAGGACAGGTTCCCTACTTACCCCTGGACATGGCATGCTAGGTCCTTTGGCTTGCATATAATTAGTTAGTAGAGGGCACTGATCCTTTGTGTGACCAGACACTCGACAATGTATACACCAGAGATCCGCGCAGATGTCTTTTCCTCGCTCTTTTCATAGGTTCTGTATCTCTATGTGCATAGCCCCGAGTTGTTCCTGGATCTGTTGTACTACTCCTGAGGTATCTTCCTGGGGAGCAGCTTCTAACTTCATAGCAGCTTCTACAACTTTCTCCTATGACTCAAAGGTCTACTGATTCATTGGTGTGCGCAGATGAGGTAACAACATGGAAATGAACCATTCCGTATGTTGTCTAGCATCATACTCAAACCCTCCTTCCCTCATTGCCTTCTTTAACCGTTGATCCGCCTCCCATACTGATTCAGATGCACCTTGTTTGAAATCGTTTATGTCCACTACCAACTGGGAATAAGACTTCGGTTTGCAGAATTTTTGCTTCAGATCATCCTTAATATCCTGAATGGAGGCAGTTCCATTCTGGGCAACATATCGCATATACCAGTCCAGAGCTCTGTCTTCGAATGCTAAAGACAACTACAACCTTTTTATTTATTACTTGCCACGTTTTGTGCAGTCCAGATAGAGTCTGCAAAGAACCAAAATCGATCCATGTCCTCATCTCCTACCCCTTTGAAGGTAGGTAGTTTCAAATGCGCAGCCATATCACTATCCAGGGACGACGTTATAGGAAAATTCTTAGCCTTGCGTGCCCTAGGTGGTGATGTAGCTGGTTCCTTCACCGAGCTATAGGCAGCCCTTCCTCCGTCAAGGTTGGTTCGATAATACTTACCACTGCATGTCACGCTCTTGTCTGGATCCGATGTCATTCAGTCGATATGGCTACACAGAATGCTCTTCTCGCACAGCAAATTCTTAATCAGTAATGGTAACATCCTCAGAAACTTACCCCAGAATCCTTTGAATAATCTTCACTTGGCTTCAGAGTACGATACAAATTGATCAATGGAAAACTCTGTCACAAAGCCTCCTAACACACATCCACCCAGTGATCCACCGTGTGTGTAATAGTATTATCGGTTTTTTTCAGCTGTTCAAGCAGATCTGGAGTCCATTGAGTGAATCGCTCATCCTTCCAACACTTTTGGAATTCTACTAGCCTAGCCAGCCACTCTTGAAGCTCAATTGCACAGGTTACAAAGAATATTTCGTAGCTTTCAGTAAGAACATAACTATTTTTCCACCCTTCTGCCGTTAACTTTTCACTTCGGTTTTCTTTTTCTGCAAACTCCTGGATCCGCCTTTTGAACCAATCCTCGATCTCTTTTCTTTTAGGCTTCTAGTATTCTCTTGTCATTACCCGATCCCTTTCTCAGATCCCTTCCAGTCCTAGCAACGGAACCATTTGTTGGCTTGAGGGGTCCTGACCCAGGTTCGGTGTGTAAGGTTTGCCAACAAACCCCTATACTACTGGCCCTTTCGGCAGTGACCTACTTGCGTAGGTCACAGTCTCACCTGAAGTAGTATGGGTGGGTACTAGAACCAGGTTTCTGCACCTTGAGAAAGGAAGGGTAAGGCAAGCAGGGTTGCGTTCTGTTTAGATTACCTTGTTTCTGTGCAGGGTTAAATACGTATCCAATTGCATCCATGTGCACTAGATCTACAATTATATGCTTTTCATAGCATCAACACAACACTACCTAACCAGAATAGAATAGATCTAGATCCAATTCAATACAAAAACTTTCGCAGCAAGATATAACCAGCACGAAACAAATCCAATCATTCAATATACAGACCTTCGTAGCGAAAAGACAGAAAATTCATAACACAGTAATTACCAGCAATTCATTCAATAGTACTCACAGATTCAGATCTAATAATCCTGTATATCCATTCATTCATTAACCTTTCCTTACAATTCCCTTCCCAACCTGCAGACACAGGATCAGGGTTCGCACACAGCTGTACTAGGATCTCCGCGCACATAGCCAGCAGGAGTTCGTTCCCAAAAAACCCAAACACATCGCTTACACAATAGATCACATCAATAGCTCATCAAATCCTACCTCTTACAATCTGAAATGCCTCTCTATTTATAAAAATCTAGCTTTAACAATCCTATGGTCCGCAACCCATGGTTTTTGAACCCCTAGTTTACCCCTTTGACCCATTACAATGCGTTCGGGGCTTTGACTCACCCCAAAACCCCTGCGCTATATTAAATATAATCCAAAATAACCAAAAAGGACCAGTTTCGTAGCTTGTTAGGAGACCCCGTTCCAACAGGGAGTAGTCTCTGTTTCATCTCTCTGTTGATCAATTTCTTTCAATTACAAGTGATATCTCAGAAGTTTACTTTCTGTACGCATATTTTATGAAAGATAGCTGCATATATATGCCAGTTCCTATACATAAAGTCACACGTATATTTCTATAATTTCAAAACCACAAGTCAGAATTAAGAACAAATTTTGATATGCTTCAGTCAATTATTATTTGGCTTTCCTGTTATGTTGTTGATGATCACATTCTGCTGTTGTTACTTATAACTGGTTTTGATTACTAAGGATCTATGAGTTGGTACAATATGACATTTATTTGTTTTTGAATATTATTTTATGTATGAGTTGATATGGTCATATATGACTGTGCATAGGTAGCACAGGTTCAGGGGGAGCATTAGTTGTGCTGCTAATGATTCATTTTTGGAATTATGTTTGCAATATTGCTGAAGAAACTTATGTAGTTGGTTGAAGAATACTATGCTGCAATCTTTTGGTCTTGGCCATAAAATTCATATCTCTCATTCGATGTAAAGGTCATGTAAATACCCATAATGTATTTCTTGTAATACTTAGTCGTGTTTGTACTATTGAAGGTAAACTAATTTCTGTATGTAATCCCATGATGGAAGATGATATTATGTAACCCCACTTGGTTGGGTGGTTGATGTAAGTTTGAGTCCTTGGTGATAGGAAAGGTCGTATTTAGATGAGTCATAGAGTCATGTACTTCATTGAAAATATTTCAGTAGATTCAGCATGTGCTTAAGGGGAGAATTGGTCCGCCCTTTTCCCTTGATGTCAAAGGGGGAGAATATCTTAGTGTTTGAAATGAAAAAAATTAAATTGAAAATATTGGTGTATTTTTCAGGTATATACAGGTTGTGGTGATCAAACACCAATGTGGTTTCCATGAAGTTCAAAGGGGGAGATGAGTCATAGAGTCATGTACTTCAATGAAAATATTTCAGTAGATTCAACATGTGCTTAAGGGGAGCATTGGTCCGCCCTTTTCCCTTGATGTCAAAGGGGGAGACTATCTTGGTATTTGAAATGAAAAAATTTAAATTGAAAATATTGGTGTATTTTTTAGGTATCTATAGGTTGTGGTGATCAAACATCAATGTGGTTGTCATCAAGTCCAAAGGGGAAGATTGTTCGCATTATGATGTATGTGTTGTCCTTGATGGAAACCCACTTGTAATAGGATAAATATAAGGTAACCATATGATTTCACAGGTCATTTCACAGGTGATAGAGTGTTGGAACATAGTGACACAATGATTGGACAAAGGTATGTAGGTTAAAGACATAAGGATTATAAAGGTGAACATTTGAAGAAATATACATAGATTCTATGAATCAATGTCACGTACACACATAGGTATGAAGAAGAAAATTCACGTATATTTTGCGCACTATGCTTATCTAAATACCAAAGGTATTTACCATGGTATTGGCCCACAATATTGAGCAGAGTAACGACTATTTGATCCTGTCAAATATTACCACCAGCACTATTGTGGTTTTGGCCTGTGGTATTGGCTAAGGCTTAAGCTATATAAGGAGGTGTAGATCAAATTATTAAGGTGTGCATATGTGAGATTGAGTGATGATTTCTTTGATTTTAAGTTTTATTACATGGTATGTGATGTTAATGAGTGTTTAATTTGAAATAAGTATGCAACCAGTAATACAATAATGGATCAGGATCATTAGACTTGAAATGATTATGGATTGTGTGATCTGTTGATGGGTCAATTAGATATGGATTTTGACAAAAAAAAGTTACTGTGTATATCTTGATCTAGCATGTCTGAAGCTTTGATGAGCAAGGATGTTGTGTGTTGAGAAATTACATATCTATATGTGGGTTTGTCACAAGTAAGGTGCGTACACACGCGGGTCTATTCTAAGAAGTAGTGTATATTTTATGTAGTATGTTGAGATATGTGAGTGGGTTTTAGTCGTGAGAAGTGTGTATACATGCGGAAATTCTTTATTGAAGTGTGTATGAAAGCCAGGGTGTCTGCTGAAGAATATGTCTAATCTGTCTCTACAGTATTGTTGTATTTTTTATGTCTGTCGATGAAGTCTTCATGTTGATCTGGGCTTAATAGTGATGTCTGAAGTTGAATTGATTGAGTGTTGATTTGTTGAAAATATTTCATAATGAAACTAATTGTTTGAGTTTGATAGATCCGTGATCTGACAGAATGTTTCAGTATTTATAGGTGCAAGTCATTGTCTGGTTAAGATTGACAGTAGTTCAAAATTTAGTATATTGATATCTATACGCATGTTGCATACATGAAAATAATGTATATACACAAGTTTGTTTAATAAAATTAGCATACATATTTTGTCATATGATTCATCATGGTTTCAGTTGATTCAGTATGTTTATGTAGTGTTTTGGGTTCAGTTCTAATATTATGGCTATAGTGATATCAATGTTTGAGGTTTATTTGTGTTGTGATTGGTTGAGTGATTTTTTGGTTCAATGATTGATTAGTTCAGTGGTTTTTTGCTTCAACAATTTGGTGATTAGTTGAATAACTTGGTATAATGATCAATTTCAATTTTGATTTATGGTATTTGGCTTAAATGAAGTTAGTGGGTTCAGTCTGAAAATTTGATGAAAAGTGGCCTACATGTTGTGATGTGTTGAAGAAGGTGGATCTAGTGTGAAAATTTATGAAACGTGGTCCACAATGATGCTAAGGGTTGAAGCCTTTAGTGAGGAAGTCAAGGTTTCCTACCAGTGGTAGCTAGTGATCAGATATGGGGGTCATAGATCCCTTCAAGTGGGTGTTGGTAAACGGGTTGAGGGGGTTGGAGCTTCCTTCCAAGTAGGAGCTGGATAATGAGTGAATGTTGTAGCTTTATGAAGGTGGGTGCCTATGTGATGGTATGAGTCTGTGCCAGTATAATATTGTAATAATATTTTCATATAATTAAATTGAAAACAAACATGACAACAATGTTTGTTTTCTCCCACATTAGGTTTCCACCTTAAATATCGTGGTTCATGTGCGTTTATTGTCTATAATTCTTTATTTTGTTCTTATTGCACTTTTTTACTGCTTATCTAATGTCCGATGAATCATTGATATACTGGTTTAAGACATACATATGAATATTTAACTGAAATAGAGATTCACTAGATATACACTATTTTCCTGCATAAAATTCACGTACATACGCATTTTTAATTTAGGAAAGTAGCGTACAAAAATCATAATAAAAGAAAAAATTTATGATTTTTTTAAACTATTGATTCACCCACCTCACCCCCCCTCCCCCCCCCCACTCTCGTTATTTTTCCCAACAATTCTCTCAATAACTCAGGATCCCTCTAACGCCCAAAATTAATAAGTTCCAATGCAAATTCCTGTAAAAAAATAAAAAATAAAAATAATTAGAGGAAAAACAATAGAAAGGCTTCCTACGTAGAGAGGTGAAGAAAGTAACTTTGTCGGGGTAATAACTAGGCTCGCTGGAAGCGGAGAATTTTTTGTGTTCTACAGTGACTCTGTTGGGGTATTGTTCAGGCTTGTTGGTAGTGGAGAAACATCTGAGAAAAAAAAATATACTCTGAAAATCTTTAGCTCGCAAACTCCACTATCCATCCGAACTCGAAACATTGTGATATTGTTGAATTTTATGTTCTGTTCAACTGAAAAGGTATTATGGGGACCATGTATATTCATGGGGTAAGTGAGGAGACCAAATTAATCCACACAATGAATCGATGCTCCCCGAAGAACCAATACCATGCACAAAAGAGATTAACCAACACAGAGAAGTTGGAATTCTACCAGCATGTCACCAAGTGTTTTCGCTATGAGAACACCCTCCAAAATTTCACTACGCCTGATATAGGAGCCTTCCTTGGTCTTGCTCATTGTCGTCTCAAAATTTGAAACTCATTCCATGTGTTTTCTTAAAGTGTTTTTCTCCATTTTGAAAGTTAGGAAAAATTTCGTCTTTTGGCTTGTTGGTAGTCGCATCATGTACATAACCCTGTTCTAGTGGTTTCGAGAGGTAATATTTGTGTAATTGATTTTTTCTCACCATGTAAACATCTGTCACACTCATTTCCAAAGTTTTAATCATGGTCGTACAAGTGTCGTCACGGTCATCGCAAAGTGTATCTTAAGTGCCGCACTTGTCGTAACTTGTTGTAAATTTGTCACACAAAGGGAGATGTATTGTTCATGTGTCATGGATGACCTATATTTTTCAGTCGTGAAGTTATTCCAAGTGTGTGATCATATTCAATGTCTCATCACTGTTTACACTAGTGTCACTGATCCCACACTTAGCCATTTTTGGAAAAAATTCCCAACCAAGAAACCTAACTTCAACCAGCCTCCCCGAACTTTGCATTATGCAATTTTAGTCCTCTTTCCATGAAATTGCCTCTTGGCATTGTGTAATGTGTAGTTCCTGCCTCTATGGATTGCTACACTGCGCAGTTTGTGTGCTCAAGCTTCGACCTTCAACGCCATAATTGTATGCTTCTTCCTCCCAGCCTAGACCTAACTATGTATTTGTTGGAAATACTGAGAGGGGGGGGGGGGGGTGATCAGTATTTCTTTTCAATTGTTAATTATTGCCAGTTAGATTCTTCAAAATTAAAGACAGAGTGGTGTATAATGATAATATTAAGGATTAATAAGAATTTAAATTCCCTTTCTAATAATATTATACAATATATGAGTGAGGGCACCAACCCTTTTAATGAAACGACACCAAACTGTTGCCAAGCACCAACTTGGACTTTGATGAGGCTCCGACCTCTAAGGCTTCGACCTTATCTTCTCATGGCACCAACCTTGTGTTTAGGAGCTCCTACTCTAAGGACACTATTCCCTCTGTCACTTTTAATAGAAAATGTGTGATATACTTACTTGACTGTCATCAATAGGATTCTTCACTGTTCAACCCTTCTTGATTTTAGCTTCACTATTTCTTAACTGTACTTTGTCCATCATGTGAATTCACTGCTGCAATCTTAGTTCATAATCCTGGAGTGACACCAAGATCCAGTTGTGTCACAGGCATCAAGCCACTATGCTTGAACCCTCCTTGACTATGCCAAAGAGTAAGTAATGTAATGAGAAATTTAAGGAAGATTGCTGCGCCAATTGTATGCCCAAGTCACAAAGAAATCACAGTCCACAAGCGATATCAGAACCAAGATCTTCATTGTTCACTGTTCACCGCTATTTCTTACACCTTTTTCAAAAAAATTGTGATCAATACCAGCTAACTATTCCAAACTCCTATAGGTGACCAATTTGACTACGGTGAGCTCCTGTAGCTTATCCGAATAGCAAGTGATATTATCACAAGTCCAAGGGTTAGATAGCCCTGTAGTAGCTTAATCGAGGTCTGTTCTAGCACTTCTCACAGGTCCAAATTTTTTATGACTGAGTTGTGATCAATCTGAGTTAATTTAACAGTTCTGAACATAACAAAAAAAATCTGAGTCTTTAATTGTTCCCACAAACAGATCTGCGGTTCTTATATTCAGATTTTAACCCAACAAACAAGTCTTCGATATATCTTATGCTTTCTTCAGTTCACGAGTTGTGAACTTGATCTCCTTGATGTATAATCCTTGACCAAATTGATGATTTGAAAATGAAGTTTCAGTATTATATTTATAGTGATTTTCGACTGGAATGAAGTGTCATATCTTTTGGAGGGAGGCCGACATGAAACTGTGAGTGTAGGTCGGCTAGATAAAAATATATTTTCTCAAAATTAAAAATCCAATATCTCACAAACCGCTGGGAGTTTCAGGGTAAGTAAAGGCTCATTGGAAAGAAGAAAAAATCCTCTTTGAGATGGTCTAGGTCCCATTGAGAAAATATGCCTCTAAGGTGGAAAAAATTATTTTTCTTTGTTATTGTCCTTAAATTTTATGCATAAAACTTTTGGGACAGCATGAGGAATGTTTGGGACAGTATGGCTTCTCCATTGTTTGGCTTCTTCATCATCATAGGATCATGTAGGATATCCATGTTATCCAATAATAGTGTAGTGATATGTCCTAGTGCAGCCTTCATCTTAGTCAAAGTCATATTGACATCAATGACAATCTGAACTAACAATCTCCCCCTTTGTCATTGATGGAAATATTCTTGCCCTTTCAATATTCTCTCCCCCTTTATCATCAATGGAAAATGGGGTGCCTAAGTACTCCCCCTGTCAAGCTGCTCCCACTAACATATTGTACATGATGTTTGATTTAATGTGATGCAAGAGAAATGACTCCCATCTTTTGGTGAAGATACTCAAATGATTCTCGTAGAAGGGGTTTTGTAAAGATATCCGAAATTTTCTATTTTGTATTGACGTATTCTAGCCTGATATTGTGTTCAACAACTTTTTTATGGAGAAAGTGGTATTTGATTGGAATATGTTTGGTCCTTGAGTGCATCACCAGATTCTTTGAAAGACTGATGGCACTAGTATTGTCACAAAAAATAGTAACTGGTTGCTTAGTTTCTATATTGACATCCTTCAAGGCTTCCTTCATCCATAGAATTTGTGTACAACAATCAGCAGCAACTATATATTCGGCTTCAACTGTAGAAAAGGATATGAATGATTGTTTTTTGCTGAGCCAAGATACAAGAAAATCTCCCATAAAGAATGCATTTCCACTGGTACTTTCTCGGTCATCCACACTTCTAGCCCAATCAGCCTCAGAGTAAGTTGTCACAATAAGAGTTGAACTCTTAGGATACCAAATATCGAAAACAATCGTTCCTTTCAAATATCTGAGAATTCTCTTCGCAACTTCTATAAGGGATTGTTTAGGACTTGATTAAAATCTTTCTACCATTCCTACTGCTTGCATAATATCTGGTCTTGTAGCAGTTAAGTATAGGAGAGCTCCAATTATTGATCTGTAAAGAGTTGCATCTATTAGAGGGGTATCATCATCTTTTCTTAATTTACAATCTGTGGTCATCGGTGTGCTCATAGGTGCACAATCTTCCATCCCATATCTTTTGAGCATGTCTTTAAGATATTTTTCTTGAGATATAAACACGCCTGCAGAGGTTTGAGATATTTGTAGCCCAAGAAAGTAAGACAACTCACCAATCATTGACATCTCGAATTTTTTGGACATATTTAGAGAAAATTCATGGCTCATTTCTTCATTATTTCTAGCAAATATTAGATCATCAACGTAAACAAGGGTGATCAGAAGTTTTTCCTTGTCCATATTCATGTAGAGATTTCTACCTGCCACTCCCTTTTTGAAACCCTCTTGTTGCAAATAGTGATCCAACTTTGCATACCATGCTCTAGGGGCTTGTTTTAATCCATACAAGGCCTCTTTTAGTTTGCATACAAAGTTGTTTCCTTCAGCAAGATCAAATCCTTCTGGTTGCTCCATGTAAACCTCTTCCTTGAGATCTCCATTCAGGAATGCTGATTTTACATCCATTTGATAAACCTTGAATCCTTTTGAGCAAGTAAATGCTAAAAAAATTCTTATGGCTTCCATTCGAGCTACTGGTGCAAAGGTTTCTTCGAATTCAATTCCTTCGATTTGCAAGTATCCTTTGCAGACAAGTCTGGCTTTATTTTTGATGATTTGTCCATCTTCATTCATCTTGTTTTTTAATACCCATTTTGTTGCAATTATATTTTTATATTTTGGGCGAGGTACTAGTTCCCAAGTCTCATTTTTTTCAATTTGAGACATTTCTTCTTCCATGGCCTTTGTCCAATAAGGATCTTTTCTTGCTTGAGAAAAAAATTTAGGTTCTATTAAAGATAATAGTGCCACATCATCTTTTCTTGGGGTGCTTATCATCCTTCTTCGAGTTTGGATTCCTTCATCTATATTTCTGATGACCTGTTCTTCCGCATGATATCTTTGAAAAAACTTGATTTTGGAGGGAGTTTGTGAAGATTCACTTTGAGGTTCACTTTGAGGTTCTTCATTCTCCTCTTCTTTTTCAGGTTCTTCTTCTTCACTTTGTTCAAATAAAGGCTCAAATTCATGATCTTCAATTCTTTTTTCTGGAAGGCCTTCATTAATCTTCACATCAATGCTTTCCACTATTTTTTGTAGATGATTGTTGTAACATTTGTAAGCTTTGATCCTAGTGGAGTATCCAAGAAATATTCCTTCGTCAACTCTAGAATAAAATTTACCTGGTGAGTCATCATTTATTTTTATGAAACATTTTCTTCCAAAAACCCTGAAATATTTTACTGAATCTGGTCTTCCTTTCCATAATTCATAAGGAGTCTTTTCATTATTAGGTCTTAGTTGAGTTCTATTTAAGGTATAAACTGCAGTGCCAACTGCTTCTCTCCAAAATTTTGGTTGCAAATCAGCTGCTAGTAGCATTATCCCTGCCATTTCTTGAATGGTTCAATTCCTTCTTTCAACTACTCCATTTTGCTAGGGTGTCCTAGCAGTAGAGACTTCTCTTTCGATTCCATGCTCTTTACAGAATTCAACAAATTCTTTTGAGGTGAATTCTCCTCCTCTATCCGTTCTAAGACATTTAATCTTAGAATCTTTCTCATTCTCAATGAGAGCCTTAATATTCTTAAAATATTCAAATGCTTCGGATTTATATTTTATGAAATATATCCACATCATTCTAGTATATTCATCAACAAATAGAACAAAGTACCTTTCACCTTGAAGAGTTGGAGTTCTAGTTGGCCCACACAAATCTGCATGAATGATTTCCAAAGGTTTTTTTGTTGAGAACTCCCTAGTTTTGTGCCTAGTTCTGGTTTTCTTTCCATGTTGGCATGGGCCACATAAAAATTGATTTGGTTTGCACATTTTTAGAATATCCCTTACTGCATTAATTTCGCTGATGTTGACTAGGTTATTAAAACTTGTATGCCCCAATCGCTTGTGCCATAACCAACTTTCATCTATTTTACTTAAGTAACATTTATATTCTTGGATTCTACTGAGAATATAAACATTATCTGGTGTTCTTACTCCTTTCACCACAAGTTCTCCCGAGGATGAGTCTCTTATTTCACAATTTTTTGTACTAAAGACAACATTATGTCCTTGATCAAAAATCTGGCTAACACTTAAGAGATTGTGTTTGAGCCCTTCTACCAGCAAGGTGTTTTGAGCCTTTCTTAGTCCATTGACAAGGGTAGAAGTTCCTTTTCTAGTGATTTGAGCGGATCCACTTCCAAAGGATACATTTTCATTTTTCTTGTTCAATGAGATAAACTTCTTTTGGTCACCTGTCATATGTCTTGAGCATCCACTATCCATGAACCAATGATTTTCCTCACTATGAGCACATAGAGCTAGGCCACATTTATCAGTTTTGAGATTTACATTTTTAGCTTTCTCCCTTTTGAGAGGGAAATTTTGTTCATTATGATCATAATTATCACATAATGAGCAAGGCGGATCAAACTTAGCCAAAGGATCAAAGGAATTGCAAGTTTTTATTTGTCCTTGCTATTTAGGACCATGTAGTTGGTTTGTTTGATCATTCAATCTTGGTGCTTCATTCTTATGAGCCTTGCAATGCTTAGCTTGATGCCCAAAGTTTTTACAATTGTAACAATGCCCAAGAAAAATAGTTTGATACTTGTTGTAGTATCCATATCTTGAACCAACATGCTTCCTTGGAGTTGCTCCTTCTTCAATTCTTGGTTTTGAGATGGGACTTTGTTCCTGACGAGATGACTTTTCTTCTTTTGGATGGCAAGAGAGTACATCAACATAACTTCTGGCATTATTCTTTGTACTTGATGATTCTCCTTTGAAACCAATTCCAGACTTGTCATGTTGAGGTTTTTGAGTATTAAGAATTTTGTCAAGAGCTAGAGAGGTTTGCTAACTCCTTTTAACTTGCTCTAATTCTTTTCTTAGAGATATTATTTCAGCTTCACATTTTTCACAGATATCATCCTTATCTTTTAGCTTAATGCTCAAGAAATCTTCCCTTCTTTTTGCTTCCTCTCTTTCTATTTTGAGAGAAATTATCTTCTTTTGTAGATTCTCATTTTCTTCAATGGCACTCATTAGAAAACTATCCATGATTCTTTCATCTTCTAATTCTGAGTCATCATCATTTGTAAATGCCATGAATAACGTTTCTTTGCTTCCAACATAATTACTTTCCTCATCTGATTCATCATCACTTTCTTTGTAATGATGCACATTTCTAGTTGATTTCTTTTTTATGACTACAAATTCATCTTCATCAGACTCATCTTGTTTGGAGAAGAATTTCTTCTTATTAAACCCTTTCTTTTTGTAAATCATTCTTTCAGAGTCCTTTTCATCATCACTATCATGTTTATGAAGACATTTTGCAACATAATGACCTGTTCTTCCACAATTGAAACAAATAAGAGGGTACTTACCTTTTAGCGTAGATCCCCCTTTTAGTCTTCGTACAAATTGAGCTAACTCGTTTTCAGTATCAGATTCATCATTGTTGCAATTCCATCCTTTTCCTTATTTTGTAAATCTTGAGGCTTTGAAAGCTGCTTCTTTGAAATTTGGGCTCCCTTTCCTCATCTCATAGGAAATAAGAATTCCATGAAGTTCATCCATCTTGAGAGTATCTAGGTCCTTCATTTCTTCTATTGAACTTACTTTGGAGTCAAATCTGTCAGGAAGCAATCTCAGGATTTTTTGAACAATGGTGCTTTCTTCAATATTTTCTCCTAGTCCTTTAAGAGAGTTAACCACTTCAGCTACTCGAAGGAAGTATGATGCAATATCTTCTTCATCATCAATTTTCATACTCTCATATTGTCTTCTATAGGTTTGAAGCTTTTCCTTCTTAAATTTGGAGTCCCCATCATATAGAGAAACCAACTTATCCCATACTTCTTTGGCTGAGTCAGAATCCATGACTTTCGTAAATTTGGAATCGGTAATTCCACTAGTGATGGAATTTAAATCTTTGGCATAGTAATGTAGGCTCTTCTTTCATCTTGATCAGTTGGAAGACTGGCGGGAGCTTTGTACCCATCCAAAACAGAGTGCCATACTTCAGGACCAAGAGATATTAGATAGTAGGACATCCTCTTTTTCCAAAAACTAAAGTTTGTTCCATCAAAGATAGGTAGTTTCCCTGTTGCTTCCATGTTCTTCATTGTGCCTAAGAATCCTTATTCCAGCTGTTAGGCTAATAATGAAGAAGCTGGCTCTGATACCAATTGTTGGAAATACTGAGAGGGGGGGGGATTAGTATTTCTTTTCAACTGTTAATTATTTCCAGTTAGATTCTTCAAAATTAAAGACAAAGTGGTGTATAATGATAATATTAAGGATTAATAAGAATTTCAATTCCCTTTCTAATAATAATATACAATATATGAGTGAGGGCACCAACCCTTTTAATGAAACATGCACCAACCTATTTCCAAGCACCAACTTGGACTTTGATGAGGCTCCGACCTCTAGGGCTTTGACCCTATCTTCTTAAGGCACCAACCTTGTGTTTAGGAGCTCCTAATCGAAGGACACCAATCCCTCAGTCACTTTTAATAGAAGATGTGTGATATACTTACTTGACTATCATCAACAGATTCTTCACTGTTCAAACCTTCTTAATTTTGGCTTCACTATTTCTTCACTGTGCTTTGTCCATCATGTGACTTCACTGCTGCAATATTAGTTCATAGTCCTGGAGTGACACCAAGATCCAGCTATGTCACAAGCATAAAGCCACTGTACTTGAACCCTCCTTGACTATGCCATAGAGTAAGTAAGTAATGTAATGAGAAATTTAAGGAAGATTGTTGCACCAATTGTATGCCCATGTCACAAAGAAATCACAGTCCACAAGCGATATCAGAACCAAGATCTTCACTGTTCATTGTTCACTACTATTTCTTAAACCTTTTCCAAAAAAACTGTGATCAATACCAGCTAATTGTTCCAAACTCTTGTAGGTGACCAATTTGACCGTGGTGAGCTCTTGTAGCTTATCTGGATAACAAGTGATATTATCACAAGTCCAAGGGTTAGATAGCCCTGTAGTAGCTTAATCGAGGTATGCTCCAGCACTTCTCACAGGTTAAAATTTTTTGTGACTGAGTTGTGATCAATCCGAGTTAATTTTACAGTTCTGAACAAAACAAAAAAAATCCGAGTCTTTAATTGTTCACACAAACAGATCTATGGTTCTTATATTCAAATTTTAACCCAACAAACAAGTCTTCGATATATCTTATGCTTTCTTCAATTCACGAGTTGTGAACTTGATATCCTCGATGTATAATCCTTAACCAAATTGATGATTTGAAAATGAAGTTTCATTATTATATTTATAGTGATTCTTGACTAGAATGAAGTGTCACGTATTTTGGAGGGAGGCCGACATGAAACTGTGTGTGTAGGTTGGCTAGATAAAAATATATTTTCTTAAACTTAAAAATCCAATATCTCACAAACCGCTAGGAGTTTTAGGGCAAGTAAAGGCTCATTGGAAAGAGGAAAAAATCCTCTTTGAGATGGTCTAGGTACCATTGAGAAAAGATGCCTCTAAGGTGGAAAAAAATATTTTTCTTTGTTACTGTCCTTAAATTTTATGCATAAAACTTTTGGGACAGCATGAGGAATGTTTTGGATAGTATGACTTCTCCATTGTTTGGCTTCTTCATCATCATAGGATCATGTAGGATATCCATGTTATCCAATAATAGTGTAGTGATATGTCCTAGTGCAACCTTCATCTTAGTCAAAGTCATATTGACATCAATGAAAATCTGAATTAACAGTATTGCACAGTCACTAGCCTCAATCTCTTTCCCTGAGACTCTGAACTGCGCTATGGCCTAGCCTCCCTTGTATTCCATAACTGCATAGTATGTTCATCCAGTTCCCATCCCCTTAGCTTGATGTAGGAGAATCTACTATTTTGTATTTATTTATTTAATTTGGAGAATCTTAGAAAAATTCTAGATTTTATTAAGACTTCTAGAATTGTTGGAGATGAAGTAGTTAGGATAGATTCTATAATTGAGAGCATTCTTCTCAACTTCCTTAAAATATATAGGAAGGATTTCTCTCTTTTATAATTCGAGACTTTTCCTCCTCCAGAATAAATAACCATGTAATTAATTTGTGAAACCAAGTTTTGGAGAGAAAACAATTTAGTAAAATACTATGTTTGTTTTAAGGAGCTATTTCCTCATCTGGTCTTTGAGTCACAACCTATCTCACTGGCTCCCAGAACTGCGCAAATTTCTCCCTTAGCCCAACCTAAACTACCCATTACACAGTATTAGGGCTCAATGTTATCCCTTTCATGCTTGAAATTTGCAGTCACTATGCCCTCTTCCCATCCCTCCATCTATTTCTAGCTCAATCAAAGAATCAGTATGCAAAATAGTACACTAGGGGGGTTTCATATTGATGTCATCTCATCATGAGTTAATTACAGGAACATGTACCCTATTATGTCATGGCAAGATGATGAACAAGGATATGAAGGAGGGAAGCATGCTGAAAGACACTTTTGCAGTTGAGTACACAAGATGATCAATCAAGATAAAAGAAAGGGACAATAGTTTGCGACCACTATTCAAGACTTGAGATCTTTGAATATTCCATATCACCAAGCCATGCAGAGGTGAAAAAAAAAGAATACACAAGAAGACACTCAACAAATAATAGCAACAATGGCTTGAAATCTCCACACCATAAATCATTCCATGTGAGCAGTGTCTTTTCATGTTATGTCATGAGTGGTTACATGCCACACCATTGTGGCTAATGATGTAAAACATGTTTCAGAAATGTATTGTAAATTGAAAGTCCAAAAGGACATGTGTGGAATATGAAGATTCATGTAAAGTCGAAAAGTCATAGGAATTCATATAGTGATGAGGATAGATGAAGAGTCATAAGGAAGGCGAAGCATCACCTCCTCATTGTTAAATATACTCCCTCATTGTAAGAGAAAAGGAATTTTAACCTTGGCTCCTCCCACAAAGCATTAGAGAGATAGGCTAGTTCTTTTGTGGAGCAAGGAGTGGCTCCAATGCTACACTACTGGAGCTAGAGATGGTCATTGTATAGATGCATCTTGTAACTTGTACTTAATAACATAAGTCTTCAAGGCCATTACGCTATTCATGCATGGATTATGAATGTGTGTAAGACAATTCTGCGGATGTTTGTATTTCATGTTTTCTTTCGCATATGCTAAGGTACTTGAACTATTTCGGTTATTTTAGTACTTATATTATTGAGAATGTGTTGTAGTTTTTGTTATTGTTGTTGCATCCTTGTGGACTATTCCATAGGATATTATACAAACCTTTCTCATTCATTGGTTGTAATGACTATCACATCCCTTGTGTAGTATTCCGCTAGATGTTAGAGGAATCATTCTAGTTCATGTGTCTCTCTTCTTGGATATTAATATTACCTCTCTATTATAGGCTTGCTTTTATCCCTCTCTCCACAGTAGAAGACCTTGGACACATCTACAACTAAAAACTCATCGTGCACACCTTCTTGCTTTTTGAAGGCACCATTGCACTTCTCCTTCTTGCTGATAGTTGAGCCAAGGAAAATATTTAAGAATTTGGAAAGTGGGCCATATACTGGATGGGACTCCTACACCAAACAGTGTGAGGTATAATTGGCACTTCATATAGGGGAGTTACCCTCAATTTTTGTGGGTCCATCACCATCAAGACACTGTCAATAGTGATTGCATAAGCCTTACCTTCATGAGTTGTGCAATGCATATCTAATCTTGCATAGAAAAAATTGAATTCAAGAATTCATAAAGGAATGAGCATGTGTGAGCAAGTGACTTTTAAACTCAAAATCTCAGTGAAGGATCAACGAACATGAAATTCATGAGAAAAGTCAAGGAAGGATAGATGCTAGGATCACAAGTAGGCTCCAAAATTCAAGTGTAAGAAAAGTTTTGGAGGGTGTTTGTTGTCATGAAAACATATGACTTGAAGGTTTATGACACCAATATTATTCAACATGTTATTCCAATAAAACCATACACTAAACCATTTCAGCAAAAAGTCAGGAAAAATCATCCTAGGTTGGAAGGTCAAATTAAATATGAAGTGGATAAAATTTTGAAGGTTAGAATCATTCTTATTCTTAGGATATCTTAATGGGTATCAAATTTAGTTCGAATTCAAAATAAGAATGGGGACATAATAATTTTAATTCATTTTCATAATATTAACAAATCATCAAAAAAATATAATTACCATGTTCCTCGTATAGAAAAAAAATTTAAATTTGTTGGTGGTTCGGAAATATTTTCCTTACTAGATGGATTTTTTGGTTACAATTAGATTTAGTTGCACCAAAAGATCAAATCAAAACAAATTTTCAGACTAAATGGGGCACTTTTTCTTATCAAAATATTCCTTTTGGTCTAATAAAGGCAGAAGCTACTTTCAAATGAGCAATGGATATTTCTATCAATGGATTCATTAATAATTTTATGGTTGTGTACTTAGAATTTATAATTGTTTATTAGAAGAAAAGAGAACAACATGTTGATCATTTTGTTGAAAATGCAACAAGATGATGGAGCTTAGTGAAATGAAGTCGCCTTCACTAAGTGGGCCCGCAGGCTATTTTTGGCGCAAAGTATATTTTTAGACATAGGGATCATGGTCTATGAGTTGCAGGATGCTATTTATGGATGATTGGTTGAGTTGGTAAAAATTGATGTACCTCTATTTTTAGACATTGAGCGGTTTCTATTTTTAGACTACCGGGCTAAAAATAGAACAGTCAAATATTATTAACCCTTAATAATATTTAAACTATAAACATTATCTTATCCTCTTGGAGCACTTCCATTTGTTTCTTGGATGTGGCACATGCAGCTGAAAGAAGGAAATACGCTTTTCCTAAGGGTTAGTTGAGCTATTGCATGGTTGACTTCAGTTAGAACTCATGCGGCAGAGTTTGGTGGAGTTGATGAGACAGTTGGTGGAGTTGTGTTCTGTTTAACTTAGTTGAACTAGTTGTATTTAGTCTAACTGATAAATACACTAGTGATGAGTGGTGTGAATTAATTATTAATTAATTCACTAATTACTAACTCATAAATCAACTAAAGAACACATCAGTTAACTGCAATGCATGGAGAGTTCAGTGGAGACCAGTGTTAGAGGTGGGTGAAAGGGTGAGTCTACTATCAGTTGTGACTATTGGCTGTGCATGAGATTTGCACACACATTGATGGAGATTGCCAATGAGGATTGCGCAGTTGAAGCTAGTGGGATTTAAACTTGGATCTCATCATTAATCAACTTGGATTGTGCAGTAGAGGCAGGCAGACTTGTGGAGGAGATTTGAACCCATGACTTGTTCAAATCTCAGTTAGTTTTGTGTGTAACTTTTGGAGATAGTACTGAGTACTTGTGAGGAGTATTGTGCTATGTATTGTTACATGTTCTCTATCATTATAATATACAGATAGTTGGGGGTTTTCAGCTATTGCTTTCCCCATTACATACTATGTTGATATGTGTGCTTGATTATGTTTTAATGTGCGCATGCGACTGCTTCTATTTCCGCATATTGATGATCAATTGTAGAAGAGGTTATGTATTATGCATGAAGCTTTAATATTGTGTAATCAGGATAATCTCAGTGAATAATTGAACTATTATTCAAATTTCTACATGGTATCAGAGCAGAATTAATCATCGGATCTATTACAGTGATTACAATTTATTTCGGTAGACAGAGTTTGTAAGCGGGCCAGGTAGCCTCTGGATCCATCCTTTCTCTGAAAGGTGATATATCCAGTAAATTCCCCTACAGTCGATCTTTGTGCTATAAATACTTTTTTCTCACAGATCGGAAGCGGTTGAGTTTTGAGCTGGTGGAATTCGAATTTGCAGCAGAATTTGGAATTCGAATTTGCAGCATTTTTCTTGGTGCCAGAGTTGAAATGTCTTTCAACGGATTGCGACTGGAGTATGCCCTTGAGGGCAGTTCGAATTATGTTTCATCGAAGGACAGAATGGAGGTAGTATTAGATGATAACGGGCTGAAGGAGTTAATAGATGCTGAGATCCCAAAGCCTACTGATGCTGCTCAAGTTGGATCTTGGCAAAAGAAGATGGCTAAATGTCAAAGGATTCTGTTGGAGGGCGTGAAGGATCACGTTGTATCCAGCCTGCATGGAAAGGCTTGTCCATACTTGATGTGGAAAGTGTTGACAGATCTATTCCAAAGCAAGAGCGACCAGAGGAAGTTGGCACTCAAGGATAAACTCAGAAACATTAAGATGGAGAAAGGCGACAGTATCGCCAAGTACCTCACGAAGTTCACCTAATGCAGGGATGAGCTAGGAAGTGTGGGGGTGACTGTCGATGATGAGGACTTGGTGGACCTGGCTCTCCTTGGTCTTCTGAAGAGTTGGCATTCCTATTAGGACTCTGTCAATGGTCGGGAGAAATTTCCGGGATGGGAGCGACTTTGGTCGGATCTCATGCAAGAGGAGATAAGGCGGACTACCAGGGACGGATCCTCATCAAAGGCACCTGATGAAGAAAATTGTGCTTTGGCTGCCAAAGAAAAGAAGGGGAAGAGCAAGAAAGCTTCTCAGTCTAGTGCGAAAGGCAAGAATCAAGACATGTCCAAGGTGAAGTGCTTTCACTGTCACCAACACGGACATTATGCCACAAATTGTCTGCAGAAGAAGGAAAATAAGCATGCTGCTGGATCTGCAACGGGAGAGGCCTTAGCCTCGCAGTTTGAGCTGGATTTTCACTGATCGCATGCTTGGTCTCAAGTGTGATGGGATCAGTATGGTTCTTGGACAGTGGTGCGTCTTTTCACATGACTGGAGATCGAGATCTATTTTCAGATCTGAATGAGAAATATCTTGGAGTGCACATCGAGATGGGCGATGATGGTAGATACAGTGCGACCGGTATCGGTACCATTTCCTTTGAGAGGGATTCTGGTAAACCCTTCGTATTGAAGGAAGTGATGCATGTTCCAGGATTGAAGAATAATCTGATCTCTGTGGCCATGTTAGAAGAAAAGGGGTATGATGTTGTCTTCAGCAAGGGAAAGGATTTCCTGCGCAGTAAGACAACTGGAGAAACCCAGAAGATAGGGGTTCGAATCAAGAACCTTTATCAGTTGCAAGTAGATGGCTGCGCAGCAATGGCATGCAAGGCAGAAGGAGTGGTGAGCCGGGATGATGGTGAGCTGTGGCACCGGAGAATGGGCCACCTTCACCATGGAGCTTTGAAGATACTGCAGCAGATTTATACTGGGCTTCCTAAGGGCACTCTTGCATAGTCAGATCAGTGCAAGGGGTGTACCTTGGGAAAATTTGTGAAAGCCACCTTTCACGAGAAGGATAGTTGCGCCACAATGATCGTTGAGAGAATTCACACAGACGTGTGTGGACTTTTCTCAGTAGCGTCGACAGCAAAGCACAAGTACTATGTGATCTTTGTTGATGATTTTTCTCGGAAGTGTTGGATCTTATTCATGTAGAAGAAGAGCGAGACATACTCAAAGTTCTGTGAGTTCAAGGCGCTGGTTGAGAAGGAATCGGGGAAGCATGTGAAGGCTCTTAGGAGCGAAAATGGTGGTGAATTCATCTCTGCTGAATTCAAGGATTTTTGCAGTGCAGAAGGAATTCGGAGAGAGCTCATAGCACCTCATAAACCACAACAGAACGGGGTGGCTGAGCGGAAGAACGGAACGATCGTGGGTGCTGCACGGGCGATGTTGCATGATCGAGGGCTACCATTTCACTTGTGGGTGGAGGCATGCAATACTGCATTATATGTACAGAACCGTTGTCCTCACAGGATACTTGGCCTGAGTACACCCGAGGAGGCGTTTTCTAGTAAGAAGCCTGATATTTCCCATTTCAGGATTTTTGGTTCACCTGTTTACATTCATGTGACAAAGGATTCCAGGAAGAAGCTGGAGCTGACCGTAGAGGTTGGGATATTTTTGGGGTGCACTAATATGCCCCGCAACTATCGTGTGTATTTTCCAGATAGTTGTAAGACTGTTGTGCAATGGGATATCAAATTTCAGGAGGAGAAATCCATGAAGTGTTCGCTTGAGAGGGAGCCACACATGCATGCAGATGAAGAGCTATTAGTTCCTAAGGATGAGCCTCAGGATGTGGATCAGCCACAAGAGGAGGTTCATGGATGGAAGAAACCACTCATGCAGCGCCAACCATCAGAGCGCGGAAGCGCACTACAGAAGCTGAGGGACTGAATCTTGATGCAGAGAAGATTGTAGGAGCACCTACATCACAGCGCAGACAGAGACAGTCACCTGAACGATATACTTGATACATGGCTCTGATGAGCAAGTGTATTGTGACAGAACCATCCTCTTTCGAGGAAGCTGTGGAGGACCCAGCATGGGTAGATGCCATGGTGGAAGAGTATGATTCGATTGTCAGAAACAATGCATGGGAGATTGTCCCAAGGCCGGAAGGGAAATCAGTGGTAGGTTCGAGATGGATCTACAAAGTGAAGCAAGCTGCTGATGGGAGTGGGAGAAGTACAAGGCAAGATTTGTTGCCCGAGGCTTCTCGCAGATCGAGGGGATCGATTATGAGGAGACCTTTGCACCTGTCGCAAGGTACTCTTCCATACGGACGATCCTAGCTCTCTCAGTGCAGATGGGGTGTCACATCCATTAGATGGATGTGAAGACTGCGTTCCTCAACGGAGTCATTGAGGAGGAGGTGTACATAGAGTAGCCCGAAGGTTTCGAGATCTTCAGCAGTGAGTCGCATGTGTGCAGACTCAAGAGAGCACTGTATGGGTTGAAACAAGCACCTCGTGCTTGGTACACACGGATAGACAGTTATTTCACTGGACTTGGATCCTCCAAGAGTGAGGCGGATCCTAACCTGTACCAGATTGTGGTGGAGGGTAAGTTGTTGATCATTGTACTTTATGTAGATGATTTGATTTTGATGGGTGATGAGTTGTTGATACTTTCATGCAAGGAGGATATTGCTAGAGAGTTTGAGATGAAGGACTTGGGCCGCCTTCATTATTTCCTGGGATTGGAAATTTGGCAGCGCAGTGGTGGACTGTTTGTTTCTCAGGGTAAGTATGCCTGGGAGATACTGGAGAAGTTCAACATGCATGGATGCAAGCCTGTTGATACTCCTCTTCCTGGAGGTTGGAGGAAGGAGGATGCTACTTCAGCGGAGGTAGTGGATGCCACTGTTTATTGACAGTTGGTGGGGTCGCTTATGTATCTGGTCAATACACAACCCGATATATGCTATGCTGTTAACCAGCTTTCGCAAGATATGGTTAAGCCTACCAAGCTCTTCTGGAAGGCAGGCAAGCATGTATTGTGTTATCTTAGAGGCACATCGGGATATGGTTTGTGGTACAAACAGGAGGATGGGGTGAAGCTATGTGGCTTCACGGATGCAGATTGGGCAGGGAGCCCAACAGACAGAAATAGCACATCTGGAGGGATCTTCAGTATCGGGTCGACAGTAGTTTCTTGGTACAGCAGGAAGCAGAGATCTGTGGCACTCAGTTCAGCAGAGGCTGAGTATATGGCAGCAAGCTTGGCTGCATGCGAGGCCATATGGATGAGGAAGATCCTGGTCGGGTTGTTCGAGTCACACTTGGAGCCTACTGTGATTTATTGTGATAACCAGAGTTGCATTAAACTCTCGGCTAATCCAGTATTTCATGATAGATCCAAACACATCGACATCAGGTACCATCATATCAGAGATTGTGTGCGGCGGAGAATCATGTTACTTTCATACATTCCCACGGAGGATCAGGATGCTGATATCTTGACGAAGGCGCTCACCAGGAGAAAATTCGAATACCACAGAGGCAGGATAGGGGTTGCAGATAATCCATATCTTTTTGAGAGGGAGTGTTGAAAATGCAACAAGATGATGGAGCTTAGTGAAATGAAGTCGCCTTCACTAAGTGGGCCCGCAGGCTATTTTTGGCGCAAAGACTATTTTTAGACTATGTCTATTTTTAGACATAGGGATCATGGTCTATGAGTTGTAGGATGCTATTTATGGATGATTGGTCGAGTTGGTAAAAATAGATGGACCTCTATTTTTAGACATTGGGCGGTTTCTATTTTTAGACTGTCGAGCTAAAAATAGAACAGTCAAATATTATTAACCCTTAATAATATTTAGACTATAAACATTATCTTATCCTCTTGGAGCACTTCATTTTGATGCTTGGATGTGGCACATGCAGCTGACAGAAGGAAATATTCTTTTCCTAAGGGTTAGTTGAGCTATTGCATGGTTTACTTCAGTTAGAACTCATGTGGCAGAGTTTGGTGGAGTTGATGAGACAGTTGGTGGAGTTGTGTTCTGTTTAACTTAGTTGAACTAATTGTATTTAGTCTAACTGATAAATACACTAGTGATGAGTGGTGTGAATTAATTATTAATTAATTCACTAATTACTAACTCATAAATCAACTAAAGAACACATCAGTTAACTGCAATGCATGGAGAGTTCAGTGGAGACCAGTGTTAGAGGTGGGTGAAAGGGTGAGTCTACTATCAGTTGTGACTATTGGCTGTGCATGAGATTTTCACACACATTGATGGAGATTGCCAATGAGGATTGTGCAGTTCAAGCTAGTGGAATTCAAACTTGGATCTCATCATTAATCAACTTGGATTGCGCAGTAGAGGCAGGCAGACTTGTGGAGGATATTTGAACCCATGACTTGTTCAAATCTCAGTTAGTTTTGTGTGTAACTTTTGGAGATAGTACTGAGTACTTGTGAGGAGTATTGTACTATGATTGTTACATGTTCTCTATCATTATAATATACAGATAGTTGGGGGTTTTCAGATGTAAGCTTTCCCCATTACATATTGTGTTGATATGTGTGCTTGATTATGTTTTAATGTGCGCATGCGACTGCTTCTATTTCCGCATATTGATGATCAATTGTAGAAGAGGTTATGTATTATGCATGAAGCTTTAATATTGTGTAATCAGGATAATCTCGGTGAATAATTCAACTATTATTCAAATTTCTACACATTTGAGGAAAATATTTGATAGATCATGTCACAAACATGGTATATATTTAAATCCTAAGGAACCATTTGTGTTGTTGTTGAAGGTAAATTGCTTGGATTTATAGTTTCTAAAGTTGGGATTGTAATTGATCCATACATAATCAGAAGAAATTTTCAAATTTCTCTTCCTCATAATAAAAAAACTGTGCAATATTTTCTTGGGAAGATTAATATTGTTAGGAGATTCATCCCTGGATCTACAGAGCATATGTGAAACCTATACAATACATCATTAAAAAGGATCACATTTTTAAATGGGGTACAATATAAAAATATTCTTTAAAAATCATCAAAGAGACTATTGTTGTTGCTCCAACATTGATTAGTCCTAATTTTGACAAAGAATTTTTATTATACACATTTGCATTCGATGTCTCTTATGCAACAGTATTTACTCAAAAAAAAAATTGATGATATTGAAATACACATCTCATTCACGAAATATATATTTCGAGTGGATGAATTAAATTATCCCGGTATAGATAAGAAATCATATGCAGTTTATAAATCCATCAAACACTTTAAACCTTTTATGTTCAAATCACATACTAAAGTCATAGTTCCTCACCTTTCTATACAAAATTTATTGGTACACAAATAAGTAGGAGAAAAAAGGGAAAACTAGATGACTACGCTCCAAGAATATGACCTTGAAATTAAAAATATTGCATAAGAGTACAAGGTTTGTGCAAGTTATAAGTTGAATTAGAATGTTACCATTCAGATCTAGAAGAAAATTACCATTCAAATCTAGAAAAATGATGGTACAATGAGTTTGACGTAAGCCAAGAGTAAATTATTTATGTTCCCGTACTAACAAACCCTTGGTATTATGATATTAGGTATTTCTTAATAAAAGGAACTGTAATTGATCATTTAGAAGCTAAACCAAAACGAGATTTAAGGTTAAAAAGAGCTAAATATTAGTTGACTGATGGTGTACTTTTTAGGAAGACTTATGATGATGTTATACTAAGATGTTTGGAGAAATATTATGCAAATAAGGTAATAACTGAATTTCATGATGGACTAGTTAGAGGAAATTTTGGTGAAGAGACCACTGCACAAAAAAAACTTCAGGTAGGTCATTATTAGCCAAATCTCTTCATAGATTCATATGCATATGCAAGGATACATAAAACATTTTAGAAAACTTATGGAAAATAAAAAATACCATCTCTTCCTCTACAACCTATGGAAGTAGAAGGACCATTTGAACAATGGGGTCTTCACATTATCAGTGAGATAAATCCAAATTCTTCAAAGTTGCATAAATATATTCTCACTTCCATTTACTACATCACAAGGTGGACTAAATCAATCCCATTGAAAAAACTAAAATGATGAACATGTCATATCTTTTCTTCAAATTCATATAATTTCCATGCTTGGTGTTCCCTGGTCTTTTGTATTCGATAATGCCACTTATTTTTCTTCTCTCAAGATGCATGAATATTATTGGGATAAAACTATTAAAACTAAGTTTTCTGCCACTTACTACCCTTAGGGAAATGGATTAGTAGAATAAAAAATAAAACCGTAATAAAAATATTAAAGAAAACAATTCAAAACCATCAAATAAGTTGACATAATAAACTATCCAATGCTTTGTGGGTTGACATATTTACTCCAAAATGAGCATTGGGAAATTCCCCTTAATTCCTTGTATATGGAAAGGAAGTTATTCTACCTCCAAAAAAATTTCTTCCGTCCATGCAATTAGCTCAAGCAATAAATCAAAAATAAATAAAATATATGATTGTAAGAACATACACATTGCTAAAATAGGAGGGAGAGAGATAAAAGACTAAATATAAGTTTCGTGAACATCAAAAAATAATTAAAAGGTGGTTTTATAAAAATTTAACATCTGACGAAGATTTTTCCTTTGGTGATGAAGTCCTTAAATGGGATAAGAGCCATGCAGAGAAAGGAATACACTCAAAATTCGAACATCTTTGGATCATTCCTTTCCAAATCTCTTCAAAACTCATCCCTTCCACATAAAATCTTGTTGGAAATACTGAGAGGGGAGGTGAATCAATATTTCTTTCAATTAGAGCATTAGTTAATATTCAATGATTATCAGTTTTTGTACAATGATAGCAATAAACAAAAGGAACACAAATGCACATAATTTTTAAGGTGGAAACCCTCTCTGGGACAAAAACCACCTGAATGATTTTCTAATAATTCTTTAATATTGAACTCCAATTGAAAATAAAGCTCCAAATTCCTAGAATATAGAAAATTATTCTTCTCCAACTCCCACTTGATGGATGCTCCAATGCCCGAGATTCTTCAGTAGTCAACTAAACGGATGCCCCAACACCCAATGAGCTAAAACTCACCCTAGCGCCACCCTACCACCCTAAATTTTTCACAGGATTGAACCTTTTGGTGACTTCATGCACTAGCCTAGCACCACCCTACCACCCTATAGAAGAATAAAACAAGAATGGACTCTCATACTAGGGAAAATGGTCCACTTTACAATGGTATAGAATGATGTAGAAGAAGAAGACACATTATACCATAAACCCAACTATGACACACCCACATAATGATGATCCTAGACCTCCCAACACTACCTCTTCAATTCTTGGCAGATAGACACTTGTACGATTTTTACAATGATGGATTTACAATGACTTAGTACAATGATACCTTTACAATGACTATATGCAGCGTTGCCCACTTGAAGACTTCATGTGCTGAAATTCTTGATGTTGTTCTGCACCTTGATTGCTGCTCTTGTCATGCTACCCTCTGTTGCACCTTACTTTGCTTTACTGCCCTAGAAAGGCCGGTCCTTTGCAGCCCTTGACAACACATGATCTAGTTTTTTCTTGCCTTCTAGGATCTTGATATTGAATATGGTGTATCTCTGTTATTTCAAAAACCAAATATGTGATTTTTGGTTCTGTGGCAGTACTCTGAGTCTTCTTTCCAATTCAACAGGTCTGTTCCAATTTGGATTCTTCAAAAGTTAGTTATTCCCAATCTCTCACAATGACCTAATTATGGGTTGTTTCAGTAGAGAAAACTTGTACGACGTGCATCATGTCATGGTTTCTTCATTCGGCTTTGAAATTGATATCGAAAAAAACACAGTTCGTGCACTATCTACCACTTTTTACAGAATTCCAATACGATACTTAGAGAGAGACTTATGAAGATTTTCCCAAGGTAACTTCTTTGAGATGAAGTTTAGGAGCTTGCAAAAACACTGACTTCCACAGATAATATCTCGGAAAATGTTGCGCACCTTGATATGAAATTTTTACAGGAGCTTTCTCGGGATTTTGGCTTTGCCTCATAAAAATTTCAGCTTCTGAACCTTCGTATAAAATAGTTTAGATTGAAAATTCCACGATGACCTGTTTTTGGTAGAGATATCCCTCCATAAGGAGGATATGAGGATCACAATTTATATAAATTCTTAGGTTGAGAGGGGCTTCAACAAGTGAATGTGGGAGAGATTTTAGGAGCTTACAAATTATTAATTATTGACTTTTCAATGACCGATTTGTTGTCTTGAGGGGTCCTGACCCAGGTTCGGTGTGCAAGGTTTGCCAACAAACCCCTATACTACTGGCCCTTTCGGCAGTGACCTGCTTTCGCAGGTCATAGTCTCACCCGAAGTAGTATGGGTGGGTGCTGGAACCAAGTTTCCACACCCTGAGAAAGGAAGGGTAAGGCAAGCAGGGTTGCGTTCTGTTAAGATTCCCTTGCTTCTTCACAAAGTTAACTATGTATCTATTTGCATCCACGTGCACTAGATCTACAGTTATATGCTTTTCATAATATAATCACAACATTATACAACCAGATCAGAACAAATCTAGATCCAATCATTCAATACACAGACTTTCACAGCGAGAGGACAGAAAATACATAACACAATAATTACTAGCAATTCATTCAAAATTACTCATAGATTCAGATCCAATAATCCTTCGTATTCATTCATTCATCGACCTTTCCTTATAATTCCCTTCCCAACCTGCGCACACAGCAGCAGGGTCCAAACACTGTTGGACTAGGATCTCCGTGCAGATAGCCAGCAGGAGTCCGTTCCCCAAAAAACCCAAAGAGATCGCTTACACAACAGATCACATCAATAGCTCATCAATTCCTATCTCCTACAATCTTAAATGCCTCTCTATTTATAACAATCTAGCTTCAACATTCCTATGGTCCGCAACCCATGGTTTTCAGACCCCTAGTTTACCCTTTGACCCATTACAATTCGTTCGGGGCTTTGACCTGCCCCAAAATCATTGCAATATACTAAATATAATCAAAATTAACCAAAATGGACCAGTTTCGTAGCTTGTTAGGAGACCTCGTTGCAACAGTCCCCCAAAACAATCTTGTGACTTGTCTCGAGTCACTTTGGTGGCGTGCCTTGAATCTGCGCGCGCAAGGTAGCCAGGGTGCAAAGGAGTGGTGGAAGCACTTCCTTGCTTTGGTTCGCAGCGTGTTTCACAATGTTGATCATCATCAGAGAAGCAGGCCCATCGATATCAACAGCAACTCATTCTAACAATCGGTGGAGGCGTGCGATCGCGGACTGCGCATCATGTGCAAGCTGGAGTGCAACATCAGACCATGGCTTCAAATTTTTGTGTACAACCTTCTTGGAGTGACGAAGGTCCTCAATCCCGTATATGGCAGAGAGGTCATGTGCGGGGACGGGTGGAGGTGTGGAGGCCCGGACTTGATCTAGAACATCTTCTGCCTGCTGCAATTCCCATTGGGCATGCTAAAGCGTGGGGTGGTGCCATGCTGTTTTCCATAGCTGCGTATCCACTTCAAGAAATTGGGCTCCCTGTGCTAGATGTTCTTGAATGATGCGTGTTGCATTATTTACCATGGCAATTCACTGGGCTCATTCTTTCGGGGGCATGAAATACTGCTGTCGCCTTTCTCGGTCACGATGGTGGACTTCTTGCATCACTCTGGAAGACAGTCTTCGTAACTCTATAGTAGATATATGCGCTAAGTCTACTTGAATGTCCCTAGTAATTGGTTTAGAAGTGTGAACTATGGAAGTGTGCGGGAGTAAACATACGTTGCTTCTAGCGGGTGGGGTTTGGAAATGGCCGAGACGTCGCAGCAGGTCCCGGTACCGCAGCGTTCTTGCTGAGCTTGGTTTGCAGAAAATCCTTTCGGGTAGAAGCCCACGCATACTCCTATTACTGCACTCAGTGTCCCCAGGTCCTCTTAATAGAGAGACGAGCATTATATAAAGTATGAATGAGTATAAAAAACCAGAATGCGGATAACCAATGCTTCCTGAAGGGTGCATAAATAGCCCGACCCAACGTCTTCCAGCCATTTGCACCCCCACTGAAGCTTCTTAATGGTGATTTAGTTCACGTGTGGCATGTACCCTCGATCTTGCGGACCGTGCTTATGATAAATGGTGATATTGATGATCTGCCGCCTGTATTTCGTGTTTTTAAGTGTCTTTTCTCATTAATTCGGGATGTGCTGATGGTCCTTCTTCATGCCCAAGGTCGTGTCCCTAAAATATCAGCACATAGGTCACATTTGGGGTTTTTTTTTGTATCTTGAAAAGGGGTTGACACGAGGTGATCCTGCAAGGCGATCAGGAGTATTTTTGAGGTCTTTACGTTGTTCACGGGTGGAATTTCCTTGTGTAAGAACGCTGTGTCACACGTCCTTATGTTATTTATTGCTTGAGATGTTCGCAGCTTCTCCCAGGTGCACATGATTGTAGCTAGGTTCGTAATCTTATGCGTGCTGAGGTCAGTGGTACCCTGGTAAGTCTATTGGGAAAATGGCCGATTGTACCCCTGTATCAGCAGGCATCCACACAGGTCAACTGTCCTTGGGGCCCACCCAGCCACTGGGATGTCTATCCGCATCATCACCCTACTCCAATACTTCCTCTAGATCAAGAATACCGGTCCATGCGTAGGTGCTTCGTATTGGGTTAGTGGTAGTGCTTTTTTCCTGCATTCCGGGGGAGTCTTAGGCTTCGTAGGCTGTTGATTATTACCTGCGTCCTCTTGGCAATGCCAGGTTCTTTCCATGGTAGAAATATGGTGGAAATTCTAGATGGTTTGAAGGCTACGAAGCGCCAACACCTCATGCAACCGGCTTTGCCAATTCTCCAACTCCTCATCAGAGTCGAAAAAGCATTCACTATCCACTCCTTCATCCGTGGGGTTAACCCAATCTTCATCCTGCGCATTTATCTTGTAGATGTGACCCAATTCTTCCTTTGCATAGGCTGGCTCAGTATATCGTGCACGTTCTATGGGATCTAGGGGTACTATGACACACGTACCTTCGTTTTTGAACACCATGCTGCGTTTCTTGACATTGATGGTCCCCCCCATGTCTATCACCCAATCTAGTCCAAGGAGCGTAGGGTAGGGGTCTGCATCTTCAACTATTTCTATTACTTCGAAATCAGCTAGGGCCTTTACTCCTTCGATGTCTACCATGAATTTTGGTAACCTACCCAAAGGGATGATCTTTTGCTGATTCGCGATTCGTAGCTGGATAGTAGACCATTCCAACTTAGGTTCTCCCATTCGTTGCCATGTTTGTTTTGGTAAGACGTTGGCATCCGATCCTAGATCTAAGATAACCTGATCCATTTCATAGTCTCTGATTTGTGCGGTTAATCGCATCTCTCTCCTGGTGCGCTTCCTATCCAATTTGTGTACGTCCTTAGTCTCAGGGATCAAGGTGAGCCAAGCTGCACAGGTATTCAGTAACGCCAGGAGATTCCCTACTGCATGTGGATTCCTTAGCAACTTTAGACATGCCTTTAAAAAGGTCTTAATTCCTTCTTCAACCGAAGGTTGTGCATGGGTTGTTGATGGTGCCTGTTCGTTGCAAGATACTTCTTTTCGAGAGTCAAGCCCTCCTTTGTTTCCTTGGGTATCCAACCCACTACCTGTCATGACCTTTACACTTAGATCCTCTTCTTGCAGCTCAATTTTAACCCTTTTTACGTTCTACGTAGGGGTAGGCTGCTTTTCCTGCATTTTGGCTATTAAAATTGGGCAATCTTCTACCTCATGATCCAGCTGTCTACAATATTTACACGACGGCCTAGTGGGATTAGGAAATTCTCTGGAAAAGTGTCCTATTTCGCCACAGTTATAGCAGATTAGTTGATCTCGTCCTCGACCTGCGCTTCCTCACCGACCTCCTTTGCCTCGGGTCGGTGATCTTCCAAAGTGCGTAGCCAGTCTTGGTGATGTAGGGTCTGATTGCACCCGATATAGGTTCTCATGATCCATTATTAAGTCATATGTTTGGAAGTTCTGCTCATCATGTCCTACTGATCGGCAGAATCGGCATCATTGTTGTTTTAGTTCTAGGACATACGCACGCAACCAAGGGCAATGGTTCATATCGTGTAGGCCTGCTACCCGATAGTCATCACACCATAGCACAGATCCACTTGATCCTAGTCGTAATAGGACAGATTCTCTACTTTCCCCTGGATGTATCGAACTAGGCCCTCCGGCTTGCATATAATCGGTTAGTAGAGGGCACTGATCGTTTGTATGGCCAGATGCCCAGCAACATATACACCAAAGATCTACGCAGATGTCTTTTCCTCGCTCTTTTCACAGGTTCTATATCTCCATCTGCATAGCCCCAAGTTTTTCCTGGATTTGTTGTACCCCTGCTGAGGTATCCTCTCGGGGAGCAGCTTCTAACTTCATAGCGACTTCTACAACTTTCTCTTGTGATTCAAAGGTCTGATGACTCATGGGCGTATGCAGGTGAGGTAACAACATGGCGATGAACCACTCTGTATGTTGTCTATCATCATACTCGAACCCTGCTTCCCTAATTTCCTTCTTTACCCACTGATCCGCCTCCCATACTGATTTAGACGCACCTTGTTTGAAGTCCTTTACTTCTGCTACTAGCTGGGAATAAGATTCCAGCTTTCGGAATTGTTGCTTCAGAACATCCTTAATATCCTGTATGGAGGAGGTTCCATTCTGGGCAACATATCGCATATAACAGTCTAGAGCTCTGTCTTCGAATGCTAAATACAACTGCGCCCTCTTTGTCGTGTCACTCGCCACATTCTGTGCAGTCCACATAGAGTTTGCTGTTAGCCCCCCTATAAATTTTTGACAAGCAAATTAGGGGGCTAAATTGTTTTTGAGCCTTCAAGGAATGCATCTCCCCTGAAGACACATCATCCTTGAAGTCTCCTATGCCTTTTCCTTTGATAAATTTCCCTCTGCTGACTCCCTTTATAAGGCCTCACCGATTGCAAAAGTTGTGCTCCCAAAAGTCTACATTTGCCCCTTGTTCCCTGCAGAATGCCCCATTTCAACCTTTGTTTTCCCCTTGTCAAATTCCCCTCTAATCCCCTAAATCCTCCCAAAATCCCCTTTACATCCTACACACACCCCTTGTTTGTCCCATTTTCTCCTTATCCCCTATGTCATTACCCAATGCTGCCCTCAAATTGCATTAAAATGGGCCAAAAATCCATTTCCCACCTTATAATGGTCATAGCCTTTTTTGGCTATCCCCTGAACCGTAGTCCCCCCCATGTGGCCTAGCGCTAGAACAATCCGCCAGCCCAAGGGCGCTTATCGCAATCGGAGGTTTCATACGTACCCTTTTCCTTTGTAAACTCAAAAACCTCCGATGCGATTGAATTATTGCTACAATGGCCCGCGCTGTAATCTCAACCGTTGATCTTTGTAAGATCTGACAGTCAGTGTTGTTTCTCAATGCGCCCGTCGCTACTCCATTTGCCACCCGATCACATCTCAACCGTCCATTCAGTCCGCAGATCAACGGTCCGTATTTCACCCGCCTGGTGGTCCCCGCAACCGCGCACTGTGCAGAAACTGGCGGTTTATATCGCACCGCCTTTGAGAGGGGGGCGGTATTTTTCATTTGGCTAGGGATTCCACTCATCGCAAGACGCGTGGCAATGGCACTGTTTGAAAACTTCTCACCCATCACAAGTTATCATTCGGTACAAGGCACAGAGCGATATGCATATACACCATCCGATCTGCGACCGTCCATCCAATGGTGATCGCTCCACGAAGTTGCGTGGAAGTTAACCCAAAGCATCCGTACCCCTGGCCCACTGTCCATCGCCCTCCGATGTGTTTTCCACCGTTGATCTCTGCCGGAAATCGGACGGCCCAGATTAAATGCATGTCCACCCATTAACCCCGTACCGCCACGTCATTTTTCCATGTGTGTTCGTCATTTTCTCGTCTGTCCCCTATATAATTTCATTCCAAGGTCAAAGTTTTAATTTTTTCATTGGAATTTCTATTTTGACGTCGCTCAGTGCATTTCTCACTATTACATGTTTTTCCTCCATAATATCCTCTCCATGCATCGTCGTCCACCGTATCACGTCACCGTTTCCGTAGTCATCCACACCACCCTCTCCATGCACGGTTTTCTTAATTTGTTTTTGTGTTTTGCAGGGTTACAGACAGGCAGAAAACCACCATGATTCATATGTGCTATTGTAAAGGCACAGTGCACAGAAGGAGGTGAATTTAGAACCTGATTTTACAGAAAAATGTCCGGAAAGGTGTCTACATCGTAAATTTCATCAAAGGACAGAGTTCAAACTCTGCAAACCCTCTCCGACGACATTAAAGCTCAGATTGCATAAACAAAGACAGTACGGGAGAAGTAGAGAGCTCAAGGCAAGAAATAGAAGATTTTTGAGTTTTTTTTCAGGGATTTTAGAAGGCAAAGGAACCAGTACAAAGACATTAGGGATTGCATGGAAGGTCCAGCGCGCAGAAAACAATGCTATCAGAGTTTCAAATCAGCATAATTTTTCTTCCTGAGTAAGGACATGGTACACATTATTTTTTCAGTCTACATTGTGTCCAAGTGAGGTTCCCCTCCCCCCTACAGTAGTCCTATGCTATCAGAAGCATTTGTTGCACAGTATGGCAGATCTTAGCATCATGATTCTATGTTTTTTATTTAATTCACCAGAATTACTACAGAGTACTGCAGCCAAAGTACATCAGAGACATACCGGGGTAAATGGAAGCCTGGAGAAGACCACTCTTGCATCCAAAAGAGTGCCAGAGATAAATGCACAGGGTTTAAACAGAATGGGCTTCGTCCCTCTTTATTTTCTGAGTTTAATGCTGCATTTAGTGTTTCACCTACCTTCTCCGCTCCACTGAGCCATAAATTCATGAAGAAACTCATTGTAAAGGTTGTTGATCAGTTATCGGAGAATCGCAAGCTGTTTCTTTTGAGACATAGTCTCTGTGTAGAGTTGTAAGATAGGCTGAGGGAGATGTTTTTAGACTGAGTATCCAGCTATTGGCAATGTTGTACTTGACTGGTGTTTCTTTTTAATATGACAAGCACATTTCTTTGGATCCTGATCTAAAGAAACGATGATGTTTTCCTATCTCTATGTTTTAATTCATTTCATTTTGTTTCTACTGGCTTGCATCAGAATATTGGCATAGGATTTACCCTTGTTAGGTACCCTATGTTTCTGCTCTCCTCGCCTTCAATGTTTTCTTCTAAATGTGTTATCTAAGAATTGATTTCAGTTAATTTAACCAGTGTAGTGGATGTTATTTCCTGCTCTCTGATGTATGAATTAAATGAATCTGTTCTTAGATGTTCTTGTTAGGATTTAGTTGGAAGATTTGGGAACACTGGGGATTAGAGTTAGCCCTATCCACTAGGATCCTTGTGCAACCAGTTGGCCTTTCTAAGATCCCTCAAGCTGGAGGCCGAAGCATTGAGAGTTCAAGGTCTCTCTCTGATCTCAGGTCTTTAACTTTGTGTTATAAACTTTATTGTCTCCTCCTCTCTAACCATTCCATACTACACTATCATCTTTAAGATCCAATGTTTTAGATGACTAGCCCAACTGAAAGCCTGCGTATTGATTAGCAAGCAAATCCTTTCCTGACTCCATTGCCCAATGGTTTTGAATGCTCCTTGGAATACTCCACCTCTGCCTAAATCCTCTTTTCTCATCTTTGCCTTATATTGAACCCTTCTTTCCCGATGACCAGAAACCAAACAAACAATCAAACAAACAAAACCTGTGCCTATAACTAGCCTAACATCTTAAAACTGAGCTTCAGATTCATACATCTTCGACATATCATAGAGAGATCCCTCTCTGGACCTAGGAGGGATAGATCTTGAGGTCTGAAAGTGGTTTTATGTTGTCTCATCTTTTGGTATTGCCAACCTTGCCAAAACATGGGAACCCCAACATAATGGCAACTCTGCTGGGGAAATTCTGAGTATTTCTCACCCTACTACATCATAAGAACCTCAGAAACCTATAATCTCTAGTTAGGTTGGTATTGAAACACTCCCATTTGCAAATCACTTCCTACACCATTTTTGTGTTTGTCCCATACTCTTAGACAGAGTCTGGAAATGGCCAGGTAGCCTCCAGATCTCACACTCGTTAAGAGGTGACATATCTGGTAAATGCCCTCCTAGTCAATCTCTGGTTAGATTTTGCTATGTTGTGAAGATATCCTTGAAAAGGGACATCTCATAAGCACTGTGGTGGACAGTGTACCCTCCCAGAAACACCCTAAACCTTCCACCTGGCGACTCCATAATTCCTAAATGATTTAAAGACTCCACTGCTAATCAGTAGACCTGCTGATTATCTTGGTTTCACATAAGACTCCACTGGAAGATCAGCCTCCATAACAACATCAACCACAATAGAAGTAACAAGTAGGGTTGAGTTGCTTGGTTAGTAAGCAACATTCTAGATTCAAGAAGCATTCACACAAGAGCTTATCCCAACCCAAACCCACCTGAAATAGTTGACAACCCTGAGATAATCCTCAAGAGATCTCCTACACCTAAAAGACCAACTATTTCCAGCCACATCCATAGAGCTAACTCTGCTCTAGAAGACTTTATAGCTCTATCGGACCCATTTTTGACCTAGGCACTCAAAACAACTTACCAAGAACTAGGTCATTCAGTGTCCTAGACCAACCAGACCTCGAGCTTCCCGGTTCACCATCTCACAGTGGTCAGCACCTTCGGAATAGACAGACCCCTCCATCTACACCCCTTGATATTCACTTCATTCAAAACTTGGGACTCAGTCATCCTATATCTACTCATCAATCTTCTGCTGGTCATAATATCCCTGTCATCCATATACCAGTTGCTCAAGTGAACCCTTTACCTCATTAAAACATCATCATGGTAGCCTGGTATGCACCTTTGGTTTTACCTCAGCCTCTAGTACCCTTACCCAATGATTATCATTCAAATATCCCATACTTCACTGCAAAAGAGTCTACCATAGCCCAACACCATGTAGACATGATGGAATATTCTTTTGACTACATGGAAATAGATGATGATACAGTCAAAATGAGAATATTTGCCTAGAGCTTAGGAGGTGCTGTGAAGAAATGGTTCAAAGGCCTACCTCCTAATAGTATCCAAGACCTTCCTTCTTTGTATCAGACCTTCATAAACAAATGGGAATTTAAGGCCAATCCTCTCCAAATCCTAGCAGAATACAAGAACCTCAAAATAAATGTAGGAGAGAGTGTCCAGGCCTACTCCACAAGATTTAACAACGTTTATAATGCTCTTCCTCCACACATGAAACCTTCCTTAGGTATGGTTCTAGTGAAATACCGTGAAGGTTTAGATGCTGACATGGCCTACCAGCTTAGGGAGAGGGACTATAACACATTGGAAGATATGCAAACGGGAGTAGTGAGTGTAGAGGCAAATCTGATTGAGAGCTGAGAAAAGGGTAACATATAGAGATGACAATGTAGCTTCCACATCTGATCCCAATTATGACCATTTATCCAAAAACGTGGAAAAGCTACAACAAATGATGGACAAAATGGTTGTCATAGTTAGCAATCAAAACAGAAACCAAAATCATAACCAGAACTAGAACTTTAGAAGAAACAATGCCACTCCCAACAGACAAAGAGAATCAGATCAGCAAGTTATTCCCCCATTTCAAGAGAAATTTTTAGATGAAGATGAGGGAACTGTAGAAGAGCCTGAGGGAGACACAATAAACATGTTTGAAATAGAAAATTCAATCCACAACTGTTACACAAAAGAAGATAAGCCCTCACCCTCGTATTGGGATGAGGAACGGTTAGAATCTGAGGATTATAGGTTAGGATTTGAAAATTCCATGATGCAGGTCAGAGAGCAATATGAACTTAGAAGCAAAAAGAGCTTAGAAACTTCCAAACCAAAAGATTCTGAGGTTACCATCAAGAAAAGGCCTGAGAAAACTTCTAAAGTGACTGCTGAAAGTAACAAATCAGCAGCTGAGAGTTCTGGGAAGAACAAAGAAAAAGACAACCAAAACAGTGAGAAACCAAGCCAACCAACTAGCAGCACTAGCACCGCAGTTAGTGCTCCTGATAAAACTGTCATCAACACTTTACATAACGAGAATCAACACACTCATTCAGCCACCATGGCAGTGGCTAACAAAACAGAGTCGAACGTTCCAAAGAGTCAGTCCACTTTCAATTTGGAGAGTGAGATTGCAAAAATTAAAATCTCTGTCCCACTCTCTGAGTTGGCCACTCAGGATGTATATAAAGGCCAAATTTTGAAAGCGTTAAATTTAGGTGAGAACGGTGACACTGTAAATCTGAGTGATGATCAACCTGCCCTTCTATTTGGTCCAAATATAGAAGGAAATTTTCAGGAAGGGGTAGTGCCCCCTTTTTATATCAGTCTTAATATCCATGATAAGATCCTCCACAATGCAATGCATGATTCTGGGGCATCAGACAACCTGATGCCTAAAGTAGTGATGGAAAGATTAGGCCTAGAGATAACCTGTCCCTATAAAGACCTATATTCATTTGACTCTAGTAGAGTAAAGTTTCTTGGCCTAATCAAAGATCTATGTGTGAGCCTTACCCAGATTCCAGCCAAGTGTATGGTCATGGATGTTGTTGTGGTAGATGTGCCACCCAAGTATGGCATGTTATTATCAAGATCATGGGGAGCCAAGCTGCAAGGAACAATGCAGATGGATGGGGCTTATGCCACAATCCAAATCTTTGGCCAACTTAGAAGACTGTAAAGAGAGGCACAAATGAAATTTCTGGTCAATAGCCCTGAAAAGCCTGAAAATTCACCTTTATACTCTGTATATACAGACCTTGACTCCTTCATCCTCTGTAATGACGAATCCTTAGAAGGGTCAGAGTCTAGAAACAGAGATACAAACAAGGAAATAGAGCCCATGGAATTTAACATAATGGCTACTCTAGATTCAGAGGAGAATGATGTAGAAAACTCAGAACAGTGCACTGAAACAAAAAATCAAAGTGAAACAGAAACAAAAAGCAATCATCCAACTAGTCACCTCTCTAATTTCCACACCCATGACGAAAAACAAAACAACCCACAGCCTAGTGTAGCTCCTATAATGAAACATAATGGCGAACCCAGCTGTAAGGGAGGAAGTGATGATAAAACGAAAAATAAACCCTTGTGGGAGATGAATTTCGATGGGTCATGCACCAAGAGAACCGCTAGAGCAGGGGTGTGGATACATAACACAAAGAGTGATTACGCAGAGAGCCATGCCTGCAACCTGCACTTCAAATGTACAAACAATATTGCAGAGTATGAGGCTCTTATCCTAGGCTTAACTCTGTTGAAAAAATTAGGAGCCCGTAGGATAACTGTGCATGGAGACTCTGAGCTGATCATTAAACATGTGAATGGTGGATACACAGCGAAACATCCTAGACTGAGAGCATATAGGAATGACACTATGGATCTATTGAAAACTTTTGTTGAATACGAATTAGTGTTTGTTCCTAGAAGTCAAAATGTCATTGCAAATGGATTAGCTTGCTTAGCTAGTTCATACCCTAAGACTCCAAGCGACCAGTAAATCATAATATAGACTAAATTCAGACCTACGGTGCCAGATAACGAAAAATATTGGCAGGTCTTTGAGGGCGATAAACAGATTGAAGATTTCTTGGTAGGCAGGAATGAGTTTGAATTTTCTGATTCAGACTCCAAATTTGATAGTAGTTGCCTAAGTGAAGAATCCTCAGATGAGGAAGAACCACCCTGTAACATAGAAATAAACACTTTAGATGAACAGATTGGAAATCCAAACGAAGAATGTAAAAACACAGATAGTAAAGAAGTAGAGGTGTTGCAGACCAAAGACAAGAACATACCTCGAGGTCTGGCACCCTTAGAGGACCTTTTTGACTTTGATGATGTAGCTAAAAAGCCCACAATAGAACTTGCAGACTCTGATGTCAAGGAATGCAACATAGGCACTGAAGATAAGCCCAAAATGATCAAATTGGCTAAGTCCTTGCCTCAAAAAATGAAAAAGAAATACATTGACCTTTTCAAGGAATTCATTGATGTGTTTGCTTGGAGTTATGAGGACTTAAAGGCCTATGACACAAACTTCATACAACACAAAATACCCTTGAAAGAAAATCAGAAACCCTTCAGACAAAAACTTCGCAGGATAAACCCAAAAAAATTGCCTGCAGTGGAAAAAGAGATTAAGAAGATGTATGAGGCAGGTATAATTGTGCCTGTGAGGTTCTCTGATTGGGTATCAAACCTAGTGGCTGTGAGAAAGAAAACAGGGGAGATCAAGTTGTGCATTTATTTTAGGAATCTTAATAGAGCCTCACTCAAAGACAATTACCCTTTGCCTAAAATGGAACATATTCTTCAGAGGGTAGTAGGCTCTAAAAGGATCTCCCTGCTAGATGGTTTTTTAGGTTACAAACAAGTCTTATTAATCCCAGAAGACCAACTCAAGATAGCCTTTACCACTCCATGGGGCACCTTTATGTATGTAAAAATGCCCTTTAGACTGATGAACGCTGGCACAACCTTCCAAAGAGAAATGGACATCGATTTTTCAGATGAAATAGGACAATTTATTGTCATCTATCTGGATGACATAACAGTCTATTCCAAGACCGAGGAAGAACACCTAAAACATCTGAAGAGAGTCTTTGAAAAATGTAGAAGGTTTGGTCTGTCATTAAATCCCAGAAAGACTATATTTGGGCTGCACGAAGGAAAAATTCTTGGCCATATCATATCTGAGAAGGGGATTAGGATATACCCACAAAGAGTTGAGGGAATACTACAAATCACACACCCGAGGAACATCAAAGAGTTACAGTCCTTCATTGGGAAATCAACTTCTTTAGGAGGTTTATTCCAAACTTAGTTGAACACCTTAGGAATATTAAAAACATGTTAAGGAAAGGTGTAGGAGTTAAATGGAATGTTGAAGCTAAGAAATCTTTTGAATCAGTTAAACTTGCACTCACCCGAGCTCCTGTACTAATCAGCCCATATTTCTCAAAAGATTTCCTAATTTTTTCATTTGCCTCCAAGCATACGATAGATGTAGTTCTACTGTAGAAAAATCTTGAGGGAATGGAATAGCCCATCTCTTTCTTCAGAAAAGCACTCAGAGATGCACCCTTAAAATACAGCATAATGGAAAAACAGGCCTATGTTCTGGTTAAGGCCTTGAAAGACTTTAGGGTGTACATACTGCATTCCCACACCATAGCCTATGTGCCGAGTATAGTGGTTAAAGACATCTTGTCCCAAGACCCAGATGCAAAGAGGGGCAAATGGATTGCTGTGATCTTAGAATACGACCTTGAGATAAAACCCACCAAACTGATCAAAGGTCAGGGCCTAGCTCAACTAATGGCCGAATCAAATCTACAATCCCTTGAAATTAACATGGTAGATGCCTTGGATGAGCAGCAGGGATTTCCTGATCCCACGATTGAAGAGAAGTTTCAGAGCTCTCCTTGGTATTCTGACATTCTGTATGTGCTTACACACCTCAATGCCCCTCCTGAACTATAAAAGACCAAGGCTAGGTTCTTAAAGCTAAAAGCCAGAAGCTATTGCATAATGAATGAATGCTTATACTAGAAAAATCCAAATGGCCTATTGCTCAAATGTTTGCCTGAGTCTGAAGCTGAAAGGATTAAACAAGAATTCCATGCAGGAGAGTGTGGAGGCCACCTGAACTGGAAAGCCACTGCAAACAAAATACTCAGAGCTGGCTACTATTGGCCTACACTCTTCAATGATATCCATAAGATGGTAATTGCATGCCACAAATGCCAGATTTTTGAAGGCAAAAGAAAACTCCTCCCCTTACCTCTACAACCCATCACTGTTGAAGGTCCCTTTATGCAATGGGGCCTAGATTTCATAGGAGAAATTCACCCTACTTCCTCTACACAACACAAATGGATCTTAACAGCCACAGAATACTTCACTAAGTGGATAGAGGCTATACCTACTAGGAATGCCATAGATTCAGTCATCATTAGGTTCCTAGAAGGTCATATCCTCTCTCAGTTTGGCTGCCCAAGGAAAATAATCACTGATAATGTTGCTACTTTTGGATCCAAGAAAATGGTTGATTTTTGTCACAGGTATCAAATAGCACTCAGTCATTCAACTACCTATTACCATCAAGGTAATGGTTTAGTTGAATCATCAAACAAGAGCCTGGTGACCATCATCAAAAAGCTGCTAGAAGAGAACAAAAAGTCATGGCATAATAGGTTAGTGCATGCTTTGTGGGCTGACAGGCTTACAACGAAGAAATCCATTGGCATGTCACCATACCATCTTGTCTATGGAACAGAAGTAGTTTTTCCAACCAGCCTTGGAATACCAGTGATTAGACTTGTTCAAGAGATACAGATAGAAGAAGACAGCATGGTGATAAGAATAAACCAGACAATTCATCTCCAACAAAGAAGGGAAGAGGTCTATAACAGAGCTATCAAGGTTCAGGAAAATATAAAGAAGTTATTTGACAAAAGAACTAAGGCCCCTGATTTCAAAATTGGAGATAAAGTTCTGAGGTGGGACTCAAGGAGAGAGGACAAAGGAAAGCACGACAAGTTTGACAGTTTTTGGGAAGGTCCCTACATCATCCAGGCCACTGTGGGTCCAAATACCTTTTTCCTAAAAGAATTAGATGGCACAGAACTGTTTGGGGGTCATGTCAATGGAAAGATGCTCAAACACTACTTCTGCTGATTTCCAATTTCCAGTTTCCATTCCATTGTACATATCGTTGCAGTGTTTGTTTTCAAGAGAAGAGAAAATGTTCCAAAAAAAAAAAAAAAAAAACAGAGAAAAGGAGAGGTTCAGACATGCTCAAAAAATGGACCTCTGAAGTGCAAATATTGGCTCTAACATGATCAAAACCTGAGCCAAATAAATTAAAGATAGTTGGTTCAAACATGCCCAAAACCTGGACCAGCAAAGAAGAAAGAAGAATCAGCTCTAACAAGCCCAAAATCAGAGCTGAAATGAAGAAAAGAAGGTGACTCTAACAAGCTCAAAACTTGAGTCACAAAAGAAGGAAGGATGCTACAAAACTTCAGATTTCAAGCCTTCAAGATTTGTTTCCAGTTTTCCGCAAATTTATGTCCATGTGCAACTGTCTTTATGCCTTGGATACACAGCAAACTAGACTGCCTAATCCTAGTTTGACTATTTTTAAATTTCTGTTGTAGAATGTAGAGAAGAAATCCGTTGGACAGTTTAATCCCAACAGATGTTAGAATAGGTAGAGAAACATGTGAGACCAAAAGTTTAATCTGGTCTCATCGATTAATAAGGGTAGAAATAGAATAGGTTTATTTTCTTGTTTGTAAAAAATAAAAATATGTAAAGGGTCTGCTAGCTCAAATGCACCCTAGAAGAAAAAATGCTAGGATTGTAGGATGGGTAGGTAGATTGTTTGGGAGAGCTTTTCTGCTAATTGATGTCTTCACAATTGTGGCAGCTGACAATCAAAGAAGAAAGGTGGCTAAAGCAGTAGGCATCTGGCCTACACCAAATATCACTTTTGAATTCTTGACTCCTTCAAGAAGAAGCCATCCCCACGTGGAGCCACTGTTAGCCCCCTATAAATTTTTTGACAAGCAAAGTAAGGGGCTAAGTTGTTTTTAAAGCCTTCATGGAATGCATTTCTCTTGAAAAAAAACATCATCCTTGAAGCCTTTTCATGTTCCCTGCTTTTGATAAATTCCCTCTGCTGACTCCCTTTATAAGGTCCCACTGATGACAAAAATTGTGCTCTAGAAGGCCTTTATCTGCCCCTTGCACCCCTGCAGAATTCCTCCCTTAGTCCCTCTAAATCCTCCCAAAATCCCCTTTAAATTCTACATTCGCCCCTTGTTTGGTCCATTTTCTCCTTATTCCCTCTATCGTTACCCAATTTTGCCCTCAAATTGTATTAAAATGGGCCAAAAATCCATTTTCCACCTTATAATGGCCTTAGCCCTTTTCGGCTAGCCCCTAAAACCGTTTCCCCCCATGTGATCTAGGCGCTAGAACCACCCACCAGCCCGAAAAATGCTTATTTCAAATCTGTATCGGGGGCACCGTGAGTCGTTGATCTCTATAGATTGTACGGTCATCGCAAGCTCCACAGCGCTCGTGGCCCAACCCGTTCACCGCCCAATCGAATATCAACCATTCGTTTAGCTGTTGATCCAATGGTCCAAAATGCATCTGCCCCGGTGGTCCCCGCCTGCGCACTATTCAGAAACCGTAGGTTTCCATCGCACCGCGTTTGGAGGTCGGGTGGTATTCTCCATTTCAGAGCGATTCCACTCACCGATGGATGCGTGTCACGGGCACTGTTTGAAAACCGCCCGCTCATCACGCGTTATCGTTCGACACAAGACACGGAGCGATATGCATATTAGCTGTTCGATCTGCGATCGTCCATCCAACAGTGATCGATGCATGGAGTTGCACGGAAGTTAACCCAAGGCCGTCGTACCCCTGGCCCACTATCCATCGCCCTCCGACGTGTTTTCCACCGTCGATCTCCTCCCGAGATCGGACGGTCCAAATTTATTCTCATGCTCGCCGTTGACCCCGTACTGCCACATCATCTGTCCATGTGTTTTTTGTTGCGTTGTCACCCGTCCCTCTATATATTCCATTCAATGGTCAATTTCAAATATTTTTCATTGAAAATTAACTGCGCTTCGCCCACGTTCACCAGACCTTGTTCCACTGTTATGCTGTATTTGCCACCAAAATCCTGCACTATTCCGCCATCTCACCAATCTGCACGGCCACTCTCTTCGTCCCCATTGCATCCACCACCCCCATGCATGGTTTTCTTAACAAGTTTTCATGTTTTGCAGGGTTATCAGAGGTGAAAGCCACCATGATTACAAAGTCTTTATTACAGCGGCAAAAAATGCAGAAAGGACCGTGTGCAGAGTTCGAAATAACGAAGCAAAGCCTAGGAAGGTTATTGATATGATCGCCATTTAAAGAGCAGGGTTAAAACTCTACGAAACCTTCCCAGAGCCATCAGAGTACTGAATCGAAGACCCCGTGGATCGCTCAGAGGGTACAGCGCGTAGAAATTTATGTATATCAGGGTTTTCACATCAGCAGAATGTTTTACCCATAAAGGATAGAGTGCCCATGCAGCTTTCATCCTATGTCATGTTCTAGAGAGATTTTCTAGCCCTGACAACAGTCCTGTGGTACTAGAGCATTTGATTCACAGTATGGCAGACCCTAGCATCATTTATTTACCTTTTTTTTTCACCAGAAGTACTAAAGATTGCTGCAGCAGAGTACATCAGAGACATGCCTGGAGTAAATGGAAGTCTAGAGAAGACCAACTCTTGCATCCAAAAGAGTGCCAAAGATAAATTCACATGGTTTAAATAGAATGGGCTTCAGCCCTCTTTCTTTTCTGAGTTTAATGCTTCATTTAGTGTTCCACCTACCTTCTCTGCTCCACTTCAGCTATAAATTCATGAATAAACTCATTGTAAAGGTTGTTGATCAATTATCAGAGAATTGCAAGCTGTTTCTTTTTATACATAGTCTCTATGTAAAGCAGTAAGATAGGCCGAGGAAGATGATTTCAGACTGAGTATTCAGCTATTGGCAATGTTGTACTTGAATGGTATTGCTATTTAATATGACAAGCACATTTCTTTGGATCCTGATCTAAAGCAGCGGTGATGTTTTCCTATCTCTGTGTTTTAATTCATTTCATTTCGTTTCTACTGGATTGCATCAGAATATTGGCATAGGATTTACCCTTGTTAGGTACCCTATGTTTCTGCTCTCCTTGCCTTTGATGTTTTCTACTAATGCGTTATCTAAGAATCGATTTCAGTTAATTTAACCAGTGTAGTGGATGTTATTGCCTGCTCTCTGATGTATGAATTAAACGATATCTATTTTTAGATGTTCTTGTTAGGATTTAGCTGGAATATTTGGGAACACTAGGGATTAGAGTAAGCCCTGTCCACTAGGATCCTTGTACAACCAACTGGCCTTTCTAAGATCCCTCAAGCTGGAGGCAAAAGCATTGAGAGTTCAAAGTCTCTCTCTGATATCAGGTCTTTAACTTTGTGTTCTAATCTGTGTTGTTTCCTCCTCTCCTGCCATTCCATACCACACTATCATCTTTAAGATCCAATGTTTTAGATGACTAGCCCAACTGAAAGCCTGCATATTGATAAGCAAGAAAATCCTTTCCTGACTCCATTTCCCAATGGTTTCAAATGCTTCTTGGAATACTTCACCTCTGCCTAAATCCTCTTTGCTCATCCTTGTCTTACATTGAACCTTTCCTTCCTAATAACCAACAACCAAACAAACAATCAAACAAACAAACCCTGAGCCTTATAACTAGCCTAACATCTTAACACCGAGCTTCAAGTCATATACATTTGACATATCATAGAGAGATCCCTCTCTGGACCTAGGAGGGCTAGATCCTGAGGTCCGAAAGTGGTTTGATGTTGTCTCATCTTTTGGTCTTGCTAATCTGGCCAAAATAGTCAACCTAGTCACGTTTCAACTCAAGATCTTTCTAGTCAACCTGTTTAGGCCATACCTCAAATACAAACTAGTCAACTGGTACATGGGATACCTAAAATCCCGCCTATCCTGGGCATACCATAGATCCCATCTACTCAATATACTTAGGCCACACCCCATGTACCCATTGTTCATCCTGTACAAGGTATACCATATATTCCATCTGGCCAACTTGGACATACCATGCCTCCAATGCAAGTTGGTCAACATGTTCAAGGCATGTTGCAAATTCCATCTAGAAAACATGTTCAACCACCTATTGGAAAACTAACTATACCGCAAACACCTTATCAAGGAAAATACATCTGAGGCCAACCTTTCCAAATTCCAGCTTATCAATTTTTTCCTAAAACATGGCAACCGGGTATGGGCTATCTTGCTTTTCAAACTACTCCTAACCCTGGTGGAATGCAAATGCCAATGACCCAACCCATTCCATCTTATCTAGGATATCCCCCACCAGCGGTCATTAGAGAATTTTTGAGGTATAAAATGGGCCTCATAAGAAATATTATAAAATAATAGTGGAAATAATAAAATAATATTACATTACATCATCAAATTTTACAGGGGAAAAAAGAAAAAACTACATTTTGAACTCGTATTTTCAACTTATCTCCCTACGGGTTTACTCAAATTTCAAGCAGTAGCACTCGTTGGATGCGAAATTTAATTCCTCATGCAAGGATTTCTCATGTTGTATACTTTTGATGGATCCTTCTAGAAGAAAAATGAGAAATACATGAAAAAATGTTATTGCAATCATGTTTTTCATGTATTTCTCATTTTCCATGTAGCAGGGTCCATCAAAAGTATGCAAAATGGGTAATCCTTGGATGAGGAATTAAATTTTTCATCCAAAGAGTGTTATAGCTTGAAATTTGAGTAAAACTGTAGCGAGATAAGTTGAAAATTCGAGTTGAAAATATAACTTATTTTTTTTACTATTTTAATTTTTTACTTTTTTACTCCAAAAATGGTGAATTATCCCCCATGGTTGACATCATCATCTTGAATCCTATTGGTTCCTACAAATTTTATTTTGGTTGTACTTTTTTTTTAAGGCCCATTTTAGACCTCAAAATTTCTCTAATGTAACCTTTATCCACAAGGTTACCAATACCCTCAATTGGACTTCAATAGGCAGTTGTTATTATTGCAATGCCATATTTACTAGACATTTCCCAACTAACCAATGATCCAATTTATCATTTCCCTTGGTGGACGGCTATTCTAGTTAAATTTTTGAGTGATATTCCTAAGTTTAATGGAAACCTTGGAGAAGACCCATCAAACCTGTTAGTGTCCCGTGATTTAGCAGATTGGTAGACCAAATGCACAAGGTAATATCAGACTAGTCTTTGGAGTCCTAGGACCTAGCCTTCCTAGACTCAGAGAGGGCTCTCTCTATTGTATGCAAAGGATGTGAACTTTTTTCTTTTAGGGTTTGATTTTAGGCTAGTTGTTAAGTGTAGGGTTTGTTGTTTGTTTGGTTGGGTAAAATGGTCCAGTAGAATAGGTGGAGTGAGAGGTCTTCAAATCATTGGGATATGGATTCAATGAAAGTAATGGATATCTCAACAATGAAATAGGATGCATAACAAGGAAAATCTAGCATGGTCAAATGGATCCTTAAGGTATGTGTGAAATGAAATGAACAATAAGTTTGTGAACATAGTAGGTGTATAAGGGCAGTAAAGAATCCTTAAACAAATACCTTTAAACAAGATGGTCTCAAATACTAATCAACATAAGGAAATAATCATTAGACATGGAAAAACAATATCTTTCTGATTATACTTAAGAAAATAAGAATTCAAAGATGAACAGTTTAGTGAACCATAGAAAGCAAGAAACATATCTAACTTTTAGTGATTTCACCTTCAAGGTTTAGAAAAAATTCAAGATAACAAATAACTTTAATCAATGAAGAGGGAGTGCCTAAACATCAATTATTAAGCTACAAAGAAATTTAAGGCAACTTCTTAAGCATGGACAAAGGGCATGATCAAAACATGGCCTCTTTGGCTGAAACCTAACAAGTAATACTTCAAAGAGAGATTTCAAAACAGAGTTTAAATAACATCAAATAGGAAGGGCTAACCATAAAACATATTTTAAAACTACTATATTGAACCATCCATGGAATAAACAAGCATAGGTAGATCTAAGGAGCAGCTAATAATTCCTTAAACAAACCCAGCAGAGGAAAACATAAAGACAATAGACAATAGGAAGGACTAAGGTGCCTCCAACAACATTTTTTAGCGTATACTCTTCTGTTCTACTGCAGCATAGAAGGATGGAAACATAATGAAAACATGAGAAAACAATAACATGAAAGAGAATCACTTCACCAATAACCAATCTCAGGGATCCTGCAAGTTATCCTCCTTCATCATCAATCAAAGCAATCCATTCAGAAACTCCACAAAACCAATTTCTTCTTCAAGCTCAAGAAAACCATGTATTGCTCTCAAAACTCATCAAATGCCAACATTTAAAATGAAATCCCTCATGCTATATTTATCTAGAAAAGGAGGGTAAAAACCCTAGATAGGGTTGGAAAATGTCAAAATCACTCATAAATGTCATAAATGCCCAAGAGACCATGCAAGGCCCAAGGCCCAAAATATACCATGAAATAAATGCCAAAATAATTTCTAGCACCTAATTCTAGAGTGATTTGCCTAAAAAAAAACTAAAATATGATTTTTCAATAAATGAGTGTATTTTTTTGACTTTTGGTCCAAAACACACAATGTTGTCCATAAGCGCAGCGCCACCTTAGGCAGAAAATAGGTCCTTTTGCAACCAGGTTTTGGAGACCTTCCCTATGTCAGATTTTGCTTCGTGATGGCCCATTGGAAAGCCTGATGAGTATAATTTCAAAAAATTCTCTTGGTTTCCTGATCACGCAACTGTAACCTATCCAAAATTTCAAAATCCCAGCACTTCTTTGAGCGCAGCGCCAAGCCTAAAAAGGAGGCAGAATGGTGAAAAATGAGGTGTTTTTGACCTTTTGAGGGGTCAAAAAATGCTCCAATTGCTTTGAAATTTTGTGAGAATAGTCTGCTAGCCATGCGAAATCCAAAAATGTAGATTTTTCCCTCTGAGGATGCCTGAGGGAAAAGCGTAGCGCCAATGGTGCTACGGTTATAGGCCTCCAAAATCTCAAAAAAAAGAGACTTGTCCAAATTCCTTCAAAATTGGTGGAGGTCTCCTTCAAGGGGTTTGAGAGACCTGTAGGGAAGCTGATGCCAAATTTCCAAGTCTAGCTTGGTCTTCTCCTCCTCTTAGTTCTTGGATTTCAATGAGGGCCTCTTTTAGTTTGGCAAAAGCAAGTTTTTTTTTCATTGCATAGTGCTTGGTCATCTTTTTTTGGAGATCAAGGCCCCTTTTTATCTTCTTAAAATGCTTGTGTTCATTTTTATAATACTGAATGATACGCTATGCCATGGAAAAATATCTCTCCGGCTCCCTAATTTGTGCATCTTCGCTTTGGAGCAGTATTCTAGTGGCCATCTCCTCATATTCATTATCATTGTCAAGTCAATGAATTGGGTATTTTGTTTAGTTTGCCTACCATTATTACCTTTCTCACCTTTCTCCATCTTTTGTTTTCCCTTGTCAAGCTTTTGATCTGAGGAATATGGCATGGTCCCTTGCCTCTTGGAGGTAGAAAACACTAGCCTTGGCCCTCTTTGATATGTAAGTGAAATAGGTATGATTGTGGTCTTTCTGGTATCTTTGTCATGGCTGTAATCATGATTTAGACTATGAGCCTTGTTGAGCCCCAAAGATGTCCTTTTCTTTCACCCAATTTCACTTCATTTCCTTTGTCCCTTATCAATTACAGGCTTAAATGATCAATGGGATTAATTAAAGTCACTTTAGGAATGTATACAATTACTGACTTGCTATATTTTCATGGTTTTGTTGTTGTAGTAATTTTTTATTAGACTCAGCTACAGAATGCAGCCATTTTGTAGCTAGTCGCCTATTCCGCAGCTATCTTCATGTTCTCATAGGTTACAGGTGTCACTTCAAATAAAAACACATATAGGTGAATTCCACAACACTCCCCCATCATTTCTTTCTCTCTACGAAGTCTGAGCAAGAATCTATAGGTGGTTATGCACGTGGAAGAGATCAAAACTAAGAAGCAGATTCCTACCAGGACAGGGACTCTACAGATGTCTCCAGCAAGAGTACGAGGCTTCCACAAGAGTTATAATTTGATTTTAATTGGGAAAGACACTTATCCCTATTTCCTCTCAAGGGTAGTTATGTATTTCTTTTATAAGAATGACTCGGGAGACCGAGAGACAGCTAGCTAGATTGATGTTTTGTTGTTAGATCTCAAAAGTCTGTAATACTCTGTTTCTGAAGAATATTCTCTTTAATGAAAGACATTCAACTTCATTGCATGATCTAAGGCAATCTTGAGGAGATTTTTATGCTAATCCGGTGGTAGAGGGCCCCTACTACCCGAGAATCTCTGTGCATATTGTTTAGATAAGTAACTTTAGCCTTGTTTCATTCCTAATTCAAGTAGTTTTCTAAAATTTATGTTTTTATGCTCATTCACATCAATTGTTACAGCTAGTCTTGTTCTTACAATTTTTTCCAAAATATCACTAACACTGAATGAGACATAGCTGTGGTGTTTTAGAGTCTAGTTGCATTTTTTTGAACTTCATATTTTTATGCTCACTGACATCAATTGTTACAGCCAGTCTTGCTCTTATGAATTGTTCCAAAATATCACTAACACTGAACGAGATAGAGCTGTAGTATTTCAGTGATTAGCTGCATTTTATTTTAGTTGTAAAACTCCAGAGGTTAATGGCACTCTAGTTCAATTCTGTTCACTGTATTTCAAGTTTGATTGATTGCATTCTTTTTCAGTTCTTTTTAATGTATTTCCAGTTTCATTAGTTAGTTGTATGCTAGTTCTGTTCCATTAGACTTCAAGGCCTTCATTATTTACAAACTACTCTTGTTATTAATCTCTTCCAACACATCATCATATGGACATGAATTAGTGATATTAGTTCAAGGCCTTGACTGTTCTGCAATCTCTTATAATTTTACAAATAGCCTTTTTTTTCCAAAACTATTTCAAAGGATTTCTAGCTTTCGAATGAGGCTTAGTAGTGACAATTTGAGTTGCAAAATGGATTAATTTCAGTGTCATAGGATAATTTAGAATAGAGTCACTCACTATGTTGCAGACTATGTTTTCCAAATGTGTTCCAACAAATTTCTAGCCATGGATGAGATTTTCTCTGTGATATTGTAGATTGTTGTTTACTTAGAAGAACCTCATTGCATTAAACTTATCATTTTCTCAAGTTATTCCAACATATTTCTAATGAATGAATTGGACTGAGTTCATGTTATGAGTTATTGAATTTATGTTATGAGTTATTTTTCTTGTTAAAGTTTTTCATTTTCTCTTCTCAAGTGCCATACATAGTTTAGAATAGGTTTTTCTCTGTTTTAGTGTGACCAACAACTTCTCTTTACCAACACTTAGTTCTTTTCCTCTTAGAATAAAAACACAAAACCAAAAACATTGGAAAAACACTAAACACAACGTAGTGAGAAACAGATACCTAGGCACATATAGTGCACTTCACTTCAACAGTTTACTAACCCTGGTTGACAATTTATGACATCAATTTAGGAACACTAAGTTGAGCATACATTTTGGTGCCGTTTCCGAGGAAGTGTAACTAGGTAGCCTTGTTTCTTACCTCCCAAAAACAATGACATGCATAGAGAAAGAGACTCAAGGGGTAGATTCATAAGAAGCAGAAGCTTGATTCCTAGAACACCACTTGTTTCACCAAGACCAAGAGCCAGCACACCTCCAACTCAAACCCACATTCCATCCTTTACTGATCCTAGACTTCCAGAGAACTTAAGATCAGATATTCTAGTAGAAAGACCTTCCACTTTATCCACTGAACCTGTCTTAGAAGAAGATTCTGGGACCCCTGCTAGGGACATAAAATTTTCAACTTCCACAAAAGAATCAACTATGGCAGAAGAAGGGGGAGGAGGATTTTTTAATGCAGAACACACACTATTTGGAGGGGGTAGAGGTAGAGGTAGAGGAGAAGGAGGTATAGGTATATAAGGAGAAGGAGGCAGAGAAAGAGGTAGAAGAGAAATGGGAAGCTCTTTTGGGTTTCCTATAGTAGATGAAGAAACCAATGCAACTATGAAAAAAATTTCACCCTCTATCCTTCCAAACTTTTATGGACTCAAAACTGAAGATCCTGAAACCTTCCTATTTGAATTTGAAGTCCTATGTAGAACCTATGACTACTTACAAGATGCTCAAAAACTTAAACTATTCCCTTCAACATTGAAAGGAGCAACATTAAAATGGTTTATGAGTTTGATCAAAAGTTCTATTAGGACATGGGAAGACATGAAACAAGCATTTATAGAGAGGTATTTGGATTACTGTATGCCAGTCAACCATAAGGAGGAAGTGTTTAAAATGTTACAAAAAGAGGATGAAAATTTGGAAGATTTGTTGGAGAGGTTTAACTATAACATCAAGAGGGAAAAAATGGAAAACTTGGACCAAGATACTTTGAAAGCTCTCTTATTGAAGACAATTAGAGATGAATGGTTAGATATCCTTAACATGACGGGAAAAGGGGATATATCTCAGCTCACATTACCTGAAATAGCTGAATTATGTATCAACCTTTCAAGAGGGACTATGATCCCAGCATCATACATCTTTTTGATTTCTTTCTCAACTGAGGATAACAAGAGGGGGTTAATTATTCTCAGTTTTTGTTTAAATGGTTTCTGATTTTCCTTGAGAGGAATTTTATGTTGAATGATTTTGGTGTCATAGGATTTCAAATCTTCATACCCCCAAGCAAACACATCTTTAAATTCTCTAAAAAGCTCAATGTATTTTTTTTTGTGTGAGGTGGGAGAGTTTTGGACAGCTTGATTATTTTGGGCTCTTTCATCCCTCCAATTTTACATTATTCTATATTTTTTTCCAGTGGATTCCATCTTGGGTTTTTTAGCTACATCATTAAAATCAAATAGCTCTTCTAGTGGTGTAAGGCCTCTTGGCAAGGTGTCATATTTGTACTACAAAATTTCAAGTTCTCTTTGATATGATTTATCAAATACTTCTGCAACACAAGGGTTTTGAAGGTGGTTTATATCATCATCAAAGGGCAGCTCTGTTTTGGGAGTTTCATTTTCAGCAAAATTATTTCTTTCAAATTTTAAACTCTGTTTTGTGCTTGCAAAGTAATTTTTGGATTGCAGAAAATCATCTATTTGCTCATCATTGTCAAACAATTACCAATGGTTCAATTTGTCTGGTACAGTAGGCCTATTCTTTACTTTGATGAGGCATTGATTATTTTCATAAGGTAAAGAGCAATTGTTGGTAGCAAAGGAAATTTCATTGGCAAGGTAGTTTTGGGCCCTAGGGATGAAAGTGAGCTCATAATTATCAAAGGTTTTGAGAAGGTCTAGGGCAACATTCCTATATTCCCTTAGTCTAGCGTTATTGGCTAAATATTCTCCCTTAATTTGATTTATGATCAGTTCTGAATCTCCTTGAACCAATATTTTCTTAGCTTTGAGGTATTTGAGTAGGTGTAAACCAATAAGGAGAGCCTCATCTTCTGCAACGTTATTGGTGCATTGGAAATCTAGCCTATAGGAATGGCCTTCATTTGTGTTGTGGAACCAAAACCCTGCTCCTGAACCAGCCTTACCATAAGAGCCATCAAATCTCATATGCCAAAGGGTGTCAATTTCAGTTTTGTCAATGTTCTGCACTTCGGGGCTGCTAGAGTTTTAGGTGTCATTTTCTTGGTTAGAGGATTGGCTTGGTTTTTCTTAGGGGCTTAGTTCTCTCTCCTTGTCATTCACTTGTTCACTTCTGTCATTTTCATTGTGAGGATGAAAGAGTCAAGGTCTGAGTGAATGGAATAAACCGGTGTGTTATTTTTCCTATCTATGTTACTCACCATGTATTTCATGTGGGATTCCCGGTATAATCTCCTTGTTTGATTGAAAATTGGGATGGTCGCATAATTCATGTCCATTTGAAGGCTTCCATGGAGTTTTGCCCCCCGTGATCTAGATAAAATCATGCCATACTTTGGGGGGATGTCAGCCACAACTATATCCATGACTAGACTCTTAGTGGGGATTTGTGCCAGATTGACACACAGATCCTTGATTAGGCCTAGACACTTGAACCTACTGGAATCAAAAGAGTACAATTCTTTGTAGGGTTTTGTGATTTCTAAGCCCAATCTCTCCATCAAAACCTTTGGCATGAGGTTGTGTGAGGCATCGGAGTCTAACATAGCATTATGCATAATTTTTTCATGCATGTTCAGACTTACATAGAAAGGAGGGACAACTCCTTCTTGATATTTTCCCTCTACTTAAGGACCAAACAATAGCTTTGGTTTATCATCAGTTAATTTTAAAGTGTCGGTATCATTCCCTATATTTAACACTTTGAAAATCTGGGATCTATATAAATCTTGGGTTACCAACTGAGTGAGGGGTATGGTTATATTGATTTTAGCAATCTCCCCCTCAAATATGAAAGGTGCAAGTGTCTTTATTGTATTTACATCAGCTTTATCAACCATAAATTTTTCTACATTTTTTATTTTCTAATTTTGATTTGATGGTTTGGACAACAATGTTTTTTCAGGGCTACTAGTTGAAGTACTAGGGTAGCTTGAATCATTACTAGGTTGGCTAGTATTTGGTTTCTTTAGGTCAGCTTTCTTAACCATAGTATTTGTGTTTTCTGCTATCTTTTTAGGAATATGTTCAAAGGTCTTTCTTACAGCAGTGTTTGGCTGATCTTTTTTTAGGAAAATCTTGCTTCTTTTTTATCCTAAGTTCATATTGCCTATGGACTTCCATAATGGCATTCTCAAATCCTAGTCTATATTTTTCGGACTCTTCATATGATTTCTCATTTTGTTTTGAAGAAAACATCCTTTGTTCTTCTTCGGTAAAGAAGGTGTTGTCCTCATCATCTAAACCTATGACATTTACATGGTCTTCTTCCAACTGCTTAGGCTCTCTTTCCTCTTCATCTACACAGTTGTCTTGGAAAGGAGGTCTGATTTGTTGGTCACTCTTTCTTTGTCTGACTTGAGGAGGGTCTCTTCTAAAATTTTGACTCCTATTCCTGTTTTGAAGATTGTCTTGATTTTCCCTAGAAGGTGTTCTCTCATTTAAACTGATTTTTTCCATCATCCTCTCCATTGTCCTAACTATGGAGTCAAGTTTGGTGTTAGCAGAGGAGGTTTTAGGAGTTGTGTCATCTTTAGAAGTCACCCTTTTTTCTGATCTCATCCTAGTCCTTTTCTCAAATAAATTGGCCTCTACACTCATAGCCCCTTTTTGCATGTCTTCTAGAGTTAGGTAATCTCTCTCCCTTAGTTGATAGGCCATATCAGCATCAAAGCCTTCGGGATATTTTACTAAGGCTAAGCCTTGGGGAGGTTTTATGTGAGGTGGGAGGGCATTGTAAAAACTGTTAAACCTAGTGGAGTAGTCATGAACAATTTCTCCCAGATTCCTTTTAAGATTGTTATACTCGGAAATAATTTGAAGGGGGTTTTTCTTGATTTCCCATTTGTTTACAAAGGTTTGGTAGAGGGTAGGGAGATCATGTATGATGTTGGGAAGTAATTATTTAAACCATTTCTTGGGTTATCCCCCTAGGCTCTGAGCAAAAATCCTCATCTTTATGGTTTCTTCTTGTCTCTCCATGTAGTCAAAAGCATCACTAATTCTATCTACATGCTTTTGAGCAGTGATGGATTCAGTCCCTAAGAAGTGAGGGATTTTGGAATGATAGTCATTTGGCAAAGGTAATAGTGGTTTTTGTAGAGCCAGTGGAGCATACCAGGCTTCTATGATGGGAGGAAAAGGAAATAAGGGTTGATTTACAAGGGGAGGATTTGTGAGAGGTGGAGTAGGATGGAGTGGGGCGGTTTGCACAACGGTGGTATGAATGGGTGTAGCTGAGGTACTTGGACCGGAGAACTGATTCTGAGTGGTGTTGAGATGAAAAGGGCTGAAGTGATGGAGAAGTTGAAAGTCAGGTGGAGTGGAAGGAGAAACTTCTCTACTGGAGCTTTGCTGCAAATCTATGGGGTCAAGGTCAGTTTGGTCAGCTCTACTTTGTGACTTGGTCCTGAATAGATTCTTGGTATGGTGCAAGTCAAACTGAGGATCTTGTGAAATTGTAAGGTGTTCTGGTGCAGAACTTGCTCTATAAATGGTCCTAACATTGGGTGAGTTTCTAGCTTTAGAAGTTGCAACAAAATCTTTTCTGGTCCATCAACTACGGTAGGAGGATTTGGGTCCAAGTGTGATCTAGTATTGATTCTTCGTGAAGCCAGATCTCTTTAGTTGAAAATTAGAGAGGCTGGAGGTTTGGGATTGTTTTTTTTGTTTTTTGTTTTTTGGAAGGCTGACCTCTCTTAGTGTTTGCTTTACTCACACAAGGTATAACTAGGCCCTGAAAAATGATTTGGACTATTTTGACACAATCCTAGAAAAACCTATGGGACCAGTGAGATGAAAAAAGGCCTACTAGAGGTTAGTGGAGTCGCCAGGTGGATGTTTTTGAAATTTTGAGGATATGTATACAATGGTCCACCACCAATTTTTTGATAAAAATAAATCTAGGGAGTAATTTTGGGCTTTCGAGGTTCTTTATGCAACCTTAAGGTTTCAATGAGTATCCTCTAGCTGAGTCATCATCTTGCTAGGATGGTGAAGCAATTAGTTTCTACTCTTGGCTATGAGTTGATTTTTAAGTCAAACTGGGGATGTATATGAGTCTGTAAGAGTTTTTCAAGCTACTATGAACTCTATCCCACCGTGATCACCATTATGTTAGGTCCCCGTAATTTTCTAGATTTATTGAGATACAAATGGACAGGGGTAACATCAAACCAAGCTTTGGAATCTAAGGACCTAGCCTTCTCGGATTCAGAGAGGGATCTCTCTAGTAGATGCAAAGATGTGAAACTTGTTTGCTAATTAGGGTTGATTTTAGGCTAGATGTTAAGTGCAGGGTATTTTGATTGTTTTTGGTTGGGGATGATGCTCAGATATATTTAGATAGAAAACAAGGGAGATTGTTAAGTCATTGGGAATGGAGTCTAGCAAGGTCATGATAAGTTCATCAATGGTTTCAAGAGCATTTGAAGGGAAATTTTAACTTTGTGGATCTTTTAAGGTTGTGAAGGGTCATGAGGTTAACATTAAGCTTGAGAATATTAAGCTGATAAAGGGAAAAAACTGAATCCTTTATGTACCCGTAAACTGAGAGAGTTAGAAGATTTATGAGCATAGTAAGAGAATCAAAGGCATAAGAAAAACCTAATCCATTTGATTTCAAACTAAAATCAGATAATCAACCAAGACCAACATTTATATGAAACATAGAAAGGCAAGAAACTTATTTAACTTTCATAGATTTCATCATTAAGAGCAGAAAAACATTTAAGATGCACAAGTAGCTATAACCATAGAAGGAGAGAAAACCATGAACATCTAAAATTACAGCTTTGAAGGTTCCTTGAAACAAATTCAGCTAAGTAAAGGCAAAGAGTAGGATTGAAATAGACTTCTTTGATAAACCTAGGCAAAGATGCTTTTAAAGAGATGATTCCAAGAACAGAGTATTTCAATGGAAACAATATGCAGGGTTAGCCATAAATCATACTTGATACTAACTGATCTAAACCATTCAATAAATGGACAAGATAAGAACTTCTTAGGGAGAAAGATATGGATTCCCTTACATATCTCAATAGAATAAAACATTGAGGCAGTGAAGGACAAACAGAAGTAAGGTGCCATCAAAAAAAAATTCTTAATCTAAATTTTTTTTCCTACTGCAAAATAGCAAGATGGAAAACATAATGGAAAATTGGAAAACATGAGCATAAGAAACACTTCACCATCAACCAAGCTTATGGATCCTGCAAACAGTCTCTCTCCATCAACAAGCAAACCAGGGCATGCATGAGCTCCAAGACATCAATTTTTTATCAAAAACTCCAAGAGACTATGTATTGCTTCAGCATAAGTCATCAAAATCCAACTAATACATAAGAGCTTCATACTCTATTTATGGAGAGAATGAGGAGGTGGAAACCCTAAGAGGCTTCCAGAAACCCTAATTTAGCCATAAATGTCATAAATGTGCTTAATGACCATGCAAGGCCCAAGACACATAATAGATAAGATAATAAATAAAAAACATCAAAACATAACTCCCTAATCAAATCAGGGGTGATTTGTCCAAAAAAAAATATTAAAAAACCAATTTGTCATTAATCAGTGTCTTTTGTTGACTTTTTGGCAAAAGGTTGTCTCTGTGCGTAGCGCCACTTCAGCAAAAAATAGGCTCTGTTGCAGCTGAGTTTTGGACCCCTTCCCGGCATCGGATTTGGCCCCGTGATGGCTCGTTGGAAAGCTTGATGAGTCTACTTTCCAAAAATACTTGGTTTGCGCTGAATGGATGCCATTTACCTACTCAAAAATCAAATCTCCCATGACTGCTCTCTGCGCAACGCCAGGCCTAAAAAGGAGGCAGAAAGGTCAATTTTGAGGTGTTTTTTGACCTTTTGAGGGAGCAAAAGTGCTCCAATTGACCTGAAATTTTGTGGGTAGACTGTTGGTGATGTGACAAATCCAAAAATGTAAACTCCAGCAGCTGAGGATGCCCCAATTTTGTGCGTAGCGCTTAGGGTGTTGCGCTCCTAGGGGTCAAAATTTGGAAAAAACAAAAAGTTTCGGATTTGCCTCAAAATTGGTGAGTAGACCCCTCAAGGGGTTTTAGATACCTGCTGAGAAGCATCAGCCAAGATCCCATGGCTGTCATGCACTTTGGTCCTTTTTAGCTCTTCTAGCTCCATGATGGCTTGCTTTAGTTTGGCATTAGCAAGCATGCTCTTCCTTGCATAGTGTTTGACCATTTTCTTCTGCAAGGCAAGGCCCCTCTTCACCTCTTTGAAATATTTATGCTCCTCTTTATAATAGTATATGACCCTTTGTGCCCTCTCATAGTCCTTTTCCCATTCTTGAAGCTGGGCATCCTTTTCTAAGAGGAGCAACTTAGTACTTATCCCTTGCTCCTCATTATCACTGTCTAGATCAACAAAAAGAGGCCCTTGAGAAGTCTTTTTGATCCTTTTGCTCCTTCTTATTTGTACCTTCTGCTTAACGTTTTCCATTTTTTCTTTGCCTCTGTCCAATGTTTTGGCTATTTGAGAAGAGATGGCCCTTTGCCTTTTAGAGGCAGCAAACACATTTCTTCTCCCTCTGTGATATGTGCATGTGAGAGGGGTAACAATGGAAGTTTCAAAGGCAGTGTTATCATCATTTTGACTTTTAATTTGCTTGATATCTTCTACACTTGCCTCACTCTGATTTTCTTTGTCATTTATGAACTGATTTTTGTCAAGACAGTCATGACTGCTGTCATCACTGTCATGACTCTTTCCTTGACTGTCTAGTGTACTTTGATGACTGTCCTCTTCATCATGCTGCTCTTCTTCATCATTTTGCCCACTACTTTCATCTCTGTTTTCCTCTTCATCGGGTTCACTACTCTCATCTTTGTGGCTGCCACTAATTTCATCATTGCCATCACTGCTTTCTTCATGGCTACTTCGCTCCTCTTCACTGTTTTCTTCATTTTCATCATCTTCTTTTCCACTGCTCCCTTCTTGTCCATCATTATCTGTCTCATTTTCCTCCTGACTACTGCCTTCTATTTGATCTTCACTAGGGCTATTGTCAGCCCCCTCACTTGGCAATTTAGGGGAAGAGGTAAGAGGTGAAATTCTTTGTGGAGAAGGCACATGGGGAGATGATGGATGTGTGGAGGTGGATGGATGTGAAGTGGAAGGAAAGTTCTGCTGGATGAAGAACCGGGGGTCTGTAAACACATCATGTGAGATGAAGGTCTTCCAAGATATTCCTTGCTGCTCTAGCTGGTATAGGACAATCATCTTGATCAGGGAGTGGTGAAAGAGGCTTGGCATTTGGTGGTCATAGCTTTTCTTCTTGAAAACTGAGGCCATTTTACAATGCTTCAAAAAAGGTAGTAAGGTAGGTTCATCATCTTGACCCTGGTAAAATGCATCAACAACCTTATATGATATGAGTAGATCCGGGAGTATCTCCCCTCACATGTGAAGTAACTGATAATTTGCCTCATCAATGCAGCATACCTCTCCAGCAAATGGGAAAAAGGGAAGATAGCCTTACAATTTTGTTGATAGCTAGGTTTCAAATAGGGCCCATAATAACTCAACTCCAACTTCTTTTATTTGAACCACACCTCACCAATGTCTGGTATACTTTTTTCTTTGGAAATGATCTTAGATGAGAGCTCAAATTGAACCCCTGCTAGATTGACTTGATGGTTTTGTAAGCTACAGATGAAAAATCTAGTCAAGTCTGAATCGTTGCTGACTTGCTTGACCTTCTCACAAAATCTGTAGCACCCTACATCCTGGAAGCATGAAATGATCATAGGAGATGAAGTGAGTGGAGTGGTGTCTAGGAGCTCAAATATTTTTTCTTTTCCTCCATGATTTTTTGGCTTGGTGGGAGTGCGACTCTCATCACCACTGGTATGACTATCTCCCTCTAACATGATGACTGGTCCAAAAAATAGAAGTAGGACCTTTGGAATTTTCTCGAGGGTTTTTGGGAAAACTAAGTGCTTTTAGTGGATTTAGGTCAACTCTTTGCAAAATGAAGGCTAAGGTGAAAATATTTTTTTAGAGCTTGCACTTGGGGTTTAGAGGTTAGCTTATAGTTTACCCAATCTTCTTTTTGTAGTCAAAACCAACTTCATTTGCAAACCCTAACTCATAGACTAAATAATTGATCTTTATATAGTCTAGGGTTTGGTCTAATTTTGACTATAGATGGCTTCCTTGTTTTTGAAAAAGTAAATCTTGGGAGGAAAAAGAAGTTTCACGAACCTTAGACTCCACTTGCAGAATTTTTGAAGACGAATTTCAGATTTTTGGAGCTCTTTGAGAAAATTTTAGAAATCTGGCCGGAGCGTAGTGCCTGTGCGTAGTTCCGAGCAGTTTGGGCGGTGTCCTGGGTGCTTCCGCTCTTTGTTGGGTCTGTGCATAGAGCTGGGACAGGTGCGTAGCGCTGGGCTCTAAGCGCGTAGCGCTATGTATTTTTATAGTGCACTTCTCCCTTGTGTGCGTAGCGCCGGCCTCGGTGTGTAGTGCTTGAAATTTTTTACAGTTTGGCCTGAAAATCGAAAAAAAAAAATTCCCAACGGCTTCTTCTCTTTGGAAATGGAAAATTATGCGTGGGAAAATTTTGAAGAGACCTTTTATATTTTATTTGAAAAGTAATTTTTTAAATATCAAACCCACTTTTTCAAAGTTAATGTCCCCTATCTTTTAGTACGCTTTTGACTAATATTTGCTATGAACACACTTTTGACATTTTTTGGAAAAAACGTTTACTTATGCCTCTATCATCTTTTGCAGAACAATATTTTGACATAGAGGCCTTTGTTGGGGGTCTATTTCTGAGATGCACACCAAGGTTACACTTGCTTTTTTACGCTGTTTTTATAATAAATTATGCCCAACCTTTTATTTCAAAAACTCTGTTTTTTTACCCTTTGGTAAAATGGTCCCCTTTAAACTGATACCCTTTGTCTTTCTTCTCTTTAAAGTGCAGGTGAAGAAATTCTATTTTGGCAATAACCCTAAGGAGGAGGCTTCTGTCCTTGAAATATCTGAGATGATTTTTTTCTTGTCACCATTGTTTTGTTAATCAACCAAAACAACCCCTAATACTCTTTTACCTATAGGCCTATTGCTTTTGTCTTGTTTGTGTCTGACTCCTGGTGATGATTACATCCTATTACCTTTCCTCTTCTTATTACTGGTGGCCACCTTGGCTATTCATTGAAAAAAAAAATTTGAACAAGGGCAGCTGCCCCTTGCAGTGTTTGTGCTCTAAGCCAAGGAGGCTTTTCTTGAATGACTTTAGGTCAAAATGCCTGATTTTATTCCCCTTTGAATACAATATCTTCATGCATGAAGGCATAACTTATTGGGCACCAAATCCATCCTATGACTTAGTGAAACCTTAGGTGACCTAATGGGGACTTTTTGGACTTGGACTTTGGACAAAGATTTAGACTTAGGGATCACCAAGTCCAAAATAGGACCTATGATAAGCTTAGTGTTTTTTGAAGACCTAAGATCTAGCATACTTGACTATCCAAAGGTCTTGCAGAGACAATCAGTGTCTGAGAATATTATGGAAGAGACATCAAGGCTATTTAATTGGTAGGTTTAGGTAGTAGTGGGGAATCCTGTAGGTAAACAAAACAGAGGATTTGGACCAAAAGGCAAGACATGGTACAAAAAAATGGGTGACAAGTTAGGGTTAAAACAAATGGCTTGAGCCCATGATGGGTCTTCCGGGAGTGGTGGGACGGTCATGACTAGATAGGATGATAAAATAGTGAAAGTTTTATCTCAGGATAATGAAGGTAGTGAGATTTCTAGAACTCACAATGTTTATGAATTTTGTTTCTAGAAATCTAGGACCACTACTTAGTCATCTTCAGATAGTTAAAATTATGAATGACTAACAATTTCTTTAGTTATATCTTCATCAAATCAAAAAAAATATTTGTCATGGTAGTTGCATTTTAGGAGTTTAGGTGAATTCATTTTGAATCTTGAAACCAAAAACTCAATTAAGTTAAACATTAAATTTTATCAATAAACCTAAGGAGAGTTTGAAAAATTAAGGACACTTCTATTTGTTCTATGCTAGAAGACATGTTATGGCGTCTCTAAATGCAGGAGTTGATGTTAATTTTTTACATTACGTTATGCAGGTGGTCGATATTCCACATACTTCCGACTATATCATATCCTTCTTCTACATACCCTCGAGTATATCGGAATGGAACTCCACTTCTGAGGAGTATATAATGATGCTTCCCATCGTACATGACGTGCTAGATAACACTACTACGGATTGCACTTCCATGTACCCTCGGGTATATATTGCAAGTCCCCATTAGGTTGCAAACCATCCTTAGGTAACCGATTCAGTCATCCTGTTAACTATGACACACCGAACACAATATTTGGGAAGATGTATTGCACGTACTTAATCGTATATTGCAATTCATAGTGGCTTGGTAATCCTTTCATTCCTAGTTACCCATTTTTACTTTTATTTATGGTTTTACTTTTCAAAATCAATTAATTAATTATGGAAGAACCTACTCATTGTTTGCATATAATGAAAATATTTCCTTTTTTAACCCCAGAGGCAACACCTGGTGGATTAGGATGTCATAAAAATAAGAAAATACAAAATATCAAACCCAGTGTATCAGATGCTACCTCATCTGAAACTACATTCAAAATTACTCAACCAGAATCATCACTTCCTACTAGTACCGAACCCAAAGTTACATATTTGGAAATTGGCGAGTTTAAAGAAATTGAAACCTCCCAACCCCAAGTTGTTGAGAAAATAGAACCTAAAATTGTAAACTCATAAATATTACAACCTAAGGTAATTCAACCTAAGGAACCACAAGTTACCGAACTAGTCACTTCAAGGACTTATTATTTCATTTATCTGCCTTTATCTCACCCACAACCTTTGTCCTCCGGTGATGAAGAAAAATCATTACCACTTGGTTCATTGAGTATAGAGGATATTATTAAGGAAGATCCTTCTTGACCTCAAACTCTTGTTTGATTAATAGGAACTCCTCTCTATCAATTTTTTCCTATTATTACCTATGATACTCAACCATAAGCTCATTTACGTTAAACTCCTTGATATAATTCGCTCCTGAATTTCACTCGAAAAACTCATCCACTTAATCCTTTGAGAAGTCTAATAATTACAAAGTCAATGAAAATTACCAACCTATATCTTCCATTATAAGTGAATTGACTAAAGTTGTAGTGACTTTTATGTTTTCCACTTCACTAGCAACTCACCTATACGGTGGTACATTAGTACCACCTAGATACCAATCATTGTTAGGAACATTTTCCGGTGCGTCGACTAGTCTTTGGACTTATCCATTACCACCTTCATTTGGAATACCATCTATTTCATCTTTATCAAGCATCCCACAACCTGTTCAACCTGTTTCACCAATAACTCCTTTGGAACAACAATATGGTTTATTTTTCAGTGGATTAGAACACCCACAACAACCCACTCTATCTTATACTGGGTACCCTCCTATTGGGGGGAAATTGCCTCCTTTTACTCCTTATTCTCCAACTAGGGGGTGACCAATTATCTGTATGTCCCCATTCGTTGAAAAAATATCAAAAGTTGGTGTTAAGCCTATTTCGAGTCCTATTCCTACTCGTGACCCATTTCTAGGAATGGATAATACCCCTTCGAATGTTTCCCTTTTTGCTTCTGTTATCCCCCTATAATTTTTTTGACAAGCAAAGTAAGGGGCTAAGTTGTTTTTAAAGCCTTCAAGGAATGCATTTCTCTTGAAAAAACACATCATCCTTGAAGCCTTTTCATGTTCCCTGCCTTTGATAAATTCCCTTTGCTGACTCCCTTTATAAGGTCCCACTAATGATAAAAATTGTGCTCCAGAAGGCCTTTATCTACCCCTTGCACCCCTGCAGAATTCATCCCTTAGTCCCTCTAAATCCTCCCAAAATCCCCTTTAAATTCTACATTCACCCCTTGTTTGGCCCTTTTTCTCCTTATTCCCTCTATTGTAACCCAATTCTGCCCTCAAATTGTATTAAAATGGGCCAAAAATCCATTTTCCACCTTATAATGGCCTTAGCCTTTTTCGGCTAGCCCCTAAAACCGTTTCCCCCCATGTGATCTAGGCGCTAGAACCACCCACCAACCCGAAAAATGCTTATTTCAAATCTGTATCGGGGGCGCTCTGAGCCATCGATCTATACAGATCAGATGGTCATCACAAGCTCCATAGCGCTCGTGGCCCAACCCGTTCACCGCCTAATCGAATATCAGCTGTCCATTTAGCCGTTGATCCGACGGTCAAAAATGCATCTGCCTTGGTGGTCCTCGCCCGCACACTATTCAGAAACTGCTAGTTTCCATCACACCGCGTTTGGAGGTCGGGCTGTATTCTCCATCTTAGAGCGATTCCACTCACCGATGGATGCGTGTCACGGGCACTTTTTGAAAACCGCTTGCTCATCGCGCATTATCGTTCGGCACAGGACATGGAGCGATATGCATATTAGCCGCCTGATCTGCGATCGTCCATCCAACGGTGATCGCTCCATGGAGTTGTGCGGAAGTTAACCCAAGGCCATTGTACCCCTGGCCCACTGTCCATCGCCCTTCGACGTGTTTTCCACTGTCGATCTCCTCCCGAGATCAGATGGTCCAGATTTATTCTCATGCCCGCCGTTGACCCCATACTGCCACATCATATGTCCACGTGTTTTTTGTCGCGTTGTCGCCCATCCCTCTATATATTCCATTCAATGGTCAATTTCAAATATTTTGCATTGAAAATTAACTGCGCTTCGCCCACGTTCACCAGACCTTGTTCCACTGTTATGCTGCATTTGCCACCAGAATCCTACACTATTTCACCATCTCACCAATCTACACGGCCACTCTCATCATCCCCATTGCATCCACCACCCCCATGCATGGTTTTCTTAACAATTTTTCGTGTTTTGCAGGGTTATCAGAGGTGAAAGCCGCCATGATTACACATTCTTTATTACAACAGCCAAAAAAGCAGAAAGGACCATGTGCAGAGTTTGAAATAATGAAGCAAAGCCTAGGAAGGTGATTGATATGATCGCCATTTAAAGAGCAGGGTTAAAACTCTACGAAACCTTCCCAGAGCCATCAGAGTACTGAATCGAAGACCCCATGGATCGCTAAGAGGGTACAGTGCGCAGAAATTTATGTATATCAGGGTTTTCACATCAGCAGAATGTTTTCCCCATAAAGGACAGATTGCCCATGCAACTTTCATCCTATGCCGTGTTCTAGAGAGATTTTCCAGCCCTAACAACAGTCCTGTGCTACCAGAGCATTTGATTCACAGTATGGCAAACCCTAGCATCATTTATTTACCTTTTGTTTATTCACTAGAAGTACTACAGATTGCTGCAACAGAGTACATCAAAGACATGCCCAGAGTAAATGGAAGTCTAGAGAAGACCAACTCTTGCATCCAAAAGAGTGCCAGAGATAAACGCACAGGGTTTAAACAGAATGGGCTTCGGCCCTCTTTCTTTTCTGAGTTTAATGCTTCATTTAGTGTTCCACCTACCTTCTCTGCTCCACTTCAGCTATAAATTCATGAATAAACTCATTGTCAAGGTTGTTGATCAGTTATAAGAGAATTGCAAGCTGTTTCTTTTTAGACATAGTCTCTGTGTAAAGTAGTAAGATAGGCTGAGGAAGATGATTTCAGACCGAGTGTTCAGATATTAGAAATGTTTTACTTGATTGGTATTGCTATTTAATATAACAAGCACATTTCTTTGGATCCTGATCTAAAGCAGCGGTGATGTTTTCCTATCTCTGTGTTTTAATTCATTTCATTTCGTTTCTACTGGCTTGCATCAAAATATTGGCATAGGATTTACCCTTGTTAGGTACCCTATGTTTCTGATCTCCTTGCATTTGATGTTTTCTACTAATGCGTTATCTAAGAATCGATTTCAGTTAATTTAACCAGTGTAGTGGATGTTATTGCTTGCTCTCTGATGTATGAATTAAACGATATTTGTTTTTAGATGTTCTTGTTAGGATTTAGCTAGAATATTTGGGAACACTGGGGATTAGAGTAAGCCCTGTCCACTAGGATCCTTGTACAACTAGCTGGCCTTTCTAAGATCCCTCAAGCTAGAGGCCAAAGCATTGAGAGTTCAAAGTCTCTCTCTGATCTCAGGTCTTTAACTTTGTGTTCTAATCTGTGTTATTTCCTCCTCTCCTGCCACTCCATACCACACTATCATCTTTAAGATCCAATGTTTTAGATGACTAGCCCAACTGAAAGCCTGCATATTGATAAGCAAGCAAATCCTTTCCTGACTCCATTTCCCAATGGTTTCAAATGCTTCTTGGAATACTTCACCTCTACCTAAATCCTCTTTGCTCATCCTTGTCTTACATTGAACCTTTCCTTCCTGATAACCAGCAACCAAACAAACAATCAAACAAACAAACCCTGAGCCTTATAAGTAGCCTAACATCTTAACACCGAGCTTCAAGTCATATACATTTGACATATCATAGAGAGATCCCTCTCTGGACCTAGGAGGGCTAGATCCTGAGGTCTGAAAGTGGTTTGATGTTGTCTCATCTTTTGGTCTTGCCAATCTGGAAAAAACATGGGAACCCCAACATAATGGTGACTCTGTTGGGGAAGGTCTGAGTGCCTAAACTGATACATTTGTCTGTCTCTGATTGTCTCTAGTTAGGTTGGCAGTTAAACACTCCTATTCACAGATCAACCTCTATACCATTTTTTGTGTTTCTCCCATACTCTTAGATAGAGTCTAGAAAGGGCCAGGTAGTTTCTAGATCTCACACTCTTTCAGAGGTGACATATCTGGTAAATGCCGTCCCAGTCAATCTCTGGTTAGAGTTTGCTGTGTTTGAAGTTATTCCTGAAAGGGGGACATCTCATAAGCATTGTGGTGGACAGTGTACCCTCCAGTAGCATCCTAAACCCTCCACCTGGCGACTCCATAATTCCTAAATGATCAAAGACTCCACTGGTGATCAGTAGGCCTGCTAATTATCTTGGTTTTACATAAGACTCCACTGGGAGACCAGCCTCCATAACAAAATCAACCACAATAGAAGTAACAAGTAGGGTTAAGCTGCTTGGTTAGAAAACAACATTCTGGCTTCAAGAACCATTCACACAAGAGCTTATCCCAACCCAAAACCCCCTGAAATAGTTGACAACCCCGAGAGCATCCTCAAGAGATCTCCTACACCTAAAAGACCAACTATTTACAGCCACATCCATAGAGCTAACTATACATCAGAAGACTTTACAGCTCTATCAGACCCATTTTTTGACCTAGGCACTCAAAACAGCTTATCAAGAACTAGGTCATTCAGTGTTCTAGACCAGCTAGACCTTGAGCTTCCTGGTTCACCACCTCAAATAGGTAAACACCCTTGGGATAGAAAGACCCCTCCATCTACACCTCCTGACATTCACTTCATTCAAAATTTGGGGCTTTGCCACCCTAAATCTTCCCAACAAGCTTATGCTGGTCCTAATATCCCTGTCATCCATATACCAGTTGCTCAAGTGAACCCTTTACCTCATCAAAACATCATCATGGTAGCCTAGTATGCACCTTTGGTTTTACCTCAGCCTCTAGTACCCTTACCCAATGATTATCAGTCAAAGATCCCACACTTCACTGCAACAGAGTCTACCACAGCCCAACACCATGTAGATAGGATGGAAGATTCTTTTGATTACATGGAAATAGATGATGATACAGTCAAAATGAGAATCTTTGCCCAGAACTTAGGAGGTGATGTGAAGAAATGGTTCAAAATCCTACCTCCAAATAGTATCCAAGACCTTCCTGCTTTATATCAGACCTTCATAAACAAATGGGAAGTTAAGGAAAATCCTCTCCAAATCCTAGCAGAATACAAGAACCTAAAAAGAAATGTAGGAGAGAGTGTCCAAGCCTACTCTACAAGGTTTAACAGCGTTTATAATTCTCTTCCTCCACACATGAAACCTCCCCTAGGTATGGTTCTAGTGAAATACCTTGAAGGCTTAGATGCTGATATGCCCTACCAGCTTAGGGAAAGGGAGTACAATACATTGGAAGACATGCAAAAGGGGGCAGTGAGTGTAGAGGCAAATTTGATTGAGAAAAAAGCCAGATTGAGAGATGAGAAAAGGGTAACGTATAGAGATGACAATGTAGCTTCCACATCTGATCCAAACTATGACCGTTTATCTAAAAATGTGGATAGGTTACAACAAATGATGGAAAAAGTGGTTGTCATAATTAGTAGCCAAAATAGAAATCAAAACCATAACCAGAACCAGAACTTTAGAAGAAACAACATCACTCACGATAGACAAAGAGAATCAAATCAGCAAGTTATTCCCCCATTCCAAGAGAACTTTTTAGATGAAGATGAGGGGATCATAGAAAATTTTGAGGGAGACACAATAAACATGTTTGAAATAGAAAATTCAATCCACAACTGTTACACAGAAGAAGATCAGCCCTCACCCTCATACTGGGATGAGGAATGGTTAGAATCTGAGGATTACAGGTTAGGGTTTGAAAATGCCATGATGCAGGTCAAAGAACAATATGAAATTAGAAGAAAAAAGAGCCCAGAAAATTCCAAACCAAAAGCTTCTGAGGTTACCATCAAGAAAAGGCCTGAGAAATATTCTAAAGAAACTACTGAAAGTAACAAATCAGCAACAGAGAGTTTTGGGAAGAACAAAGAAAAAGACAACCAAAACACTGATAAACAAGGTAAACCAACTAGAAGCACTAGCATTGCAGTTAGTGCTCCTGATAAAACTATCACAAACACTGTACATAACGAGAATCAGCACACTGATTCAACCACTAAGGTAGTGGTTAAAAAAACAGAGTCAAACATTCCAAAGAGTCAGTCCACTTTCAATTTAGAGAGTGAGATTGCAAAAATTAAAATCTTTGTCCCACTCTCTGAGCTGGCCACTCAGAATGTATATAAAGGCCAAATTTTGAAAGCATTAAATTTAGGTGAGAGCAGTGACACTGTAAATCTGAGTGATGATCAACCTGCCCTTCTGTTTGGTCCAAAGATAGAAGGAAAGTTTCAGGAAGGGGTAGTGCCCCCTTTTTATATCAGTCTTAATATCCATGATAAGATTCTCCACAATGCAATGCACGATTCTGGGGCATCACACAACCTGATGCCTAAAGTAGTGATGGAAAGATTAGGCCTAGAGATAACCCATCCCTATAAAGACCTATATTCATTTGACTCTAGCAGAGTAAAGTGTCTTGGCCTGATCAAAGATCTATGTGTGAGCCTTACCCAGATTCTAGCAAAATGTATGGTCATGGATGTTGTGGTGGCAGATGTGCCACCCAAGTATGGCATGTTATTATCAAGATCATGGGGAGCCAAGCTGCAAGGAACAATGCAGATGGATGGAGCTTATGCCACAATCCCAATCTTTGGCCAACTTAGAAGACTGTACAGAGAGGCACAAATGAAATTTCTGGTCAACAGCCTTGAAAAGCCTGAAAACTCTCCTTTATACTCTGTACATACAGACCTTGACTCCTTTGTCCTTTGTAATGAGGAATCCTCAGAAGGGTCAGAGTCCAAAAACAGAGATACAAACAAGGAAACAGAGCCCATGGACTTTAACATAATGGATACTCTAGACTCGGAGGAGAATGATATAGAGAACTGTGAACAATGCACTGAAACAAAAGCTCAAAGTGAACCAGAAACAAAACATCGTCAACTGAGTAGTCACCCTTCACAAGTTCTTACACCACACCAAGAACAAAATGATGATAAACCCGAGAATGAAACCTTATGGGAGATGAATTTTGATGGTTCATGTACCAAGAGAACTGCTGGAGCAGGAGTGTGGATACATAACACAGAAAGTGACTACGCAGAGAGCCATGCTTGCAACCTGCACTTCAAATGTACAAACAATATCATAGAGTATGAGGCTCTTATCCTAGGCTTGAACTTGTTGAGAAAATTAGGAGCCCATATGATAACTGTGCATGGCGACTTTGAGCTGATTATTAAACAGGTGAATGGTGAATACACAATGAAACATCCTAGACTGAGAGCCTATAGGAATGACACTATGGATTTATTGAAAACATTTGTTGAATACGAATTAGTGTTTGTTCCTGGGAGTTAAAATGTCATTGCAAACGGATTAGCTTGCTTAGGTATCTCATACCCTAAGACTCCAAGCGACCAACAAATCATCATACAGACCAAATTCAGACCCGCAGTGCTAGATAATGAAAAATATCGGCAGGTTTTTGAGGGCGATAAACAGATTGAAGATTTCCTGGTAGGCAGAAATGATTTTGAATTTTATGATTCAGACTCCAAATCTTACAGTAGTTGCCTAAGTGAAGAGTCCTCGAATGAGGAAGAAACACCTTGTAACATAGAAATAAACACTTTAAACGAACAGATTGGGAATCCAAACAAAAAATATGAAAACACAGATAGTGAAGAAGTAGAGGTGCTGCAGGCCAAATATAAGAACATACCTCAAGGTCTGGCACCCTTAGAGGACCTTTTTGACTTTGATGATGTAGCTAAAAAGCCCACAATTGAACATGCAGACTCCGATGTTGAGGAATGCAACATAGGCACTGAAGATAAGCCCAAAATGATCAAATTGGCTAAGTCCCTGCCTGCAAACATGAAAAAGAAATACATTGACCTATTCAAGGAATTCATAGATGTGTTTTCTTGGAGTTATGAGGACTTAAGGGCCTATGACACAAACATCATACAACATAAAATACCCTTGAAAGAAAATCAGAAGCCCTTCAGAAAAAAACTTCGCAGAATAAATCCAAAAAAATTGCCTGCAGTGGAAAAAGAGATTAAGAAGATGTATGAGGCAGGCATAATTGTACCTGTAAGGTTCTCTGATTGGCTATCAAACCTAGTGGCTGTGAGAAAGAAAACAGGGGAGATCAGGCTGTGTATTGATTTCAGAAATCTTAATAAAGCCTCACTCAAAGACAATTACCCTTTGCCTAAAATGAAACATATTCTTCAGAGGGTAGTAAGCTCTAAAAGGATCTCCCTGCTAGATGGTTTTTCAGGTTACAACCAAGTCTTAGTAATCCCAGAAGACCAACTCAAAACAGCCTTTACCACTGCATGGGCCAATTTTATGTATGTAAAGATGCCTTTTGGATTGATGAACGCTGGTGCAACCTTCCAAAGAGCAATGGACATATCTTTCTCAGATGAAATAGGACACTTCATTGTCATCTACCTGGATGACATAACAGTCTATTCCAAGACTGATGAAGAACACCTAAAACATTTGAGGAAGGTGTTTGAAAAATGTAGAAGGTTTGGTCTATCATTAAATCCCAAAAAGACTGTATTTGGGCTACAGGAAGGTAAGCTTCTTGGCCACATCATATCCGAGAAAGGGATTAGTATATACCCACAAAGAGTTGAGGGAATACTACAAATCACACACCCGAGGAACATCAAGGAGTTATAGTCCTTCATTGGGAAAAACAACTTCCTCAGGAGGTTTATTCCCAACTTAGCTGAACACCTTAGAAATATGACTAACATGCTGAAGAAAGGTGTAGGATTTAAGTGGACTGTCGAAGCCAAGAAATCCTTTGAATCAGTTAAACTTGCACTCACCCAAGCTCTTGTCCTAATCAGCCCAGATTTCTCAAAATATTTCCTGATTTTTTCATTTTCCTCCAAGCATACAATAGCTGCAGTTCTACTGCAGAGAAATTCAGAGGGAATGGAACATCCCATTTCTTTCTTCAGCAAAGCACTCAGAGATGCACCCTTGCAATACAACATAATGGAAAAACAGGCCTATGCTTTGGTTAAGGCCTTGAAAGACTTTAGGGTGTACATACTGCATTCCCACACCATAGCCTATGTGCCAAATATAGTGGTTAAAGACATCTTGTCCCAAGACCCAAATGGGAAAAGGGGAAAATGGATTGCTGTGATCTTAGAATATGACCTTGAGATAAAACCCACCAAAATGATTAAAGGTCAGGGCTTAGCTCAGCTAATGGTTGAATCAAATCTACAAGTCCTTGACATTAACATGGTAGATGCCTTGGATGAGCAACAGGGTTTACCTGATCCCACTGTTGAGGAGAAATTTCAGAGCTCTCCTTGGTATTCTGACATTCTGTATGTGCTTACACACCTCAATGCCCCTCTTGAATTATCAAAGACCAAGGCCAGATTCTTAAAGCTAAAAGCCAGAAGCTATTGCATGATGAATGAAGGCTTATACTAGAAAAATCCAAATGGCCTATTGCTTAAATGTTTGCCTAAGTTTGAAGCAGAAAGGATTAAACAAGAATTCCATGCAGGAGAGTGTGGAGGTCACCTGAACTAGAAAACCACTGCAAATAAAATACTCAGAGCTAGCTACTATTGGCCTACACTCTTCAATAATATCCATAAGATGATAATTGCCTGCCACAAATTCCAGATTTTTGAAGGAAAAAGAAAACTTCTCCCCTTACCTCTACAACCCATCACTGTGGAAGGTCCCTTTATGCAATGGGGCTTATATTTCATAAAAGAAATTGATCTGGCTTCTTATGCACAACACAAATGGATCTTAACAGCCACATATTACTTCACTAAGTGGATAGAGGCCATACCTACTAGGAATTCCACAGACTCAGTCATCATTAGGTTCCTAGAAGGTCATATCCTCTCTCGGTTTGGCTACCCAAGGAAAATAATCACTGACAATGTTGTTGCTTTTGGATCCAAGAAAATGGTTGATTTTTGTCACAGGTATCAAATAGCACTCGGTCATTTGACTGCCTATTACCCTCAAGGTAATGGATTAGCTGAATCATCAAACAAGGGCCTGGTGACCATCATCAAAAAGCTGTTGGAAGAGAACAAAGAGTCATGTCATAACAAGTTAGTGCATGCTTTGTGGGCTGACAAGATTACAATAAAGAAATCCATTGGCATGTCACCATACCAGCTTGTCTATGGAACAGAAGTAGTGTTTCCTACCAGCCTTGGGATGCCAGTGATCAAACTTGTTCAAGAGATACAAACAGAAGAAGATAGCATGATGAGGAGAATAAACCAGACAATTCATCTCCAACAAACAAGGGAAGAGGTCTATAACAGAGCTATCAAGGTTCAGGAAAATATAAAGAAGTTATTTGACAAAATAACTAAGGCCTCTAATTTCAAAATTGGAAATAAAGTTCTGAAGTGGGACTCAAGGAGAGAGGACAAAGGAAAGCACGACAAGTTTGACAGTTTTTGGGAAGGTCCCTACATCATCCAGGCCACTGTGGGTCCAAATACCTTTTTCCTAAAAGAATTAGATGGCACAGAACTGTTTGGGGGTCATGTCAATGGAAAGATGCTCAAACACTACTTCTGCTGATTTCCAATTTCCAGTTTCCATTCCATTGTACATATCGTTGCAGTGTTTGTTTTCAAGAGAAGAGAAAATGTTCCAAAAAAAAAAAAAAAAAAACAGAGAAAAGGAGAGGTTCAGACATGCTCAAAAAATGGACCTCTGAAGTGCAAATATTGGCTCTAACATGATCAAAACCTGAGCCAAATAAATTAAAGATAGTTGGTTCAAACATGCCCAAAACCTGGACCAGCAAAGAAGAAAGAAGAATCAGCTCTAACAAGCCCAAAATCAGAGCTGAAATGAAGAAAAGAAGGTGACTCTAACAAGCTCAAAACTTGAGTCACAAAAGAAGGAAGGATGCTACAAAACTTCAGATTTCAAGCCTTCAAGATTTGTTTCCAGTTTTCCGCAAATTTATGTCCATGTGCAACTGTCTTTATGCCTTGGATACACAGCAAACTAGACTGCCTAATCCTAGTTTGACTATTTTTAAATTTCTGTTGTAGAATGTAGAGAAGAAATCCGTTGGACAGTTTAATCCCAACAGATGTTAGAATAGGTAGAGAAACATGTGAGACCAAAAGTTTAATCTGGTCTCATCGATTAATAAGGGTAGAAATAGAATAGGTTTATTTTCTTGTTTGTAAAAAATAAAAATATGTAAAGGGTCTGCTAGCTCAAATGCACCCTAGAAGAAAAAATGCTAGGATTGTAGGATGGGTAGGTAGATTGTTTGGGAGAGCTTTTCTGCTAATTGATGTCTTCACAATTGTGGCAGCTGACAATCAAAGAAGAAAGGTGGCTAAAGCAGTAGGCATCTGGCCTACACCAAATATCACTTTTGAATTCTTGACTCCTTCAAGAAGAAGCCATCCCCACGTGGAGCCACTGTTAGCCCCCTATAAATTTTTTGACAAGCAAAGTAAGGGGCTAAGTTGTTTTTAAAGCCTTCATGGAATGCATTTCTCTTGAAAAAAAACATCATCCTTGAAGCCTTTTCATGTTCCCTGCTTTTGATAAATTCCCTCTGCTGACTCCCTTTATAAGGTCCCACTGATGACAAAAATTGTGCTCTAGAAGGCCTTTATCTGCCCCTTGCACCCCTGCAGAATTCCTCCCTTAGTCCCTCTAAATCCTCCCAAAATCCCCTTTAAATTCTACATTCGCCCCTTGTTTGGTCCATTTTCTCCTTATTCCCTCTATCGTTACCCAATTTTGCCCTCAAATTGTATTAAAATGGGCCAAAAATCCATTTTCCACCTTATAATGGCCTTAGCCCTTTTCGGCTAGCCCCTAAAACCGTTTCCCCCCATGTGATCTAGGCGCTAGAACCACCCACCAGCCCGAAAAATGCTTATTTCAAATCTGTATCGGGGGCACCGTGAGTCGTTGATCTCTATAGATTGTACGGTCATCGCAAGCTCCACAGCGCTCGTGGCCCAACCCGTTCACCGCCCAATCGAATATCAACCATTCGTTTAGCTGTTGATCCAATGGTCCAAAATGCATCTGCCCCGGTGGTCCCCGCCTGCGCACTATTCAGAAACCGTAGGTTTCCATCGCACCGCGTTTGGAGGTCGGGTGGTATTCTCCATTTCAGAGCGATTCCACTCACCGATGGATGCGTGTCACGGGCACTGTTTGAAAACCGCCCGCTCATCACGCGTTATCGTTCGACACAAGACACGGAGCGATATGCATATTAGCTGTTCGATCTGCGATCGTCCATCCAACAGTGATCGATGCATGGAGTTGCACGGAAGTTAACCCAAGGCCGTCGTACCCCTGGCCCACTATCCATCGCCCTCCGACGTGTTTTCCACCGTCGATCTCCTCCCGAGATCGGACGGTCCAAATTTATTCTCATGCTCGCCGTTGACCCCGTACTGCCACATCATCTGTCCATGTGTTTTTTGTTGCGTTGTCACCCGTCCCTCTATATATTCCATTCAATGGTCAATTTCAAATATTTTTCATTGAAAATTAACTGCGCTTCGCCCACGTTCACCAGACCTTGTTCCACTGTTATGCTGTATTTGCCACCAAAATCCTGCACTATTCCGCCATCTCACCAATCTGCACGGCCACTCTCTTCGTCCCCATTGCATCCACCACCCCCATGCATGGTTTTCTTAACAAGTTTTCATGTTTTGCAGGGTTATCAGAGGTGAAAGCCACCATGATTACAAAGTCTTTATTACAGCGGCAAAAAATGCAGAAAGGACCGTGTGCAGAGTTCGAAATAACGAAGCAAAGCCTAGGAAGGTTATTGATATGATCGCCATTTAAAGAGCAGGGTTAAAACTCTACGAAACCTTCCCAGAGCCATCAGAGTACTGAATCGAAGACCCCGTGGATCGCTCAGAGGGTACAGCGCGTAGAAATTTATGTATATCAGGGTTTTCACATCAGCAGAATGTTTTACCCATAAAGGATAGAGTGCCCATGCAGCTTTCATCCTATGTCATGTTCTAGAGAGATTTTCTAGCCCTGACAACAGTCCTGTGGTACTAGAGCATTTGATTCACAGTATGGCAGACCCTAGCATCATTTATTTACCTTTTTTTTTCACCAGAAGTACTAAAGATTGCTGCAGCAGAGTACATCAGAGACATGCCTGGAGTAAATGGAAGTCTAGAGAAGACCAACTCTTGCATCCAAAAGAGTGCCAAAGATAAATTCACATGGTTTAAATAGAATGGGCTTCAGCCCTCTTTCTTTTCTGAGTTTAATGCTTCATTTAGTGTTCCACCTACCTTCTCTGCTCCACTTCAGCTATAAATTCATGAATAAACTCATTGTAAAGGTTGTTGATCAATTATCAGAGAATTGCAAGCTGTTTCTTTTTATACATAGTCTCTATGTAAAGCAGTAAGATAGGCCGAGGAAGATGATTTCAGACTGAGTATTCAGCTATTGGCAATGTTGTACTTGAATGGTATTGCTATTTAATATGACAAGCACATTTCTTTGGATCCTGATCTAAAGCAGCGGTGATGTTTTCCTATCTCTGTGTTTTAATTCATTTCATTTCGTTTCTACTGGATTGCATCAGAATATTGGCATAGGATTTACCCTTGTTAGGTACCCTATGTTTCTGCTCTCCTTGCCTTTGATGTTTTCTACTAATGCGTTATCTAAGAATCGATTTCAGTTAATTTAACCAGTGTAGTGGATGTTATTGCCTGCTCTCTGATGTATGAATTAAACGATATCTATTTTTAGATGTTCTTGTTAGGATTTAGCTGGAATATTTGGGAACACTAGGGATTAGAGTAAGCCCTGTCCACTAGGATCCTTGTACAACCAACTGGCCTTTCTAAGATCCCTCAAGCTGGAGGCAAAAGCATTGAGAGTTCAAAGTCTCTCTCTGATATCAGGTCTTTAACTTTGTGTTCTAATCTGTGTTGTTTCCTCCTCTCCTGCCATTCCATACCACACTATCATCTTTAAGATCCAATGTTTTAGATGACTAGCCCAACTGAAAGCCTGCATATTGATAAGCAAGAAAATCCTTTCCTGACTCCATTTCCCAATGGTTTCAAATGCTTCTTGGAATACTTCACCTCTGCCTAAATCCTCTTTGCTCATCCTTGTCTTACATTGAACCTTTCCTTCCTAATAACCAACAACCAAACAAACAATCAAACAAACAAACCCTGAGCCTTATAACTAGCCTAACATCTTAACACCGAGCTTCAAGTCATATACATTTGACATATCATAGAGAGATCCCTCTCTGGACCTAGGAGGGCTAGATCCTGAGGTCCGAAAGTGGTTTGATGTTGTCTCATCTTTTGGTCTTGCTAATCTGGCCAAAATAGTCAACCTAGTCACGTTTCAACTCAAGATCTTTCTAGTCAACCTGTTTAGGCCATACCTCAAATACAAACTAGTCAACTGGTACATGGGATACCTAAAATCCCGCCTATCCTGGGCATACCATAGATCCCATCTACTCAATATACTTAGGCCACACCCCATGTACCCATTGTTCATCCTGTACAAGGTATACCATATATTCCATCTGGCCAACTTGGACATACCATGCCTCCAATGCAAGTTGGTCAACATGTTCAAGGCATGTTGCAAATTCCATCTAGAAAACATGTTCAACCACCTATTGGAAAACTAACTATACCGCAAACACCTTATCAAGGAAAATACATCTGAGGCCAACCTTTCCAAATTCCAGCTTATCAATTTTTTCCTAAAACATGGCAACCGGGTATGGGCTATCTTGCTTTTCAAACTACTCCTAACCCTGGTGGAATGCAAATGCCAATGACCCAACCCATTCCATCTTATCTAGGATATCCCCCACCAGCGGTCATTAGAGAATTTTTGAGGTATAAAATGGGCCTCATAAGAAATATTATAAAATAATAGTGGAAATAATAAAATAATATTACATTACATCATCAAATTTTACAGGGGAAAAAAGAAAAAACTACATTTTGAACTCGTATTTTCAACTTATCTCCCTACGGGTTTACTCAAATTTCAAGCAGTAGCACTCGTTGGATGCGAAATTTAATTCCTCATGCAAGGATTTCTCATGTTGTATACTTTTGATGGATCCTTCTAGAAGAAAAATGAGAAATACATGAAAAAATGTTATTGCAATCATGTTTTTCATGTATTTCTCATTTTCCATGTAGCAGGGTCCATCAAAAGTATGCAAAATGGGTAATCCTTGGATGAGGAATTAAATTTTTCATCCAAAGAGTGTTATAGCTTGAAATTTGAGTAAAACTGTAGCGAGATAAGTTGAAAATTCGAGTTGAAAATATAACTTATTTTTTTTACTATTTTAATTTTTTACTTTTTTACTCCAAAAATGGTGAATTATCCCCCATGGTTGACATCATCATCTTGAATCCTATTGGTTCCTACAAATTTTATTTTGGTTGTACTTTTTTTTTAAGGCCCATTTTAGACCTCAAAATTTCTCTAATGTAACCTTTATCCACAAGGTTACCAATACCCTCAATTGGACTTCAATAGGCAGTTGTTATTATTGCAATGCCATATTTACTAGACATTTCCCAACTAACCAATGATCCAATTTATCATTTCCCTTGGTGGACGGCTATTCTAGTTAAATTTTTGAGTGATATTCCTAAGTTTAATGGAAACCTTGGAGAAGACCCATCAAACCTGTTAGTGTCCCGTGATTTAGCAGATTGGTAGACCAAATGCACAAGGTAATATCAGACTAGTCTTTGGAGTCCTAGGACCTAGCCTTCCTAGACTCAGAGAGGGCTCTCTCTATTGTATGCAAAGGATGTGAACTTTTTTCTTTTAGGGTTTGATTTTAGGCTAGTTGTTAAGTGTAGGGTTTGTTGTTTGTTTGGTTGGGTAAAATGGTCCAGTAGAATAGGTGGAGTGAGAGGTCTTCAAATCATTGGGATATGGATTCAATGAAAGTAATGGATATCTCAACAATGAAATAGGATGCATAACAAGGAAAATCTAGCATGGTCAAATGGATCCTTAAGGTATGTGTGAAATGAAATGAACAATAAGTTTGTGAACATAGTAGGTGTATAAGGGCAGTAAAGAATCCTTAAACAAATACCTTTAAACAAGATGGTCTCAAATACTAATCAACATAAGGAAATAATCATTAGACATGGAAAAACAATATCTTTCTGATTATACTTAAGAAAATAAGAATTCAAAGATGAACAGTTTAGTGAACCATAGAAAGCAAGAAACATATCTAACTTTTAGTGATTTCACCTTCAAGGTTTAGAAAAAATTCAAGATAACAAATAACTTTAATCAATGAAGAGGGAGTGCCTAAACATCAATTATTAAGCTACAAAGAAATTTAAGGCAACTTCTTAAGCATGGACAAAGGGCATGATCAAAACATGGCCTCTTTGGCTGAAACCTAACAAGTAATACTTCAAAGAGAGATTTCAAAACAGAGTTTAAATAACATCAAATAGGAAGGGCTAACCATAAAACATATTTTAAAACTACTATATTGAACCATCCATGGAATAAACAAGCATAGGTAGATCTAAGGAGCAGCTAATAATTCCTTAAACAAACCCAGCAGAGGAAAACATAAAGACAATAGACAATAGGAAGGACTAAGGTGCCTCCAACAACATTTTTTAGCGTATACTCTTCTGTTCTACTGCAGCATAGAAGGATGGAAACATAATGAAAACATGAGAAAACAATAACATGAAAGAGAATCACTTCACCAATAACCAATCTCAGGGATCCTGCAAGTTATCCTCCTTCATCATCAATCAAAGCAATCCATTCAGAAACTCCACAAAACCAATTTCTTCTTCAAGCTCAAGAAAACCATGTATTGCTCTCAAAACTCATCAAATGCCAACATTTAAAATGAAATCCCTCATGCTATATTTATCTAGAAAAGGAGGGTAAAAACCCTAGATAGGGTTGGAAAATGTCAAAATCACTCATAAATGTCATAAATGCCCAAGAGACCATGCAAGGCCCAAGGCCCAAAATATACCATGAAATAAATGCCAAAATAATTTCTAGCACCTAATTCTAGAGTGATTTGCCTAAAAAAAAACTAAAATATGATTTTTCAATAAATGAGTGTATTTTTTTGACTTTTGGTCCAAAACACACAATGTTGTCCATAAGCGCAGCGCCACCTTAGGCAGAAAATAGGTCCTTTTGCAACCAGGTTTTGGAGACCTTCCCTATGTCAGATTTTGCTTCGTGATGGCCCATTGGAAAGCCTGATGAGTATAATTTCAAAAAATTCTCTTGGTTTCCTGATCACGCAACTGTAACCTATCCAAAATTTCAAAATCCCAGCACTTCTTTGAGCGCAGCGCCAAGCCTAAAAAGGAGGCAGAATGGTGAAAAATGAGGTGTTTTTGACCTTTTGAGGGGTCAAAAAATGCTCCAATTGCTTTGAAATTTTGTGAGAATAGTCTGCTAGCCATGCGAAATCCAAAAATGTAGATTTTTCCCTCTGAGGATGCCTGAGGGAAAAGCGTAGCGCCAATGGTGCTACGGTTATAGGCCTCCAAAATCTCAAAAAAAAGAGACTTGTCCAAATTCCTTCAAAATTGGTGGAGGTCTCCTTCAAGGGGTTTGAGAGACCTGTAGGGAAGCTGATGCCAAATTTCCAAGTCTAGCTTGGTCTTCTCCTCCTCTTAGTTCTTGGATTTCAATGAGGGCCTCTTTTAGTTTGGCAAAAGCAAGTTTTTTTTTCATTGCATAGTGCTTGGTCATCTTTTTTTGGAGATCAAGGCCCCTTTTTATCTTCTTAAAATGCTTGTGTTCATTTTTATAATACTGAATGATACGCTATGCCATGGAAAAATATCTCTCCGGCTCCCTAATTTGTGCATCTTCGCTTTGGAGCAGTATTCTAGTGGCCATCTCCTCATATTCATTATCATTGTCAAGTCAATGAATTGGGTATTTTGTTTAGTTTGCCTACCATTATTACCTTTCTCACCTTTCTCCATCTTTTGTTTTCCCTTGTCAAGCTTTTGATCTGAGGAATATGGCATGGTCCCTTGCCTCTTGGAGGTAGAAAACACTAGCCTTGGCCCTCTTTGATATGTAAGTGAAATAGGTATGATTGTGGTCTTTCTGGTATCTTTGTCATGGCTGTAATCATGATTTAGACTATGAGCCTTGTTGAGCCCCAAAGATGTCCTTTTCTTTCACCCAATTTCACTTCATTTCCTTTGTCCCTTATCAATTACAGGCTTAAATGATCAATAGGATTAATTAAAGTCACTTTAGGAATGTATACAATGACTGACTTGCTATATTTTCATGGTTTTGTTGTTGTAGTAATTTTTTACTAGACTCAGCTACAGAATGCAGCCATTCTGTAGCTAGTCGCCTATTCCGCAGCTATCTTCATGTTCTCATAGGTTACAGGTGTCACTTCAAAGAAAAACGCATATGGGTGAATTCCACAACACTCCCCCATCATTTCTTGCTCTCTACGAAGTCTGAGCAATAATCTATAGGTGGTTATGCACGTGGAAGAGATCAAAACTAAGAAGCAGATTCCTACCAGGACAGGGACTCTACAGATGTCTCCAGCAAGAGTACGAGGCTTCCATAAGAGTTCTAATTTGATTTTAATTGGGAAAGACACTTATCCCTATTTCCTCTCAAGGGTAGTTATGTATTTCTTTTATAAGAATGACTCGGGAGACCGAGAGACAGCTAGCTAGATTGATGTTTTGTTGTTAGATCTCAAAAGTCTGTAATACTCTGTTTCTGAAGAATATTCTCTTTAATGAAAGACATTCAACTTCATTGCATGATCTAAGGCAATCTTGAGGAGATTTTTATGCTAATCCGGTGGTAGAGGGCCCCTACTACCCGAGAATCTCTGTGCATATTGTTTAGATAAGTAACTTTAGCCTTGTTTCATTCCTAATTCAAGTAGTTTTCTAAAATTTATGTTTTTATGCTCATTCACATCAATTGTTACAGCTAGTCTTGTTCTTACAATTTTTTCCAAAATATCACTAACACTGAATGAGACATAGCTGTGGTGTTTTAGAGTCTAGTTGCATTTTTTTGAACTTCATATTTTTATGCTCACTGACATCAATTGTTACAGCCAGTCTTGCTCTTATGAATTGTTCCAAAATATCACTAACACTGAACGAGATAGAGCTGTAGTATTTCAGTGATTAGCTGCATTTTATTTTAGTTGTAAAACTCCAGAGGTTAATGGCACTCTAGTTCAATTCTGTTCACTGTATTTCAAGTTTGATTGATTGCATTCTTTTTCAGTTCTTTTTAATGTATTTCCAGTTTCATTAGTTAGTTGTATGCTAGTTCTGTTCCATTAGACTTCAAGGCCTTCATTATTTACAAACTACTCTTGTTATTAATCTCTTCCAACACATCATCATATGGACATGAATTAGTGATATTAGTTCAAGGCCTTGACTGTTCTGCAATCTCTTATAATTTTACAAATAGCCTTTTTTTTCCAAAACTATTTCAAAGGATTTCTAGCTTTCGAATGAGGCTTAGTAGTGACAATTTGAGTTGCAAAATGGATTAATTTCAGTGTCATAGGATAATTTAGAATAGAGTCACTCACTATGTTGCAGACTATGTTTTCCAAATGTGTTCCAACAAATTTCTAGCCATGGATGAGATTTTCTCTGTGATATTGTAGATTGTTGTTTACTTAGAAGAACCTCATTGCATTAAACTTATCATTTTCTCAAGTTATTCCAACATATTTCTAATGAATGAATTGGACTAAGTTCATGTTATGAGTTATTGAATTTATGTTATGAGTTATTTTTCTTGTTAAAGTTTTGAATTTTCTGTTTTCAAGTGCCATACATAGTTTAGAATAGGTTTTGCTCTGTTTTAGTGTAACCAATAACTTCTCTTTACCAACACTTAGTTCTTTTCCTCTTAGAATAAAAACACAAAACCAAAAACATTGGAAAAACACTAAACACAACGTAGTGAGAAACAGATACCTAGGCACATATAGTGCACTTCACTTCAACAGTTTACTAACCCTGGTTGACAATTTATGACATCAATTTAGGAACACTAAGTTGAGCATACATTTTGGTGCCGTTTCCGAGGAAGTGTAACTAGGTAGCCTTGTTTCTTACCTCCCAAAAACAATGACATGCATAGAGAAAGAGACTCAAGGGGTAGATTCATAAGAAGCAGAAGCTTGATTCCTAGAACACCACTTGTTTCACCAAGACCAAGAGCCAGCACACCTCCAACTCAAACCCACATTCCATCCTTTACTGATCCTAGACTTCCAGAGAACTTAAGATCAGATATTCTAGTAGAAAGACCTTCCACTTTATCCACTGAACCTGTCTTAGAAGAAGATTCTGGGACCCCTGCTAGGGACATAAAATTTTCAACTTCCACAAAAGAATCAACTATGGCAGAAGAAGGGGGAGGAGGATTTTTTAATGCAGAACACACACTATTTGGAGGGGGTAGAGGTAGAGGTAGAGGAGAAGGAGGTATAGGTATATAAGGAGAAGGAGGCAGAGAAAGAGGTAGAAGAGAAATGGGAAGCTCTTTTGGGTTTCCTATAGTAGATGAAGAAACCAATGCAACTATGAAAAAAATTTCACCCTCTATCCTTCCAAACTTTTATGGACTCAAAACTGAAGATCCTGAAACCTTCCTATTTGAATTTGAAGTCCTATGTAGAACCTATGACTACTTACAAGATGCTCAAAAACTTAAACTATTCCCTTCAACATTGAAAGGAGCAACATTAAAATGGTTTATGAGTTTGATCAAAAGTTCTATTAGGACATGGGAAGACATGAAACAAGCATTTATAGAGAGGTATTTGGATTACTGTATGCCAGTCAACCATAAGGAGGAAGTGTTTAAAATGTTACAAAAAGAGGATGAAAATTTGGAAGATTTGTTGGAGAGGTTTAACTATAACATCAAGAGGGAAAAAATGGAAAACTTGGACCAAGATACTTTGAAAGCTCTCTTATTGAAGACAATTAGAGATGAATGGTTAGATATCCTTAACATGATGGGAAAAGGGGATATATCTCAGCTCACATTACCTGAAATAGCTGAATTATGTATCAACCTTTCAGGAGGGAAATCTAAAAATGTAAAAGGACCAAGAGACCCTGCTCTTGCAAGGGCAAGTAAGTCTGCTTCTGGGACAGTAAGTAGGGCAGAAATAAGACATATGCTTGATGAATTCAAATCTGATATTTTAGGGAGTCTTAGAGAACAAATAGACACCCTTAAGTTACAAAACAAGCAGAAAACTGAATCTGATTCCCTAGAAATATTTTGCAGCAAATGTAGAAAGAAGCATGCCTTGAGAGAGTGCCCTTTGGATGCAAAAGTAGTAGAGACCTGTGTAATTTGTTCAGAAAAACATGAGACCAAGAGTTGTCCTTCACTTCCTGGTCTTCAAGCTATCTTTCAAGAAGAAACCTCTACAAATTCCAGAGAATCTCTCAATTTTGTCTCTAGAAGGCTGTGGCAAGGACCTCAAACACAAGGATTCCATGATCAGCTGTATAATCAACCCCCACCAAATTGGAATTCTTGGCAGCAACCTTGACCCCAATTCCAAAATCAATCTCAAACTTGGGCACAAGGAGCACAAAATCCATATGGAAGATACTCTCAGTACTATCAATATCCACCATATCCACATTTCCCTCCTCAACAGAATTTTCAATAGAATTTTCAACAAAATCCTCAACAAAATCCTTAAAAACCACCACTTCCATTACCATTTCCTCAGAAAAAAAAATCAGTTACCTGCCCAACCCATACCAAACCCCAACAATAAAAATCCTCAGAATACATACATGATAGAAGGCCAACAGTTTCCAACTTATTTGATTACTCCGTTAGACTTTAGTGATGTTCAACTTAGGTCTGGAAGAATACTTGAAAAGAAGAAACCTTTTGTAATCATACAAGAGAAAAACAATTCTGAGGAAGATTCTCCACTGGTGAATAAAAGTCTTGAAGAGAACACACCTTTCCAAGACCCAAACATTGAAAAATCAAAACAAAAAGAACCAATAATTTCAACCCCTATATTAGAGCAGCCATCAACATCCACTTCTACACCTCCCTTTCCAGAAAGATTACAAATTGATAGAGGTGTATAAAAAAAATTATGGTGCCTAATTGATGCAGGGATAACCCTACCAAAGCCACAATCACACACTCTCCAATGCATATAAAATGGCAATTCCAAATTCATGCCAAGTAATTCCATTCACTGGGCAAATTCATAACTTTTGCGAAAGCTCAAAAATTAATCTTTGAATAGATTACTCTTACCTTGAAGAAATTCCATAATACTAACTTCATACCAATCTAGCCTTTAACTAACACCCATTTTTCTCATTTCTAAAACTCAGACTTTATAACCAAATCTGATCTCTTTACAAAGCTCATGGGACATTTGTCTCATACTAATTCAATTAGTCAACCAAGGTTTGAAATATATATGCGCCCTTCATTGTTTAACTTACCAAGCTCATGACAGTGCAATCCATAGAAGGTTTAGATTTTTTGATTAGAAATCGAATCCAACATTACATACCTGCCATTTCCATGGTGGATATTCATTGTGCTTCCAACTTTAGCGATCCGGCAAATATCGTATTTCAAAAAACACAACTTCTGAACGCGTTCAATGCTTAACACACTATAGATGAAAATCTTACACTCAGGCCTTCGTATCAATGCCGCTTCAGTTCCTTATTGACAACGTTTGCCCCCAATTTCAACGCAGAGTCTGTCCTGCATGTGCTCTAACTCAACACCGAATTCTCTCATGTGTGCGCTCCTTTTCAAACAAATTTGGACTACGTTCCCTTCAGGATTAGTCTCAAATGACATTGTGTCACAAACAGAAGTTAACGCAGATAATACCAATAAATCAATCGCTGTGATATGCCTTGCGCTTCATAAAAACCCATCAATTCTTATTGAAACGGCTCATCGATTTTCAATAGAATCTTCACACAGATGAGATGCATGTAATCTATCAACAAAGACCATGGATCAAATGTGTTTCAATTTAATCCAGCAAACATAACTCTGCGTACCTCAGTGTTTAGTAAACCAACGAATCTTACGTTGATCCGCTCGAATCGCTGATTCATTCCACCATTTCTTAACGCCTTCCATTGCATTAACAATTTGGAATCGATGTCAACACCATCAACTATCCAGTGCTTGTATAAATAGATTTGGATTTTAATTCAACGGATTTAGTGCTCCTCTCTGATACGATTTCTTCTGCATCCAGATTTGGATCAACCTCTGCACATCGACTTAATTAGTGCTAAGAGAATTAATTCCAGAAAGTCGATTAAATTGCCTTCCTTCAAACGTGCTTCTCTCTATGCTAAAGATTGTGTTTCAGCAATATCATAGATTCTTCATTGGTAACTTTCAAAGCCAGAATCACATTGATTCTTGCCAATCGAACCAAAACGCTTATACAATGAATTTAAACACAAAACCGACCTTCCAATCTTGTCTATCTCCGCTTTACTTGATGCTACAGATCTGCTCAATCCGATGCCAATTCACAACAGCATCTCAACTTAAAATTTAAACATGCTCGATCTCAAAATTTCAGTCCCAGCTGTATTGAAGTTGGACTTCAATAAACTTATGTTTCATTCCAAAATCTACTTGGACTTCATATATTTGTTAACAGAATTGTGAAGTATTTATCTAGCCAAGTAAAACGAACCTTCTTACAATCAAGTTATACAGAAGTAGAGACATTCGATTGCATTCAATTCAAAACAGAACCATATAACTCAACAATTCAAAAGGATTCAAAAACCCTTTTTATACCATGAACGCGTGAATTTAATTCACCCAATGTCTTACACAAAAATTTTCCTCTATCAGAATCAATTCATTTTGATGCTAAATTACCCAATCAATTCTACATAAACTCAATAATGGGACATGAAATTCAGAAATTTAAATTCTGCATTAATAAACAACACTTACTTCAATATTCTTCTTCTTTGGCCTGATTTTCAACCAGTGGCCACATTACAACTTGCCCGAAGGCTTCCAAGTAGAAATCCCTGTTCTCTACTCTATTCCTCTCTCACACTCTCACTCTCTCTGATTTTTTCTATGCCTTTGAGGCTTGATAATTTATACAATTTTAAAATTATCTAATTTAAGTTCAATCCCTTCAACTTCTCAACAAAATCCTAAAATTACTCTTGAATCCCTAAGGATCCTCTCTCACCCATAATTAATGAAACTAATTTCTAAATTAATATTTAGAAAAATCTCTCATCCCTTTACATCCTCAACTAACCAGATTCTCTCATATTCTCAAACATTTGAGAAATATTTACAATATTTAATTAAAAATATATAAAACCCACTCAAATCATTTATAAAAATCTAGTTCCTCTAAAACTTAAAAACCCCTAAGTTTTAATAAATACAAAGTATTTATCTTTGCCTAATTCTCCTGCATCAGACTCCCAAGGTTGAAAATGATCATGATCTCCTCATCATGCGTGTTAATTCTTTGTCCTTGTCTTCCCGGATCCCATACTTTGTTCTGCAAGTCATCATCTACTGTCCCTTGCTGCTTTTCTCCAGGTTTCCATATCTTGTTCTGCATCCTGCCTCCAGCTATGCTTTCATACTCTACTTTTGTCTTTCCCTTGCTGAAATTCCTCTTCTTTCTTGCTGCTGTCTGCTGCTTCTGAGACACCTTCATCATCAGTCTTCTGATGCTTTCAATCTCTATGTCCAGCCTATTGCTGCTGTCTCCAATTTCTATTAATTCAGCTGCTGTAGCTGCTTCTGTTGTTACCGCTCTTCTTGCTGCCAACATTGATGTTGCTGTTGTCAATGTTGCCTCAGCTGCCTCAGGTTTTACTACTGCAGATGTCACCCCACATGTTGCTGCCTCCCGAACTTCCTGTCCCTCTGCAACATTATTTTTCTCATCACCTGCAAATTTATCTTCAGAAAATAAATTATCATCTAATTCTCTTCCTGCAGTAACATATCCATTTATCTCTGTTTGTATACTAGTAAGAAAAATCAATTTTAAAAAACTAGTATCTACTCCTTTCTCAAATTCAAGCAAATTTACTTCAGTGCCTGCAACTTCTTTCTCTGTTTCAAATGTCTCCAACAAACATTTTAGCCATTTCTTCTCAAGCATTTCATCAACATGCTGCAAATTAGTTCCAGCATAACCTTCGTTTTCCCTTTCAACAATCTTCAGTAATTGTCCATCATCATCTTGATTGATTCTGGCAATCAAATCAAGTTCTTCAAACACTGTAGCCTCATTCTCTAACACTGTAGCAGTTCCAAAAATTTTCCCCACAGTTCTCTCTTGGCTATACAGAAAAGCCAATTCTTCCTTATCACCCATGGTAACAAGCCTCTGCATATGAGACATGACTGTCTCATCCTCTTTCTACAACAATTCTTCTTCTTCCAAAACAATTCCAAGTGATGGACTGTCTTCTGCATCACCTGTAAACACAATCAAATTTTCAGCTTCAAAATCACAAGACCCAATGGTCTCACTTGTTGATTCAGTCACCAAATTTTCTCTCTGTAGCTCCAAGTCTCCACCTCATTTTCATCTCAGATTTTGATCTCTTTCTGCAATTGAATATTACAAATCATAAGTTTCATACCACTTTTCATATTTTACTCCACTTTACATTTATAATCCATTTCATTCCATTACATTTCACTTCACTCATGCTTCATTACACCATATTTCATGATCCATTCTAATTCACTTCATACAACATTCCATTTCATGTCTCAAAGCTCCTACAGGTATATTCTGCAGTCAGACATTCTGCAGCCAGTCAGACATTCTACAGCCAGCTAGACATTCTGCAGCCAGATATCCTGAAGGAAATTATCCAGCAACCACTTGTTTAGCAGAAAATTAACCCTACACACCTATGTCAACAAGAAAAATCAAAGGGAATATGAAGACTGAAGAATCAATGATTTTCAAAGGAAGACAAAGCATATCAAAACCGCAAAAATTAAAGGAAAGGCAAAGGTAAAGTTGTGAAATTATTATGATGACAGAATATGAAAGTTATAGTATAGTTAAGTCATGTATGATTCAAAAATTTGTTTTGATTATTCGTGTTGATCATGCCTATTAAACCTATCATAAAAACTTTGGACAAAATCCCTTTCATTCTGCCATTTCAAATCATCATTTAAAACTTAACGGTTAAGTACTGAAGTGACCTATTCGGTCACGTCACTAGCCGAAGTATTCAGTGATGATTTTGAATTTCCCACAAGATTTTTGCGCGGTATTTTCTTCCATGATGGCTCTCAAACTCATTAATTCATGTGAATCACCCTCACCATATTTCACTCATTATATAACCTCTTCATTTCATCCTTCCGTAGCTAATTCCTACTGCATAAATAGAGAAGACACCTTTGGGGTAAAAACAACTCTTTAACAGCCATGATCACTGTAGATAGAAGAGCAGTAAATTGAAGGTTGAGAAGAGAAGCCATGGGTCTCATAGTAAGGTCTGAACCAGTCGGAACCAAATACTTAGAGGGTTACCCACAGATTAGAGAAATGCTATAGCAAGTTGGGTGGTTATAGTTTTTGGAAAAATTTAATGGTTTTCATAAAGAGGTAACTAAGAAATTTGCATGGTCCTTCAATGGAGCAGAAGTTGAAATAGGAGATGTTAAATTCACTATTACATAATATTTCATTGCAGAAGCAACGGAATTACCCAGGCAAGGTGAACGATGGTTCAAAAATAGGGAATTTCATAATGAGGCATGGAGGCAAATGCTCAAAACACCAGGTATGGATATTTCCATTTTTAAGAAGGGAATTCCTAGCTCAGCACTGGAGAATAAATGGCGGAATATGTTGCTCATTTTGCAAAAATTTATAACTTGTGAGGGAAGGTTTGGTACCCTCTGTGTTTATCATATTCGGTTAATGATGCATTTCTTAAATGAAGAAATCAATTTACCTTTTTTTCCTACTTCATAGTCTGAAGAGAATGGCCTCTAATGTTCAAAAGAGGGTTCAATTCCTGGAAACCACTTTGTACCACCATGGCCTAGTTAAAATCCTAATTGAAAATCATTTGAGAAAGGTGGGAGACAATTGGGACGAGTTTCTAGTAAGGAATCGCTTTGAAGAACCCAAGGAATCTCCATTTGAAGGCAAACTTATAAGAAGAAGCAGGAGAAGGAAAAATTCCAAATCTGTTGAAACTAAAACTGGTAAGTCCATACAAGAGGACAGTGAGGAGATAATTTTTGAGAAATTGGCTGAAATTAAGAAACAACGTAAAAAGGAGAAGATGATAAGAAGGTATGCCAAGGAGAGAGGTAAAGGACCATCTCAACCAAGACGAAGCCACAGACTTAGAGGTATATTGAAGAAAACAGGGATTAGACAAACAGGAATCATAAAAATTGAGGATGAAGAGACACCAATTGCTAGATCACCTGAGTACCAGTATGAAGAGGATCTTGATGAAGAAACTCCAGAGATAGACCCAGCACAACAAAAAATCTATAATTATGTTGATTCATTGGAAAAGAGAGCCTCAGAAAGTAGAGGAAGAACTCCTAGCCCATTAGAATCTGCAATTGATGTACTAAGAAGAGACAAATATGAGTTAGAAGTACTCAATAGGCACATAAAGAATGAAAATGAAATTTTGAGGGAGCAGGTTAAGCTGAAAAGTGATATGAATACAACTCTTTCTCTGCAAATGGAAAAGTTGTACAAGGCTAGTGAGAAATTGAAGAAGAAAAACAAAAAGTTGAGCAGGGCACTTATAAATTTGAGATTCAAGTTGGTCATAAGGAAGCCTAGGAGGCCATGGAATATCAGGCAAAGCAGAAGAAGGAGCCTAGATGTCCTAGCAGAAGTCTCAGAATACATGAATTGATTGCATGAGGACATGCAAAAGCCTTGCAGTGGGGGTATGTTGAGCCCCAAAGATGTCCTTCTCTTTCACCAAATTTCACTTCAATTCCTTTGTCCTTTATCAGTTGCAGGCTTAAAATATCAATAGGATTAATTAAAGTCACTTTAGGAATGCATATAATGACTGACTTGCTATATTTTCGTGGTTTTGTTATTGTAGTAATTTTTTACTAGACTCAGCTACAGAATGCAGCCATTCTGTAGCCAGTCGCCTATTCCGCAGCTATCTTCATGTTCACACAGGTTACATGTGTCACTTAGAGGAAAAATGCATATGGTTGAATTTCAGACTTCATCTACATCATTCCTTGTCCTCTACTAAGTCTGAGTAAAAATCTCCAAGTGGTTATGCACGTGGAAGAAATCAAAACTAAGAGGTAGACTTCTACCAGGACAAGAACTCTACAAATGTCTTCAGCAAAAGTACGAGGCTTCCACAAGAGTTCTAATTTGATTTTAATTGGGAAAGACACTTATCCCTATTTCTTCTCAAGGGTAGTTATGTATTTATTTTATAAGAATGACTCGGGAGACCGAGAGACAGCTAGCTAGATTGATGTTTTGTTGTTAGATCTCAAAAGTCCGTAATACTCTGTTTCTGAAGAATTTTCTCTTTAATGAAAGACATTCAACTTCATTGCATGATCTAAGGCAATCTTGAGGAGATTTGTATGCTAATCCGGTGGTAGAGGGCCCCTACTGCCTAAGAAGCTTTGTGCATATTTTTTAGATAAGTAACTTTAGCCTTGTTTCATTCCTAATTCAAGTAGTTTTCTAAACTTTATGTTTTTATGCTCATTCACATCAAATGTTACAGCTAGTCTTGTTCTTACGAATTGTTCCAAAATATCACTAACACTGAATCAAACATAGCTATGGTGTTTTAGAGTCTAGTTTCATTTTTATGAACTTCATATTTTTATGCTCACTGACATCAATTTTTACAGCCAGTATTGCTCTTATGAATTGTTCCAAAATGTCACTAACACCGAACGAGATAGAGCTGTAGTATTTCAGTGATTAGTTGCATTTTATTTTAGTTGTAAAACTCTGGAGGTTAATGGCACTCTAGTTCAATTTTGTTCACTGTATTTCAAGTTTTATTGATTGCATTCTTTTTAAGTTCTGTTTAATGTATTTCCAGTTTCATTAGTTAGTTGTATGCTAGTTCTGTTCCATTAGACTTCAAGGCCTTCATTATTTACAAACTACTCTTGTTATTAATCTCTTCCAACACATCATCATATGGACAGGAATTAGTGATATCAGTTCAAGGCCTTGACTATTTTGCAATCTCTTATAATTTTACAAATTGCCTTTTTTCCAAAACTATTCCAAAAGATTTCTAACTTTCGAATGAGGCTTAGTAGTGACAATTTGAGTTGCAGAATGGATTAATTTCAGTGTCATAGGATAATTTAGAATAGATTCACTCACTATGTTGCAGACTATCTTTTCCAAATGTGTTCCAACAAATTTCTAGCCATGGATGAGATTTTCTCTGTGATATTGTAGATTGTTGTTTACTTAGAAGAACCTCATTGCATTAAAATTATCCTTTTCTCAAGTTATTCCAACATTTTTCTAATGAATGAATTGGACTGAGTTCATGTTATGAGTTATTGAATTTATTTTATGAGTTATTTTTCTTGTTAAAGTTTTGCATTTTCTATTTTCAAGTGCCATACATAGTTTAGAATAGGTTTTGCTCTGTTTTAGTGTGATCAACAACTTCTCTTTACCAACACTTAGTTCTTTTCCTCTTAGAATAAAAACACAAAACCAAAAACATTGGAAAAGCACTAAACACAACATAGTGAGAAACAGATACCTAGGCACATATAGTGCACTTCACTTCAACAGTTTACTAACCCTGGTTGACAATTTATGACATCAATTTAGGAACACTAAGTTGAGCAGACAAGCCTCTTTCCATTTTTTATTGTCATCATGATTAGGATTACCTTCATCTTTATTTTATGCATGTCATCATTTTTATTATCACTAAGGCGCTGATTGTTTTCATTACTTTCATGAAATTTTTCATGATTGTCATGACTATTTCCTTCTTAGCTGTCTTGTACCTCACTGTCTTCTTGATCACCTAACTCTTTGTCACTGTTTTTTACCTCCTCCTTACTTTGATCTATCTCATTTGCATCACTGTTGCCTTTAATTTCTACATTGTCTTTACTGTCTTCATCTTTTTCATTGTCATATTCTTTCATGCCTTCATCATCTGTCATAGCTTCATCATCATTTTCTATCTCTGCTTCTTCATTTTTCTCCTCATTCTTTGCCTCTGTATCCTCTGTTTTATTGCTAATCTCCTCTTTATCAAGGCTCATTTCTTTTCCACTTTCAACTTCCTCATCCTCTCCATCATCCTCTTCCATTTTGTCACTTTTTTTCTCATTGTCATGCACGTTGTTATCCTCACTGTTTTCACCTTCATCAATGTCATGCTCACTGCCCCTTTCTTCATCATCGTTTCCTTCCTCTTCCTCTTCTTCAATTTATGTCCCTGCTTCATCATTTCCCTCTTCCTCCTCATCATTTTCTTCTTCTTCCTCATCATTTTCCTCTTCTTCATTTGATTCATCAAGATAAGGAGAGGAGGGGAGGTTTTCTTGAGGTTAGAGCACTTTTGTAGATGTTGAGGGAAAATTAGGTTGATGAGGGAGCTGTGGGCTTGTGAAGATTTCATGTGCTATGAATACCTCCCAAGGTATACCCTACTGTTCCAACTGATATAATACCACCATCTTGATCAAGGAATGGTGAAATACACTTTGAATTTTTTGGGAAGGAATCCTTCTCCAGACAATAGAAGACATTTTGTCCATACTTCTATAGAGGTAGTAAGGCAAGTTGAGCATTTTGACCCTTGTGAAATGCATGAGGAATCTAACATGGTAAGAGTAAAGCCTAGAGTATCTACCCTCACAGGTAAAGTACTTCATAATGACTTTCATCAAGGGTGAAAATCTTTGTTTGAGGTGCGAGAAAGGAAAAATTGCCTTGCAGCCCATTATGTACCTAGTCTTGACAAATGGCTCATAATAGTTTTTGTCCAATTTATCTTTATTAAACCACTTTTCACCAACAGTAGGGATACCTGTGGCATTAGAGATGGCACCTGCTAATAATTCAAAGTCCACTCTTGCAACAATTTATTGTTTGTTGTACAGGTTAAGAATGAAAAACCTTGTAAGCTTTGGGTGGCTTTGCACTTGCTTGACTCTCTCACAAAATTGGAAGCACCCTACATTCTGGAAAAATGAGAGGATCATGGGAGATGAGGTGATAGCCACTATGCTCTAGGGTTCAAATCTATTCACTTTTCCTCCCTTGTGATTTGGCCTCATAGGCCTTTGGACTCTTTCACTGCTGCTACTGTCTTCTGCCCCTGACATGGTGATGGGAATTGCTTGTGGACAAACTAGGGTTTGGAGGGGAAAAATGAAAATAGTGTTGAGGGCAGCCTTTTCAGATGAATTATATTAAGGAAAGGGTATGAATGAGTGCTTTTGAGCTTAATGGAGCTTAACTTGAATATGAAGTGAAACTACCCTAAGTCACTCTCCTTCACATGACAATTAATTTGTTCAAAGATGCCAAAACAAAAGTTTAATAAGCATTTAAGACCTAGGGTTTACACAACTAGGGTTTAATCATTCCATAGCCACCAAATGACTAAAAATATTTGAGAAGAGGAGACAATGGGGCACCTACCAGTTTCACTTGCTTGCAGGTCTTTGGAGGCAATTTGGAGGATGACCTTGAGCTTTTGGGCAAGTTTTTCCTTTGTTTGAGGACTTTCTACATTAGCGCAGCGCCCTGCTCGAACAGTTGGGTCAGCCTGTGGACGTAGTGCCAGCAAGTCATGCCTCCGTCTGAGCGTAGCGCCAGCAAGTCGTGCCTCTCTTTGAGCGTAGCACCGATAGGGGTAAACGGGTTGTCGGGTCACCTTCTGTGCGCAGAGCCGGGCAGAGTTGGGTCTTGGGCGTGTTGTTTCACTTGTGCGTAGTGCCACCCCTTGAGCGCAGAACCACCTGGTGTATGTGTAGCGCCGAATAAATTTGACCTGTGGAGGAGGCTATTTGCACATCACTAGAGTCTGTGAGCATAGTGCCAGGGACTTGGCCCAAAAACTGTCTAAATTCTCCGAAATTTCTCCTAAAGGGTTTCTTTCTTTCTTCAAATGAAAAATGAGCTAAGAGGACATGTGGGATGCCTTTATACTTTTTGAAAAATAAATCAAAATCAAAAATAAAAAACCCACTTTTGCTATGTTTTGTTACTTTGTCATAGGATTGATATCCTTTTATGATTTTGATTCATATATTTGACCCCTTTTTTGCAAGTGACTTGAAACTTTTCAAAGTGATTCTCCTTTCTTTGGTGATGGTTTTTTGGAGAGATGAAGAGGTCCCTTTTAACCTTGAGGACCTGAGCACTGCCAAAAACCTGTTTCTTCTTGCACTGATAAACTGAAAACATGTTTTTATCCCTTTTGGCATCTATGAGTGTTAGTGAGTCTAAAAACATGTTTTTCTTACCTTCTTATTGATTGTGACAGTGACACATCCCTTTGACAAAGGCTACAATTTATATCTGCTATGTCTACCCTTGGCCATTTCTGGTTTGTTATAGGTGCCAGCGACACATTTTTTTTTGGTCTCCTTTGTCATTCTTGCAATTTGACAGTCTTAGTTACTCAACAACAAACTCCTGATTAGATTGATTTTCCATTTTGACAGTTAACCTTATGTTTTCTCCTTTTGAACATTTTTATGGAAATTAACTGTACTTGAAGGCTTAGTCTCCCTCATAGTGATACTCTCTGCATTTTCTCCTTTTGATGTAGTGAAGCACTGTTTCCTTAGAAAACCCTATGTAATATTCCTTTTTGGAATTTTCGGGAAAATGGCCCTCTAGGACGCTGTATAAGGAAGCCAATGTGAAAATAAGTTGAACCGGGACTTGGATCCCTTTGTTCACCCTTCATACATTAATATTCTAGAAGATGAGCTCAAATAAATAACCTTAGGAAGGTTATTCAGATCCTCCAAACCTGTATATCCCAAACAATGCTCAAAAGGGAGAGCTACAACAATACATAAACTTCTACAAGAAGCAGCAGTGAAATATCAATACATATGGAGTAATAAGAGTGCAAAGCCTTATATTATGTGCAGAAACAAATATATATACAAGAACTTGAGGCAAGTCCTCTTAAGTTAGGCTAAATCAGCCCCAAGACAAATGTACATGCAGAAATGTAAGCACCCAACTACACAACCCAGCAATAAGCCATGACTGCGCAATCCATAAGGGAAAATGATTGAAAACTGATATGTATACAAGGATATGACAATAATAGGCTCAAATAAAGTGGGAGAGCAAGATCTCAACCCCAGAAAATAATACTACCACAACCCTCCGAGGGATTGGCCAAAATACACTAAATGGAAAAATGCTGGAGTTGTTGGGTAGCAGCAGCAACTCAATAACAATACAAGAATGGGGAAGAATGGAAATGCTGCAAATGATGTAGAAACCTCCTCCAATGATCTTCTAAGAGAAAGGCTGCTCCCTTCACTGAAGATTACACTCTCCAACCTACAATGTGAACCCCTCCTGCAAGTGCCCACTGGAAATAACGCAATACAGGGAAGAGACTGCGCTGTGAATGAGATGAAACATATGGCCCAATGCCAAAATCTTGAAATAAGCTCTAGGATCTTCCCCACTAATCTCCCAAAGAAATAATGAGCTCCTCCTCTACAAAACTAGCTCCGGAAGTGGGTGATACTGAATCCCTCACTGCAACCCCAACAACTCAATGTTTCTGCCAAGCTGGAAAATGATGTAGTTGAAGATGGTCACCTTGGCCTCAAGCCTATATGTGAGGAGAATTAAGAACAGGTCCTCCAAAGCTTCCCAATGAAGGAGAGGAAACTTCTAAACAGAAATCTCCCTTGTGTTAAGCAGCACAAGCTATCCCAGTTGCACAACTGGAGAGAGCAGAGAAAATTCGAAATCTTCAACATAATGAGCAATGGCTCTCCTTTCCCCTTTTATGTCAAGAGAAAGCTTTCTTGTCATGGACCCTACCCATTAGGTTTTCTCTCATCCAATAATATTTCTCCTATGAAAACTGCGCTGTCCCACTAGGTGACTCACTCCCTCCATGCAGCATTGTTTGACTTGGTCAAACTGGACCTAGTATTATTAGATTTTCCCCTTTTCACACTAGGAGATGAACAATAAGCCACTTAAGTGACCCCCTTTGCACATTTGGAGTGTTTATTATGCTACTTCATGGGCCCCCTTACCCATTTTATTTTATTTATAAATAGGAAAGCAAAATTAATGGTCCAATTAACTTAATGAAAAATTTGGAACATTACACCCAAGGAATCACCTTCTGATATCTTCTTTAACCTTTTGATGTCATGATGGAGGCCCATCATCCTTATTTCACCCGCCTTTCTTATCCTTCCAAAACTTTAGTTTTTAGGGCTATTTAGAGAAAAATAATTAGTGTTGTCTTCTAAGTTCTCTATATCCCTTTCAAGTTCATTCATTTCTGTTCAGTTCACCTCACCTTTTTCCCTTTTTCATTTATAAATTCTTAAAACCTTCAATGTGTTCTTGGTTGCGTTGATGTGCCTTTGTCCTTGTGGCCTTTTTCATTGGCTTTTTGTTTGGCAACAATGTTTAGCCAATCAATCCTGAAAACCCTTATTCTCTTTAAACATAGGCATGTTGCCTCTCCTTTGTTGTGGATGTCTTTTAGTGAGGAACTAGCCTCTTACTTTACCTCATTTTCTACTGATGGCCATCTCAATCATTCATGCAGAAATGTCAACAAGGGAAGTTGTCCCTTGCAGAATTTTTTCTTGGCCAAGGAGGCCTTCCTTAAAGGATTTTTGGTCTATCTTGGGAAATCAAGTGTTGGCCCTCCTTTTCATTTAATTTCATCTTCTTGGCACATGTAAAACAGTGATCTTAGAATACCAAAACAAACCTACAACTTATGAAACCCTAAAGGACCTAGAGGAAGGCTTTTGGATTTGGCCTTTGGCTAAAAGCTTGGCTTTTGAGGTTTTCAAGTGTAAAACAGAGTTTTTGACAGACTTTATGGATTGCAAACCCAAAACTATTGATTTTGATTTATCTAAACAGCCTAGAAAGGTAGCTTGAAACCACCAATGCTTGAGGCACTTGGTGAATAGGGGAAAATGTTAGGCTACTTGGAAATTCAAGGTGGAAGTAGAAAGGTTCGGCAAGTCAAAACAGAGTGGTAAGGTCAGAGGTGGAAAAACACAATGAAAATGAGTGGCATGAGCCCATGATGGGTCTTCTGGGAGTGATAGGTTGAACATGACATGATAGGATAGTAAAATAGTGAAAAAATTATCCTAAGGATAATGAAGGCAATGAGATTTATAGAACTCACAATATTCATGAATTTTGTTTCTAGAAATCTAGGATTAGCATTTAGTCATCTATAAAAAGGAAAAAAATACTCATGACTAACAGTGGCTCCACTTGGGGAGGGCGGCTCCTTTTCAGGAGGTGTCCATAATCTCAGATCTCTAGTTTTATGAAGACCAATGCCTCATCCATTGGGTAGATTTTCCTTATTTCATTTGATGATGTTTCTTTTGAAGCTGTGATCTAAAAATTTGAAGGACATGTCAGCTTCAAACTTCATCTCTACCTACCCAACCTATTTGCCTAATATTTTTTATTTTTGTTTTCTTGGGTGCACTTGAACCGGCAAACCCTTGACATTTTCTTCTTTTGAAAGCAAAACAAACTATCTACTTCTACTCTTATTACCTCCAAGATTTCAGATTATGCTAGTGAACTCTTTTGTTCTCTACCTAGACTATTTGACTGCCAAGATTAAGTTGTTTGGCAGACTTCATTCTCTAAGCTATTGACATGAAATTGAAAGCATGGTTTAAATAAGGATTAGGAAATCTGACTTACCATGGGTTGTGGCATTAGGACAAGCCGCACACAAAGATTATTTTTGTACAAACAAAACTAGAAAAATAAGGGCTTTGATTTATTATTTGGTAGGCATCCCCATCTTCCTATTTGGTTCATTTTTTAGCATGTGGAACCAGTGTTTTTTATATCTAATCTATCCTTTTTGACAAGTCAAGTTTGAATGATTTGACAAACTCTCTTTCACTAACTTATCAACAATAAATTAATAACATGTTCAGCCATGATTAGGCTAGATGACTAAACAAGACTCTTTGAATAAGAAGTGGCATTTAGGCTTGCACACTTTCAGTACTACTATTTTTTTTGGGTATGGGGTTGTACCTCTTTTCAAATCTGCCCTCTTTTTCCTTTTTTCTATATTTTTGTGTTTTTTCTGATTTTTCTCATGCAATGTTATATACAATGAATGAAAGTTCTAAACTAGGGCATTTGAAAGAAATGGTACTTGATCATCCTGTCATCGACAGGATCTCCAAACTCTCTTTCATTCAGCTTTGGTAAACAAAAAACATTTCTACCCCTATTGGAATGCATGATGTGAAGGTTTTCCCACAAACTCTGAAACTTGTCATGTTTTCTTTTATACCTTCTCATCGATTTCTGCTTTTGAACTTGGTCTCTGCTAAAGAACTCTCTTAGATGAACAAGGTAGTCTTTATGAGTTTTAAAACAGACAATGATGTCATCAATGTATCTCATGGTAGAATAGCTAAATTCAGGAGCCATGGATCTTTGGAAAGTAGCTTCAACACTCCATGACCCAGAAGGCATTTGATCATACAAGTAGGTACCCCAAGGTGCTTTGAAAGTGGCTTCATGTTGATTTGTGGGAAGTATTGTCACATGTTTGTACTCTGAAACACTATCAGACAATGACATCTTTTTAGAACTTTTTACCCTTTACAACATATGATTGTTTTTGAAGAAAGGGTGTTTGTTCTTTAGGGAGGTTTGATCTAGATCTCTAAAGTCTATATATAGCCTACATCCCTTTGTCTTCTTTCTTAGTGAAACAATCTATTTCAAAGATTTCTGATTTTCCTTAAAAGTGATCATACTTTGAATAATGTTTGTGTCAAAAGTGTTTGAACTATCATCACTATATGCAGAAGCATACTCAAACTCCTTGCATAGTCTTATATATTTCAGTTTTGTGTGTAGCGACAAAGTTCTGGATAACTTGATCACTTTGGGTCTTTCTGGGCTGCCTACATTGCACTCCTCTATATCAATTCTAGTAGATACTCATTTAGGGTCCCTAGCAACATTTGTGGGATTCACCAACTCTTATTAAGGGACAAAACTCTTTGATGATGAGTTTTCTATGTAAGGAAAAACCTTAAGACTCTATTGACCCAAATTCCTACATATTTCTTTTGTGTGAGGGTATTTAAGTACTTCTAGTTTGGAAAAAGGGAAAGGTTTAGTTTTTGAGGTTTGTCCTTCATTTGAGAAATCTAATTCAGATCTAAACTGATTTTGGATTTTGAAATTTCATTTTTAGTTTGCAGAAAGTTAAGTTCAGTTTCATCATCATGTTGTAGTTCAGGGCTGATATAGTTTTGGTTGTTGAGTTCTTGATTTGAGGATAGATTTGACTGTTATGGTGGGCTTGGATCTTTGTCATTTTCATTCACTTGTTCATCAATGTCATTTTAATTATACAAGATGAATGAGTCTAAGTCTGAATGAATGGAATAGATAGGGGTGTTGTTTGGCCTATATAGGCTACTTACCATATACTTCATGTGGGACTCCTGGTATAACCTCCTAGTTTGATTGAAGATAGGGATAGTAGCATATGACATGTCAAGTTGGAGGTTCCCCTGAAGCTTGGCTCCCCAAGATCTGGATAAAATCATGCCATACTTAGGGGGAATGTTAGCAAAAACTATGTCCATGAATAAGTTCTTAGCAGGTATTTGTGCCAGATTGACACAAAGATCCTTGATTAGGCCCAAACACTTGACTCTACTTGAATCGAATGAGTACCAAGTCTTTGTAAGGTTTATTAATTTCTAGGCCAAATCTCTCCATCACAACTTTAGGCATGAGGTTGTGAGAGGCACCGGAGTCTAGCATGGCATTAGTCAATATTTTTTCATGTATGTTTAAGCTAACATAGAAAGGGGGAATGGCTCCTTCCTGGTATTTTCCTTCTACTTCTGGACCAAACAACAGTTCTGGTTTATCATCTGTCAAGTTTAAAGTATTAGTATCATTTCCTATGTTCAGGACCTTTAAAATTTGGGACATATACACTTCTTGAGTAACCAGTTCAGTTAGTGGTATGGTTATCTTGATTTTGGAAATCTCTCCTTCAAAGCTGAAAGGTATTTGTGTTTTGGGTATATTTACATCAGCTTTATCAGCCATGAACTTTTCTACATTTTTAATTTGTTGATTCTGATTTGGGGCTTTAGACAATAGAATTTTTTCAGGGCCACTAGTAGAGGCACTAAGGCAGATTGGGTCACAATTTGGCTGGCTGATTTTTTCTTTGTTTGGATCATTTTTCTTAGCCATAGTGTTTATATTGCTTGTTTCCTTTTTAGGGGTGTTTTCAGGGGTTTTCGTAACAACAATTTCTATATTATTTTTCTTGGGAGCATCTTGGTTCTTTTTTCTCCTAAGGTCATATTGCCTATGGACCTCCATTATGACATTTTAAAATCCTAAGCGGTAGTCTTCAGAATCCTCATGGTTTATTTCAGTTTGATATGAGGAAAAGAAACCTTGTTCTTCTTCAGTGAGAAAAACATCATCTTCATTATCAGAGCCTATCAAATTTACATGGTTTTCTTCTGGCTCCGTAATTTCTCCTTCTTCTTCATGTACACAGTTTTGTTGAAAGGGAGGTCTGATTTGTTGGTCACTTTCCCTTTGTTTGATTTGAGGAGTGTCTCTTTTGAAGTTTTGAGCTCTATTTCTGTTTTGGGGATTTTCTTGGTTCTCCCTAGGAGGTGCCCTTTCATTCAAGTTTATCCTTTATATCATTCTCTCCATTTTTCTCATTAGGCTGTCCATTTTGGCTATGGCTTCATCTTTGTAAGTGACTCTTTTTTCCGACCTCACCCTAACCCTGCTTTCAATGAGGTTGGCTTTTGCACTAATAGCTTCCCTTTGCATTTCTTCTAAAGTTGTGGGTTCTCTCTCCCTCAACTGGTAGGTCATGTCCAGATCAAAGCCTTCTTGAAATTTCACTATTGCTATGCCTTGTGGGGGTTTCATGTGAGGTGGGAGGGCATTGTAGAAACTGTTAAATCTAGTACAATATTCTTGTACACTTTCCCCCGCATTCCTCTTGAGATTGTTATATTCTGAAAGAATTTGGAGGCGGTTTTTCTTGATTTCCCACTTGTTTATGGAATTTTTGTAGAGGGAAGGGAGATCATGCATGGTGTTAGGATTTAATTCTTCGAACCATTTTTTGGCTTCTCCTCCTAAGCTTTGTGCAAAGATCCTCATTTTAATGGTTTCCTCTTCCAACTCCATATAGTTAAAGCATCATTTATTTTGTCTACATGTTGTTGGGTGGTGGTTGAGTCAGATCCTGTGAAATGAGGGATCTTGGATTGGTAGTCATTTGGAAAAATCACTAGAGGTTGAGGTAAAACCAGGGAGGCATACCAAGCTGCCATGATGGGAGCTAATGGAGGATTTACAAGAGAAGGGTTTGTGAAAGGAGGTGTAGGATGAGGTGGAGTGGTTTTCACAGTGGTGGTATGGATGGGTGTGGTGGAAGTACTTGGACCAGCAAAATGATTCTGATCAGATTTATGATGGAAAGAGCTAAAGTGATGGAGAAGCTGAAAGTCGGGTGGAGTGGAAGGAGAGGCTTCTCTACTAGAACTCTGCTGCAAATCTATGGGCTCAAGTTCAGTCTGGTCAATATCACTTTGTGACTTGGTTCTGAAAATTTCCTTTGTATGGTGCAAGTCAAACTGGGGATCTTGCAAGGATGTACGATGTTCAGGGATAGAGCTTGCTCTATGAATGGTCCTAACAGTAGTTAAGTTTCCAGATTTAGAAGTTTGCCACAAAATATTTTCTGGGTCATCAACTATTGTGGGAGGGTTTGGGTCTGGATGAGATCTGGTATTGATCCTTTGTGAAGCCAAATTTCAAACTCAAAATGTAGAGAGGCTGAAAGTTTAGGACTGTTTTTGGAAGGCTGACCTCTCTTAATGCTTGGTAAACTCACAGAGTATGGGACTAGGCTTCTAAATTTCTCCAGGCTGATTTGACACAATCCTAGGGAAGTCTGATGAGAACTAGTGAAGTATAGGCCTACTGGAGGCTAGTGGAGTCGCCAGGTGGATGTTTTTAGCTATTTTGAGGATATGTGTGTATGGTCCACCACAAATAACTGACAAAAAACCAATCTAGGGATGTTTTTTGGGGTTTTCTGAGTTCCTTTAGGGATACTAAGATTGTCACTAACTCAAAGGTCCCATCATGATCACCATTGAGTTAGTGATAGTGATGAGGTGGCTATAAATCAATGTGTTATCACTCATAAAAATGAAGCATCAGTTGACGAAGTCCTAGAGGTTCATGTGTCAATGGTGGGGTCATATATTTATTTTTTCATTACTTGGTCAAGGGAAATTTTGAATTTTTCTTGTTTAAATCTTACCCTAAGGTCTAAACCCACTCACTTTCAAACTCCCTCCTGTCACATCACTCATCATTTTCTGACTAATTTCAATTTTCAAGATTTTTGTACCAAAAATTCCATTTTATCCAAGAATCCCTACTTTTGTAGTGCATTTAGTGTAAAATATGCAGAAAACGCTACGAAACTGGCTAATAGTTTCGTAGCAAATGTGAAGTATTTCTTTGTTTTCTGGTTTTGAGAAGTCAAATTCAAAGGTGGTTTCTGAGCATCCGAAAACGAATTTTGGAAATCGGAAAGAGGTTTTTCTTCATAACATACCTAACTACAAAAAAATCTCTCATTTTCTTCAAATTCATTAGGAGGTGGCAGAAATTGATAAATTAAAATGCGCTACGAAACTAATGTCACTAAATTGTCTTGTACATGACTGTTTAGCAGCCAACTTCAAGTTCATGTTCTAGACAAATGAAAAAGTTTTTTGGATTTATAAAAGAGGTTTGTCTTCAACATAGCCCCAGCTAAAAAAACCTTTCTCAATGTTTTCACAAGTGTTATCAGTTGGGCGATACAAGGATTTCATTGAAGCCCTATTTTCAGAAATAGGGTTTTCCTGTTTTACACATGTTTTGAAAATGCAGTTTCTGGACAGTAGGAAATGTGTTTCAAAAAACCAAGAGAATTTTTTATTCAATAAATAATGGCATACAAAAAAACCCTTCAGTTTCTCAAACTACATCATTTATTAGGATATATGGGCTCTGTTCCAAGATCTATTTCTCAAAAAAAAAATAGGAAAAATTTGCAAGGATGTATTAATTATGAAAGAAGAGATTGACACTTCAAGGAGCCTAAAGTGAGTTGGTTTATGGTTAAAAAATATTAGTTATAGGTTTTTGGCACTTACAAACTTTCATTTGACAAATTTATGAAAAAATATGCATACTCAGCAGTTTCGTAGCGCTTCCAACCTTAAAAAGCAGAAAAGCACTACGAAACTGTTGTAGCTGCCTTTTTTGTTTCCTTTGATCAATATTTAAGGGGTTAAAGGCTGAGTTAAGACCTTAAATTGCTATGAAGGATGTTTTTTATGATAAGGAACCTTATGCAAAAGGAAAGAGTTAAAAATTTTGAGGATAAAGGCTTGTTTTAAAGCGCTACGAAAGTGCACTACGAAACTGCCTTACTTTGGTAGCGCACTGTGTTTTAGTCTTTTTAGCAGGTCTTGGAGCAGTTTTTGGATAGCTAGAGATCATGAAATAATTGAAGACCATGTCAAGCAATTATTAAATACTCAAGGACCGCGAATTCAAGACCAGATGATAGCCAAAATATTCAAAGCAGAAGAAGACCATTTACCTAAAAAGAAAGGTTTTGTTCCCTAGTTTTAGGAGGTTAGTTAAGTGGTCACAAAGTGGTGAATCCCATCATCTAAATTTGACCATGTGAAAACGTACTTGTCAAATATGTAATTTATTTATTAGATAAGGTTGTTAAAGATAATAATGAAGAGCACTAGTAGAAAATGATGAAATTAATGACTAGGTGACTAAAAAAGTTAGTCACCACAATTATTTCAAGTGAATTACTACTAAATTTGAGCAATTTTAAGTCACCGAACTAAAAATGACTAACTTAAACGACTAATTTAGTGTAGGGATAAAATATACGACTAAATAATAAGTGACTAAACTTAAAACGACTAACATAAATGACTAATTTAGTCTAGGATTAAAATATATGACTAGATAATAAGTGACCAAATTAATAATGATCAACATAAATAACTATTATAGTCCAAGAATAAAAATATGACCAAATAATAAGTACAACAAGTATATGAATTAGTCATTTTTTTTAGTAATTTTTAATTGTGTCACTCCAGAAATGGAAAATTGAAATTTTGATACCGAAATGTTACATTTCACCACAGGGGTCTTTGAATCCAGTTGCGCTATTAAAATTTAGAGACAAATGGGTCTATGAATCCATCTACAGTGTTAAAATTATGAATAGTATTTTGTCTCTAAACTTTAACACTGAAAATGGATTCAGATAACCCCCTTCTTTGAATCCATTATATGCAGTGTTAAATTTAGAGACAAAGGGGTCTTCGAGTCCATCTGAAGTGCTAAAATTTAGAGACCCTCATCCGCAATGTTAAAATTTAGGTAGATGGATTCAATAACCCCCTTAAAGGGGTCCATGAATCCATCTATAATGATAAAATTAGAACACTTTTATACAATCACTACTAAACCAGCGTAGAAGTTGCTATTAAAATGATTAACCACAACACATATTAACATAGTTAATATCCTTGTCATAAATAGAAAAAATAATATATATTTATCATTAGAGTAACTTTAGCTACATTTGAGATGAATTGAAATGACTTACACTCTAACCCAAGAGTATATTCAATATGTTGCAATTCTATAATAATAACATACGATTTAGAAAGGGTCAAGGCATCTCTAAATACACATGTGGGGTGGTCGCATTCCTTGGGGAAACTGCCCTTATAGATTGAAAGTCATGTTCTTTTTCACTTCTAGGAAAATTTTATAGAGAAATCCAACACTAGTAATTAATCAAAGTGATTTGAGCTATACTTGAGACAAAATGGAATGATTGCCACTATAACCCAAAAGTATATCCAATATGTTGCTAGTATATACTAATAGCACGTGATTTAGTGAGAAAGGTCAAGACATTTGGAGATACTCTTGCGAGGTGGTCCTACTCTTTAGAGGCTTCTACTTTTCCAATATTATAAAGATAAGACAAATGTCTCATCAATAATTTGAACTTAACTAAGGGAAATAAAGAACTAAACAAATACTACAACATTGATAATAATCAATTAAACTAACCAACCAACCAAATAGTTACTCTTTTTCCCTTAATAATATTTTTTACCCTAATTTATTATCGCTCTTGTCAAAATTTCTCCACAAATAAATATTACCCCTTCATGATATCTAACATAATTGTCTCTTTTTACATATAAAAGTTTTATTTTTCCAACCATTAATAAAATACTATTTTATTTTGTTAACTCAAATATAAAATATATATTCAAATTTTGTTAAAAACCATATTTGAAAACAACACAAATAAAAACCGTGAACATTATTTGAAGCCACTAGAGAATCCCACCACACGGAGAATTCAATAGTTTTCAAAAATCGCGCCTAATTCGTGCAAGCAGCAATGACATTAAAATTTTTGAAGACGGCTTCTATGGAGCGTGGCGGGAAGTAGCAATCACATTAAAAAATAATTTGAGGAGGAAGGCCTGTATGGAGCGTGGTCGGAAGAATGAGGGAAATGACATGCGGACGATGCACAGCTAGCAGGAAGCAGCGATCACATTAAAAAAATCAAGGAAGGCCTCTATGGAGCGTGTCGGGAAGAATGAGGGTAATGGGATGCCGACGATGCATAGCGTGGTGGGAAGAATGAGGGAAATGGCATGTCGATGATGCATAGAGTGGCGGGAAGAATGAGGGCAATGGCATGCCGACGACCCACAATTCAGGAGACAAGGCAGTGGTATTTGAGAAGACTATTTTTCTTTTGTTATAACTGACGAGACTAAATGGTACAATGAAATGACCCATTGCAAATCATTTTGTCGAGTCATAGTAAGAAAAATGACCATTAGGGCTTTCGGGTGGAGGATCAGTTCTTGAAGAAGAACCTAGACCTTATTGAAAAAAAAATCTAGCCCACTTTTCCACACTTTCTGATCCATTGAATGGTTGATTCAGAGTCTAGAGGTGTTAAATGCAACTGGTCTTTACTCTTCTACTCTTGCTATGGTTCTACTCCCACAGGGAAACTCCAATCTTGGTATGAACAATGAAACTAAATGTAAATTGTGGGTGATTTCTGCTGTTACCGATTGCTATTATTTATAAGATGATCATTCCTAACAATTTTAACTGGTGCAGTTTTCGTTGGGATGGCCTTCTCTTATGGTCTATCATTGAACACATCATTTGTTAAAAGTATACAAAACCTAGAACACATCAAACAATACATGCACATTCCTAGTGAGGCCCAGCTATTATAAAAGATCACAGACCACCAGATAATGGATAAATTCGTGGCAATATAGATTACCTAGCACAAACTACCCCATACCACCAGGAAATAATTTTATGTACAAGTTCCAAGTGAAGGATAAGATAGGTAGATACTATTAATTTCCATCATTGTATCTACAGAAAGCTGTAGGGGGCTTTGAAAGACTAAATGTAGCTAGCAGGGCCCTGATCCTTGTTCTATTCCCTCCGCCTGATGGTGATATAACTCTGCTTATAGGTGACTAGTGCAAAACCAACGTTTCAGTAAGTTATTAATCCTTCCCTGAAACATGTACATATCTTGAAATTAAAGAGACTGGCTATGTTCAACTTCAGCCTGTCCACCATAATGCTCTCTTGCAATGTACCAATATCTGACTATATTCTATCTTTGGGCAGATCTTTGGAAGAACACTTGATGTGGGCAGATCTATTGGTAATATTGATGTTGTTCACATTAATGGTCGTGGGCTACCAAATGAAATAGCAAATATACTGGAACAAGGTACTTATCGTTGATCTCTATCACAAGGCAGTTTGTTAGATTTAGTATAGGTGTGTCTATCCTTTCAAAAATTCACAAGATCTTCTTTATTTTGATTTTATATTATGGCTATTGAATACATTGCTTCTTCTCTTAAGATGTATCTAAAATGACCCATCTGTTCATTAAGTTTTTTGTGCCAATCTTTCAAAGAGATGATAAACAAATTCGTGATAATGACTATGCACCCATTTAGTTGGGATGCATTTATTTGATTAAACAGAGTTTGAGAAGTCATTTTTAGGAATATTAGGATGTGAGAAGTAAATACTATGTTCAAAGCTATAATCATGCAAAGAAATTCAAAACAAAACATGAAACAAGTTTTCAACAACATGGTAACAGCTCACCCTCTTACAATGATCATAATCGTCAAGAGACATTTCACACATGTTAAATATTTCCCAGTCCATCTGAATATATGTAAGAAAATATAATGAATCAAGCACAATAGGGCAGAAAATACTAGCACGACTTGAATTTGGCCAATGTAAGGATTCCAATGCAATCCTTTAGTGCAGACTCAAATTATTTCATGAATCCAACACAATGAACAACCCAAACCCAAAAACTGACTCAAGAAAATGAGTGCATAAATAAATACAAAAATCATCTCCTTACAATGCTATTCCTCCATCGAACCTAAAACTACCAAGGCATATGCATCCAACTCTCCTTCTAGATAGAATTACCAAACGTCCAAAATTCTAGAAGCACTTCCTGTGAATAATTGAGGGGCCAGACTCATCATATTCTAATTTTTAAATCCACATCTGTAATACACATAACAAGTGCAGATTTTTAGGTGAATCCAAAACTTTTTCCCTAATAAAATTAAAAATCAATATTTATCAAAATTTAATTTTATCAAATTCGTTTCAAATTGGCTTAGATGTCATTCTTATTATGTTGGGCCAACTGTTGGAGACCTTGCGGTGGTGGAATTGTGTTTTTGATAAAATCTCCCACCTCATTATCCTCTAATACTATCATGATCCTCCCTTTCCAAGAGACGATGTTAGAGGATCCCTCTCAATAGTGATCTACTCTCAATACTTGGTAGGCCATCCTGCTTCCCACAAAAACCTTGTAGTCCTTCACAATAGGCTGAAATGTACATATACTAATTTAAATCTAAGGATTCCATTTGTAGGTGAGGAAGAGAGTGGAGAAATAAAAGAGACCTAGATAACTAATATAGGTCCACAGAAAAATAAATCAATCACTCTGAACTCAAATATAATACCTTCTGTATTGATACATATAGTGGTAAACTCAACTACGCTTGATTGGATCTATATTAATGAAGTTACCCCTCCTGAATTTGTTTAGAAAAAATTCTGTCAGGGGATTTGCTTGGGCGTGAGGCCCCCAAGGCTCAGAGAAGCCCAAAGAGACATTAAAATTCCCTCCCAGGATTATCATAAAGTTGTTTATGAGAGACTTTGAGAAGAAAGAGTTCCAGAAGCTTACTCTATCTTTGCAGGGGTCATAGATATTTATAATGGAGAATTGTAACCCAAGATCAGAAGAAAGATCTCGTCCCTGAGAGCCAGATCAGAGCCCCAGGAATTCAGAAGTTTGATGCTCCGATCTCTGAATCCCAAATCCAATCCTCCCGATTTCCCAGATGCAAAAAGGGCCAAAAAAGACCACCAAGGAAGAATTTGGGTTAAAAACTTCATCACCATGTCCCCTTCACCCATGTTTCTTGAAGCAAGATAATGTCGCAATGCACTGCACTAAAAAGACTTTTTAGAGCCAGTTTTTTGTGGGCACTGGCCAGCCCTCTACAGTTGTAGGACATCACAATCATCGAGAAACCATGACAGGGGACATCGCTGTTCTAAGCGCCCCTTTAAGGGATAATTTCTTGCCATCATCAATATCAAGTTTTTCTTTCAACTTTGCTTTGGAGATGTTCGATTTTCTGCCTCTCGTTTTATTAGGAACAAATGGTTCCAAGTGGATCCCAAGACCTCCAATAGGGATAACAATACCATATTTTTTTTCTCTCGGCCTGAGGTTATAATGAGGAATTTCAATAGGGCACACAGGGCCCGAGGGATGCTCTTCAAGTAATAGGGGAATGTCGGATAAATATAACTCAGGAATGGCAGAGATGATACTTTCAAGAGCTATAAGATCAGAAACGAGGGAACAAGACTCAAAAGGTTTATGGCTGGAGGGACTAAGCTTGAGACAAACAGACCGAGGAAATAAATTAACAGACATAGGAGTAGTAGGGGGAGTATTAGTACCCACGGGAAGAGGCAGCTGTCGCGTGAGTTCCACTTCGCCCTGACTTTCTCGAGCTGTGTCTACTGCTTCCGCCTGTCCCCCTTGTGGTGGCAGCTAAATTTCCATGGGATCAATGAAGCCATCATGCTGAGTATCCAACTCCTCCTATTTTACCTCGACCTCCACCTCTTCCCCAAAAATGCCCTCAAGTTTGGCCTCTTCCCGATGTCTCTTGCGTCTACGGAAGCTTAAAGGACAATCCCTTGCCAGATGACCATACTTATGACAATTATGGAAAAAGAATGCTAACTTCTCACAATCCAGAATCTGAGAGAAAGAGTGGCCATGCACTTGAATCTGTATCATATCTGCTAGCCCTTTTCTTGGGTCCAACCGAAGTAATATTTGAGCAACCTTCCTCTCTTTTGTCACCAGGAATGACATATCCGCTTCAAGAAATGTGCCCAACATATTTCCAATGACTCTGAGCACTCCCATTGACCAGAGTTGGGGCGCGAGGGCCGACAGACGCACCTAAACCGGTATTTCTTCGAGCCTTTCTCTTTGTGTGTCGAATAATGGCATCCATTTTTTGAAGAATATTAGGGAATTGCCAAAGCCCCAGTTCCTTTCCAGAACCCATTCTACTGCTTCTTCATTTGTGAACCTGACCATAAACCAACCTTTGGTCAAGATGATAACCTTTGTTTGAGTGGTTAGACCTCCACTCCAAGACTTATGTATCCACTTTGCGATATAATTTGAGGAATATTGACAACCTTTCGCACGCCCCACCGGGATAAGTTCTGAGGTTGCTAAGGCCTTGTCCAATGGAATTTCCACTCCCAATACCAAGTTTGGCCTAACCTCCTTCCTGATTACTTTCCCCTTCTTTCTCTTGGAGCCAAAGGTCTGCCCAATACCAAAAGAAGTGATAAGAGCTTCATCATTATGTAGTTCTTCCTCAGGGGGTTATTCTAGCAAAGAAACTGGCGACCCGCTGCTCTGAGGAGGTGCCTCGACTCCTGGAGACTGAATCTTGGGGTCAAGAAGCGGGTGGTTCTCTTTCAGCCCCAGAGAGATGCCATTATCTATTCCTTGGATTTTCTGAGAGAAGATATTACCTTCCTACCTACTTTCTTCTGTAGGCCGGAAATTTGTATATGACTCCTCCAAAATTGAGAATCCTTTAAACAGATTGTAAATTTAAGTAGATGTTCTATGCTTGATGCAACTTTACTTTCTTCTCAATACTAGACAGCAATCACATAAATCATTAAGTAAAATGCTGATAGAACATGCCAGTAGATCGACAGAAGACAAGCCAAAAACAAATAAGTGTGTTGGTGCGTTATGGCGGTCAACAGGATGCTTCAACTAGAAAAGTATCAATTGGTTAGTTAACCAGCAATGTCACACAACCCTCAGATCAGCCAAACAGTCAACTCAAAAGTCAACCCAAAAAATTCAACGCCGCCCCAGAAAAGTCAACGCAGAACAACAGTAAGTAAAAGTCAATGCAACACATTCTACGGTTAGCTTTTGACCTCGGTTTTTGTGCCAAAATTTACAGACTACAGAAATCGAAGTCTATGCCAAAATTTAGCTCCTTTTGACCATGCGTTGACCAAAGTCAACGCTAGTCAAACTTGCGGTGGAAACCCTAGCTACAGAAGAAAATGTCTTCTTCCTTCTCCCACATGTGAATCACAGATTACCTCCAAGTAGCTTGAACCAATAAGAAGTGGAGAGAGAAATATGTGTGGTGAGGAGATGAGTGAAATGTCCTCCAACGTTGACTTTATTTATATCCATCACTGAGGGTGTGTGACACATTTGCTGGGATACAAAACCTTAAAGCTGACTTGCACATATTTGAATATATTAGAAAATAAATTCAAAATAAATGTTCTGCTCATCGGATCAAGATGATCTTTAGATCAATATTACAACTCTCCGAAAGAGGAACCCAATAAAAATATTGGTATCTTCATCTGAGCATCACAACATGGATTTTGGACCTAGTTGTCCAATTTTAACACTCCCTCTCAACTAGGGAGAACTCCATCCACTTGTGCAACTCAACATCGTGCATCATCCCATCGTAACTTGCTTTGCTGGCTCTTTATTTCAGAACAGAAGTGGGTTAGTCACAAAGCCATCATTCCCTACTGCCAGATTTAGCCCAGAGATCTGAAACCTCTACAGGACTCACAAAGAGTCTCATACCAACCCAAAGTTGGTTTATCTGACCCGAAGTCAATAGGAGGTCCTAAAACTCTCTAGACTTGATCCCAGATCAAGTAGTTGGACCATGCCATCTTAGATAGAGAGTACGACAATCTCTGATGCGTCCATCAGTCTTTCCTACTAGTCTCTAGCTTTTCCCACCTCATTGGCCAAATGAGAGATACTTCCCATGAGCCCTGAACTCAATGGGTAGGATGCATACAGGGCATAGATAATGAGAGGTAAACCAACTCAATCATCACAATGGTGGGGCCCAAGCACACCAACAAGGTTCGACAAGCCTAGCTTTGTGGTTGCTTATAGCTCCGAGAAGTTATCCCTAAAGCCCCCTAGAACTCCCAGAGCTCATCATCCAACAGGACCCTCATCATAGGGTTGTTCCACAATACCAAGACTCTCACGGAAGGTTAGGAACTTGACCTTCCCTAGGGGCTTTGTGAGAATATCTGTGACCTACTCATCAGTTCCTATATGATCGAGCCTTACGGCATGTCGCTGTACCATATCTTGGATAAAGTGGTACCAAATATCAATATGCTTGGATCGATCATGGAACACGGGATTCTCGGACAAGAGAATCCCACTTTGGTTATTATAGAGTATCACGGTGGTATCTAGCACATGCCCAAACAACTCACTGAAGAGCTTTCGCAACTAGACTGCTTCACAACAGGCCATACTCACTGCAATGTATTCGGCCTCCGTGGTGCTCAAAGCCACTGACTTATGCTTCTTGCTCATTCATGATATCGAAGCAGATCCAAGTGTGAAGCAGCATCCCGATGTGATTTTACGATCCACCACACTGCCAGCCCAATCGGCATCAGTATATCCAAGGAGTGTCATGCTCTCGGCAGTGTATCTCAGCCCATGGTTTATCGTGCCCAGAAGATATCTCAGAAGATTCTTGGCACCAACCCAGTGAGTGTGATGAGGCTCAACCATCTGTTGACTCAAATTGTTCACTGCAAAACATATATCTAGACGGGTTTTCACTAAGAATATCAGGGCCCCTACGAGTTGATGATACTTAGTAGGATTTTCCAATACGGGCCCAGCAGCGCTGCCACTTAACTTCTTGAAGTTGAGCTCCATCAGTGTCAACACGGACTTACATTCCACCATACCAAATCTTTCCAGAAGCTTCACAATGTATTTTCCTTGAGAAAGGAAAATCTTGCCAGTTCTCTGCCAGACCTCCAGGCCTAGGAAGTAGTGCATCAGTCCTAGGTCCTTCATCTCAAACTTAGCAACGAGCGCCCCCTTGCACTGATGAATGAGAGGGTCAGCACCTGTCAGGAAGAGGTCGTCCACATACAACACTAGAATGAGAGGCTTCTCTCTATCAACCTTGAAGTAAAGGTTCGGATCAACATTAATATGAGTGAAGCCCAACTTCATCAGGTAGCTATCTATCCTCTCGTACCAAGCTTTGGGTGCTTGCTTCAGCCCATAGAGGGCTTTATTCAACCTGCAGACATAGGTGTCTCGATCCTGGACTTCGAACCCCAGAGGTTTCTCTACATACACCTCTTCCTTTATCGCACCATGTAGAAATGCGGTCTTCACATCCATCTCATGAAGACTCCACCCTTGCGTAGCACTAAGGGATATGATAGATCGAATGGTGGTATATCGTGCCACAGGTGCAAATATGTCATCATATTCTATGCCTTCCTTTTGAGAGAAGCCACTGGCAACGAATCTTGCCTTGAACTTTTCAACACTTCCATTAGATCCGTGGTTGATCTTGTAGAGAAATTTTGAGGTGACAACTGCTTTGTCCTCTGGTCCTGGAACCACATCCCAAACATCATTCTTCATTATGGACTCATACTCTTCGTGCATAGCATCCTTCTAGAATTTATGCTTTATGACTTCCTCAAAATATCCAGGCTCGGATTGTACAATAGTACTCATGGCCGCTAGATACCCTTGGTATCTACTCGACTTCTTGCTTTCACAGAATGCCCCCCTTGGGGCCATATGTCCCTCAGCATCCTCAAGAGTGTCCCTGAGCCATGATGGTCTCTTCCCTAGTGAAGGAGGTGGATCAATCGGGACCATCGGTCCTTCAACATCAAGCATCGTCTCATCCTTCGGTTCTTCTTGATTTCCAGGCCTTACTTCATGATCTTCCTCAGATCTCAGAAGATTGACTACTTTCTTCAGGGAAGCATCTTTGTCAAAAGTGACATCGTGGCATATATCCACTTCCCTTTAACCAGGCACATAGACTCTATAGGCCTTCGAATTTTCGTTGTAGCCCACAAACATTCCTTTCTTCCCAGAAGCATCCAACTTGCTCCTCTTCTCTTTCGGCACATGAAAATAAACAGGACATCCAAAAACTCTAAAATGTGAGACGTTAGGTTTCTTAACAATGAAAACCTCTTCGGGAGTTTTGGAGTCCAGAGTGGAATGCGAGCATCGGTGTTGTATGTACATAGCAGTGTTCGCAACTTCTCCCCACAGAAAAATTGGTAGACCTTGGTCACATAACATGGCACGGGAAACTTCCACAATGCTCTTGTTATTTCGTTCAACAACAACATTCAGCTCAGGAGTATAGACAATTGTGGTCTCCCTCTTGATGCTAGCTTCTCTGCAAAATTCCTTGAACTCGTTTGTCTCATATTCAGTGCCATTATCGGTCCTCAAAATCTTGATCTTCTTCCCTGTCATATTTTCCACCAAGGCTTTTAAGGTACATAACCACATGAAATCCTCATCCTTCTTCTTCAAGAAGTATATCTAGTTTTTGAGAGAGAATTCATCTATGAACGTCATATAATAAGAACATCCTCCCAAGGATGTCACGGGCAGCATACTAGATAGATCAGAATGGATCAATTGCAAGACATCAGATGTCTTTGTGACTCTTGAGGGGAAAGGTCCCCTTGTATGCTTTCTTTCGACACAACCCTTACATACACCTTTATGATTATTTGAAAACTTGGGCATCCTTGTCACCACCTTCCTTGCTTCGGGAAGGGCCTTGTAGTGAAGGTGTCCAAACCTACGGTGCCATAGTTCAGTTTATCGGATAGTATCACATGTCATTGCTCCCAGTGGACTTCCTCCAACTTGGTAGAGTGTATCAACTCTAAACCTAATCGTGATAGCTTCCTTGAAGCTCTTCTTCCACATGCGGACCTTTCCATCGGTGAATGCCACATTGAAACATTTGTCTTCCATGGCTGATATAGACACAAGGTTCTTCTTCAAATTTGGTACATAGAATACATCTTGCAAGTGGAGGACTTGACCTTGAGACAAGTGGAGGGTCATAGTCCATGTCCCTTTCACGGGATATGTGGAATTATCTCCAAGGATAATTTCCAGATTGGTATCCTTCTCAACTATATCAGAGAGTGCTTCCTTGAACCCAGTGATGTGCCTTGAGGCACCACTATCTATCAACCAGACATCCATAGTGTCGGGTAGAGATGCAGCAGAGAGGGAAAATACAAGAATGTATTCATTTCTTTTATCAACAACATTTGATTCTTCATACTTGGAGTTTCTTGACCTTTTGAAAGGTTGACCATTTCCGCTAGAGGGAGCCTTCCTCTTTCCCTTGAACCTATTGTTCCTTTGATTGCCATTCCTCCGGTTGTTATTGTTGTCATCACCATTAAAAGAATCCTTCTTGAATGGGCATTCTCTAGCATACTAACTTGGCCTATGACAAGTGTAACACTTGCCCTTCTTTCCTTAGGCCCATGCTCTTCCTTTGTTTTTTTGACCACCAAAGTTCTTCTTTCTAGAGGGAGCAACGTAGGCAACATTTCCTTCATTTTCATACTCCTTCATTCTTGTCTCTTCTTGAACGCATCTCGATAGTACTTCGTCAAAGTCAGGTATCACATTATTATTGAGAATGGTAGTGTTGAACACATGCCATTCAGATGAGAGTCCTCCAAGTGCGGTGAGTACCATATCTCGATCAGCTATTGTCTCCCCAATAGCTAGCAGATTGTTCCAGATCTCGGTCAGCGTCAGAAAATATGATTGAACAGACTCATCCCTACCTTTCTTTAGATTCTTCAATTGATCCTTGTAGAATAGGACTTGATTCGCATTGATGGCCTTGAACATGTGGACCAACTTTGGATGTTCCCAGCTCAGAGATGTAGGCAACCAGGCTCTGGTGAATTGAGTCCCTAATCATCAGCTTTGCTTTGATCTCCCCCTTCTTATATTTTGTTTTGGTAGTAGCAGTAACAGTGGATGGAGGTTCTTGTATTTTACCCTGCACATAGTCCATGACATCTTGGTCTTCGAATTTAAGATCCAATGTCATATTTCAAGCATGGAAGTCATCCTTCCCAGTCAATTTGTCATCCTTCTTGAAGCCATAGTTTGTGGAACCCATTTTCTTCTTCGGTGATTGCTACAAATTAGGGCTTTGTCTTCACCTTAGCTCTGATACCATGTAAATTTATGTAGATGTTCTATGCTTGATGCAACTTTACTTTCTCTTCAATACTAGACAGCAATCACATAAATCATTAAGTAAAATGCGGATAGAACATACTAGTAGATCGACAGAAGACAAGCCAGAAATAGATAAGTGTGTTGGTGCGTTATGGCAGTGCTTCAACCAACAATGTCACACAACCCTTAGATCAGCCAAACAATCAACTCAAAAGTCAACCTAGAAAATTCAACGCTGCCTAGAAAAGTCAATGCAGAACAACAATAAGTAAAAGTCAATGCAACACGGTCTACGGTCAACCTTTGACCTCGGTTCTTGTGCCAAAATGTACGACATGCAGAAATAAAATTCTATGCCAAAATTCAGCTCCTTTTGACCATTCGTTGACCAAAGTCAACACTGGTCAAACCTGCGGTGGAAACCCTAGCTGCAGCAGAAAATGTCTCTGTCCTTCTCCCACGTGTGAACCGCAAATTGCCTCCAAGTGGCTCAAACCAATCAGAAGTGGAGAGAGAAATATGTGTGATAAGGAGATGAGTGAAATGTCCTCCAACGTTGACTTTATTTATATCCATCACTGAGGGTGTGTGACACATTTGCTGGGGTACAAAACCTGAAAGCCGACCTGTACATATTTAAATATATTAGAAAATAAATTCAAAATAAATGTTCTCCTCATCGAATCAATATGATCTTTAGATCGATCTTGCACCTCTCCGAAAGAGGAACCCAATAAAATTATTGGTATCTTCATCTGAGCATCACAACATGGAGTTTGGACCTAGTTGTCCAGTTTTAACACAGATTCTCCCCAAACAACCCTTCATTATCACCAGAACGCTCTGAAAACAAAGCCTGCTCAGACACCAGACTAGGGAAAACAACTAGCGGGATTTTGCATCCCCGAGTCTTATCAAAATTTTGACCCACTCCCAGAGACATCACCTTTACCTCCTCAATTAAACAAGATTTTAAACCTTCATGCCTTAGCAGACTACTGCCCTTTACCACATCTTCGATACCACTGGTTAAGGAATAAGAGAGACATAAATATCTTACTCGAAAATTCGTCGGGGAGATGCAACCTTCAGCTCTTTGTAAAACTGCATTCTCCGGACCGATTGAAGATTTCGTTGCCTGCAGCCAGGATACCGTCTTTCATGAGAGGCTTCTTGACTGTTCCAAAAACCTAAATTTCCACCGACTTCCCAGTCCATCTCAACAGCACCTCGCTTGCCAAGTGGAGACTTCGTTGGCATTTTGACCTTCTCCAAGTTCTGTTGGGTTGGTTCCAACCCCCAGACCAATAGAATGTCCTTCGGTTCTGGTTCTAAGTTGACATGGTCTTTGGGGCTAACCATACTGAGACCATAGAGAGATGAATCACAAAACTGTTACAAACTCCGCACTGTGAGGGAGAGTCTCAAACGCTGGACTGGCTTCCACGCTGGGAGGATGCAAAAACAAAACAACGATGCAATAGATAACTAAAAAATGCGTAAACCAAAAACCGGGAGTGTTAAAAAGGAGTTCGAAGGGAGATGGGTTACGATGTCGAGGAGCATTTAATGAAGACCCTGCATGTGCGTACAAGTGGTGAGGCAATTCCTATAAGCCATCAGAGCTACATGGACTGCCACCATTGATCGTACCAATGCATATAGTGCGAAAACCTAGAAACCATAAATTCCCCCCCAAGCCCCTCATTTAAAAAAAAAAAAAAAAAAAAAACCCTTCTATTCAATTTACCCTCAACCTACTAGTTTAAAAAAAATTATTTCAAAGCTCGTCTTCCCGCTAATTTCAAGTTAGAAACTATACACTTAAATTTAACTTCATTTTCATCATGGTTTTACTTCTATAAGGATTATTATCATTTGAATTTTGCACCACATCTTTCAATCATAATGGCGTGAGAATTTCTTCATAGGGCTAACCATCGGCCCTCAGAAATCCCCAAAACAATATCACCGCAAGCAACAAACAGACTTGCAGAAACCCATAGGAGGTTGATCAAGCCAGACTTAGATTTATTCATCTCCTTCAAATTCACCACAACTCCCTTTTAGTTCTGAAAAAATTGGCGGGTTTCATTTTCAGTTGTTTCATCTATATAACTTTAAACAAGCAATATGCTAAAAGTGCCTGTACTTGGGTTTGAATTTTCCATGTGACTTACCCTTCAACTCTATTGGACAGATAGGGTGTCACTGTTATCACAGGAGAATCTGACGATGTTAGGTACAAATCCTATTTTTAAGGTCCTTTCTATGTCTTTATGCATACACACTCAAGCATATGTAGATAGATGGATGGATGGTAAATTGGCATTGAAGAGTCCAAGTGATAACAGGGCATGTTTGTGCAAATACCTGTATCCTTCACTGTTTTGACTTATATTGTTAAGTCTGTGAGAATGTACAAAATGACCTTGTCTTGCAGCCAAAGCAAACTCATTTTTCCCTTGTTAAGTTATCACAATTTTGCATTGGTTTGTTTCATCTCCAATATTACTTATTTTGGTGTTATGTTGTTATTGATACCATCGGCCTGCAATTGTTTTTCCATTTATTCACATGAAGGAACTATGTGAAATCAATCCTTCTCTCCAATTGAGTCCCCTGTTTCAATCTTCAACTTCTATTTAGATTTTGGCATTTTGAAGGTTCCATGTATTGTCTGTTATACCAGAGACTCCAAAATTATGACTTCTTGTTAACAAATTCCATGTGTATTGTGTACATACATCAAAAGGGTTGTTGCATACTGCCCCCACAAAATTTCTTTGGCAATTTACTTGTTTGATAAAGTTTTCTTTGGCTACCATAATCGACACGATCTTCTGTGATTCCACAATGTACATTTTATTTGATCATTGCAGCTAGACAGGATGCCGCCAAACAAACCTTAGTATAAAAATTCAAACATCTAGATTTTTGGTTTATCTTTACAATTTAGTTTTTGTGTGGTTTTGGTAGGTTTTATTTCTAATTCCCAGCATGTCTGTGATTGATCTCAATTTGAATTCATACATCACACAAATACTTGTCATCGAGAAAGAATCAAGTTATGAAGCTGTGTTACTAGTTATTTTAAGTGTCAATCAACTGTTCACGGAATAACTGTCATTGTTAGTCTTTGTTTTTTTTTTCATTAGTCATTTGAAATTCAAGGGTTCTTTCTCCTTTTCTGGATCCTTAAAAATAAATAAAAAGTGGTAGAAACTATCCAACAGAGATCTTGGCATCATGTAGCAATCCTCTGCTTCTTGCATATCTTGATGAAGAAAATATTTAACTGATCTTACTCCCTCTTACCCAGGGAGATCACAAGCCTAAGCTTGTCTTTCTAGAAAGCAAAGTGTCCATCAGGCATCCTGCTCAATGTGAGATCACTCAAACATGACATAAAATAGGAATGTCCTTTGTTGTACCATATAAAGTTGTATTATGTGAAACACTAGATTCTCTGAATCCTATTCTGCAATACACAACAATGACAACTGAAGAGGTTTCTTAAATTTATACATCCAACTGCAGTAGTGCTGGAGTATATAACACTTAGATGTGCTCTTTCCATCCATCATATTTTCAACCGAGTTATCATCAAAATATTCATGAAACCTTAGATTTCAGTAGTGTACATCAGGATGTAGAATCATTGAGATATCTCAATAAGAAGTTGTCCAATATATGGGGCTCACCCATAAATTGACTTGAGAACTTTCATAGCGAGACACATGTCTGATTAGGTAGTGATCAGGTACCCACAAGATACACATATGCATACCATTTTACCATCAGTCCTAAAGTGTAGGGAATAGTGCATCAAGGCCAAGTCTTACATCTTGACTTTGAAAGTCAAATCCCTCTTATGTTGACAAATGAGAGTGTCATCAATCAAAAGTAGTTGCATCCTTACAATCCAATCATCATGGCTTGTCCATAACTCCCTCTAAATATAAGGAAAGTGACCTTGCCAAAATTATAGTCATAGAGCTATCTGCAACCTGCTACTTTTCCAGTCACTATTCCTTTGGTCCATGTGCCAAAGTCATCAATATAGCTCCCTCTTAATTCTTGCTTCAGCCTTTTATCAATCTACTCCTTATTTTTAAGATGACACGTTAGAATACCAAACCTCAGTAATACATAGGTGAACTCTCTCACATGCTCTGCCTATTCAAATGACAGATCTCAATAGCAGTATATCAATAGAACCTTATTACTGAAATTGCAAGAATGACTGAAATTAAAGATACCAAGGGAATTACTCTGAATTTAGCCTTGGAATGATTTCCAAGTCTGATTATGCCATGGATACTGGCTTCTAGCCTGATCTTAACATCTAGATAGACCAAGGAAATTTCAAATTATGCCAAGTTTCTTCTCATCCACAAATACTACATCTAATATATTGAATTTATTCCAAGGTTCATTATTATTGCAGAAGAATGTGGCAAATAGTTAATGCACTTTAAACTGGTGAAGAAGAACTGTCTTCTTCCCTCCAATTTCTGATGCTTGTCATTAAAGATTGAATACTTGATGCATCCTTGACTTATGTTAATGGAATATCCAATGTTCAACCTGAATTATTGTAGTGATTTTTGTCACAAGGGAGGTTTGGTCTTCAGATACCTACAGAATTGCTTCCTTTAATGATGCTACTATAGGTCTTCAAAGTGAAAAAATGATTCTTCTCGAAACTAAACAAGGATCGATAAGCTTGATGCTAATAAGATCAGACTGTGACTGTATCTATGAATTATGACACTATTGAAGGAACATGACTATGAACACAATCAATATAGCCCAAAGTGATCAAGAGAATTGATATTTTAGATGGAGGATATTGCAGCTACTCCACTACAACATCATTCTCGAATAGGATTCCTGACACCATATATAGGGTAATATTATTGCTCTGTATACAATGCAAAACTCAAAGAATATAGACAGTGGGAATATACCATACGAATAGAGTAGAGAATCCATATCTGAACGGATGGATGAACTTCTATATATTCATGTACTGTATCATCATTCATATACAGCTGATGAAATCGAGGTCAAGCTTATACTGTTGTAATAGCAATACCATATTGGAGTTGTTGCACAGTGACATCCATACACAAAGCTAAGAGTATATAGGAATGGGTTGATACCCATTATTGCCAATATGGGAAGCCATACCAATGTAGAGTAATATGAGAAACATATATATGACTGAAGCAAGACAAAATGTCATAATGCAAAGAATCATACTGAAGAATATGCCATATGACATTATAGGAAAATCATACCAAGACCATAGCTATATAACGAATGTCCAAATATTTCATAGGTGCAGTATCAAGAGTGAAAATCTGAGAGACTTCCTTGAAAAGTAAGCTTGCTGAACCCTCCTTCAAATCACTGTGCTTTCATGACCAACTATGCTTCCCATTATGCTGTTATACTATACATTCAAAGCATGGCTGGAAGGGCTTTAAGGCTCTTCCTCAAGCCTCCTACAATTCACGTGTTTGCTACATCAAGGTCTTCATATATACCAAGAAATACTTGATCTTAACTGAACTGTACCTTAGGATGACTGCGGTCTAATCTAGGCCTCAAAACAGAATTTTCCGAGTTGTTTCAGAAGCAATCCCTTCTCTGTGGCCTAGAGCAGAATGAGAATCTCCTTCTAGGACAAGGAACCACCCTTGTTTACCTGCACTGTCTCTTGAGACCACTGCGGCTAGGGCGGGAGGTCCCTTCTAGGCCTCTCGGCCCTCTCAAATCCTTCTCCTCATACTACTGTAACAACACCTTCCAGCAGCCTTGTAAACAGAGACAAACCCTTCACAAAAAAGTACAAATAAACAATAAATACTTACCTCTTAACCTGTGGTCTGATCTAGCAAGAGAGACACTGCCCAAAACAGTATTGACTCTGCTCTCCTCCTTGTTGGCTGCTTCCATTAAATTTTGAAGGAGGACTCTGCAATAATGGTTTGAAAATTTGATTTGAAGCCCCTATGAGCTATTGAGACCAATTCTGACATATTCCCAAACTAGAATTCTAACAGTCCCTTGCTTGATGGAAACTTGATTACATTCCTTCTCTTGCTTGGGATTGACCTTATCTGGCTCTGAAACCATGTTAATTTTGGAGCATGTTCTTACTTAGTTACTTCAATGAACATACTATCCCATAAGCCATTTAGATTCCATTAGCAATCACATAGCTCATTATCATATAAACAATAACTGAAGAAAGAACACAGATGATCGAAGCAAAAGGCAAGCCAAGACAAGATAACACACGGATATGGCGCAAGCCAGGGAAAAACCCGAAGTCAGGGAAAACCCTTGATCAATGCTTCTTATTATTCATTAAAAAATGTTCAGCAAAGAGAGAGAGAGTACAATGATTTTAAAGTCAAAACTAAATTTCCAAATAGAAGATCTGACCTTAGAATGCAATTCGGAATACTGGTTAGGGCTGCCTGAATTTTCCATCTTTCTCCATTACAGCCTGCGTTCAAGCCTGGGAATATGAGGCCTAGAAAGAAGGACTTAGCCATGACTTCATTCTCTCAAAAAACTTAATGACTAGCTGTAGTAATGGTCCTCTGTCTGTGTCCTGCAACAAAGATGTTCAACAGAAGATCAGGGACGGAAACGCTACATCAAGGGATCATAATCCTCTATCAGGGATCACAACTTCTATCCAAGGGTCTGCAACCTTTGATCCAATTGCGTTGGCTTCTTAGTGGCTATGGCTAAGTAAGGAGACCCTAGACTAGGTCTCTTGGCCCTCTAGACTTCCTTCACAAGCTACTGTTTACTACACCCCAGAACAGAGAGATAATTACCATAAAGAAAATACAGCTGCACCCTTAACCTCTTCTCACACCTACGGATTAGACCTGCAAGTAATACACACCCTAAAACAATATTTTAGGGGCAAATGGCATAGATATTGCATTAAGAATTACAGTTGTTACAGCCAGGAGCCAAAAAGTAGTCAAATAAGAGCTGCTTGCCTACAAAAGAAATAACAGTTAACACTCCTTGACCCCAACTTAAAGACTACCCACATCTTACCTAAAAATGACAATGTTGGACAAAAATTACATGGTCAAACTTGATCTAAATAGTAAGTATAGAAATTTCTTCCAAGTTGAACAAAGTGTTCATCTCATGAAACATTTCCCAACTATATCACTTCTATAAGTAGGAAGGGATTGTTAGACAGATAACATCCCACAGTTGTACATGCTTCTTGAACCATCCATTTGCCCCCAAATAGAACATTATTCCAATGAACACAAGAAACAAAAAAATTAAAGATTAAAACAGAGATTAATATTAATGGCCTTGAAAGATAGATTCAAAGTTGCAACATGCCATACAATAACCACTCGTTAGAAAAATGAAATGCAATTGATCCCTTATCACCAAAATATTGTGAAGAACCAACAATATAAGTACTTCAGTTCTAAAATACGAATGGGATTTCCAATATCATGACACTTCTAGGGCCACCTTAACTCATGGTCTCAAACATTCCACTCCCTGTTGAGATGGCTTTCCACTAAATGAGTTTTCGGTTCTTGTCATAGAATTCCTTGGTTCAATAGTGCACATAAATGGTATCTCATGAGACCATTTTCAATCCTTTCAAATGGAGTAAAGAATATCCAGATTATTTACTTAGCTTGAACAAACATTCTTTGGGAATCATCAATATATTGCAGAAGAATCAATCAATTTATTGAAGTCTTTCAGAATGACAAGAGCTTTCCATGACAGCCACTTGCCTGTGTTCTTATCCCACAAATAGTCATACATATGAAAAGGCTCTCTTTCACAATGGTTTCCCCATAAAGAAAGGAACTTGCCAAAGTTGTCCTTAATATGCTAAGAAAGACAAAATTAATTAGACAAACAAGTTCCATACTTGTTGATAATCCATATGGTGTCACTGCAACTACGAAGATACTAACTAACAGTTTCCCCATATCTTCTTGAGAACGCATGAACAAAGATCTTAAAGGCTTCAAACACACTTGACTATATGGCAAAGACAATAAGAGCCATGCTTGCCACTTATGTACACAACATTTAGAGCATGGTGTGATGCAAGTATCTACTAATGATTAATTTTTCATTGCAACACATGACTAATTATTAATTTTACAACAATGTCAGTTCTATGTGCACACATATCGATTAGGCCAAGCCTTCCCACTTCTCTAAGTACATAGGTGTCAATAAAATAGAGGCTAGACCCTTTTCCTAACCTAATTTAAAATGTTCCCTATTGACTAAGTGCCCAAGGGAGGACGAAGTAGCCTATCCAACCCCATATGATATAGTCATTGATAAAGGGGAAACCCATTATCCAATGTTTTGGGGCAACATTGGGTAAATTTGGGGTAGCTGGAGCAAAAAGGCAGAATTGGGGGCTATGCTTGTAAACCCTCACATTAAATTAGGAAGAGAGACCCCCATGAGGAATCTATAATAAAGAGATAGAGTCATTTTCTCATCATCAATTTGGAATGGACTATCTCAGTTTTCTTTGAGCTAGAGCTCTAAGAGTTTTAAGACTCCTTTCTTCTCTTGATTAGTTTTGGTGGAGGTGATCCCACCCTAGCTAATCCCCCTCTCTCCTTTACAATTCTTGCAACATAATATTTTGGAGCATCTATGATTCGTCTTGGCAAGCAGGGAAATGCATTCCCACCTGTTGTTATTGGTCAATAAGTCCTGTTCAAGACAACGGAGGTCTTTCTGTGGGATGCTTTGCCACCATTAGTTTTTCTGGGCTGCAAGATATTCTCTCTGTGATTTGTCTATGGTGCACCCAAGCTCAGAACCCTTGGTTAAGGAAAGGTAAGGCTACGAGGGGTCCTCTCTGAGGCACTGAAGCCAAATAGGAGGTAGCGAGGTTGTTCTCAACCAAATAGGAGATCATTAGGTTACTAGGTGGTTTTTAGTGCCCATTCTGAAGCATTTAGGGCATCACCTGTGTGCGGCCTTCCTACTGAGTGTATTTAGGGCCGCGACAGATATCTCTTTCAGGGGTCTGTGATCACATGAAGCTTTGAAACCACTCCCCAATAATTACAAGCAAGGTCTGTGATAATGAAACATCCCAAGCAGGCCTCCAAAACCTGTAGTTTGTTGATGTGATGCAGCAACATGATCACCTCTCCAACTGCGGGTGAAATTTGGATCAAAAGGGGACTGTCATAAGATCTAACCAACAATTTGACCAGGTTAAGAGACTACTCCAATAGCAGATGGAAACTCCAATGAGAAAGGGTTGTCACAAGCTCTTCTTAACAACAAACAAGTTTGGAGGCAGCACAGTTAGATAGTGAGTTGTTAATTAGTATATTATCAACCAAACTTGGATAGTGCTAGTGTGGGTTACAGTTGGAATGCTGATCTGTTGAATATTGACATTACAGTCAGAATTATATTGGTGGATTATTGGTTGTATAGGTCTACTGTTCATTAGGTAGTTAGCCCTAACTTGTGGTGGTTTGCTGAAGAAACATATGACTGTTAAATATCTCTTATATCATTAGTGAATTATATAGAAGGGTACTTACCATTATCTAAGTTGATAAATGTGCACTACTGTTATGATTTTTTTCATGATGGTTGAAAACACTAGATAGGGATTGAACACCAAGGCCAAAAATTACCTAGGGACATTACATACTTCCATTGGAGAAACAATAAAAAATGCATTTCAATCTACTTGGATCATAAGCTATAACCAAAGACATTTTATTGTCAAATCCATGAGGTTGGGGTAGGAGGATGGCTCGCAAAAGACAGAAAGGAGTTGCAACAAGGTAGACTTTAGTAGGTGTGCATTTCTATTGAAGAGGATCTCCATAATGTGTCCCTCTATGGTGAGGATGCATGGTAGGACATAATGGTTCAGAGGGAGGTGAAGCAGAGGGGAATATATTGCCAAGGCTGCCTGAGTTTGTTTCAGGCTACAATGGATTCATAAGGGAGATGAGGGCTCAAAATTCTATTTTGACTTTTTAAAAGGAAAAGTGGCAATGAAGAGGATCTTGGATTGCTCCATGCAAATGGTTATTTTGTCGGCACTCCAATTGACATTAGAGGTATGTTCAAATTGCAATTTCAAAATATTTTTCTCCTTATACCGTGATGGATCATGTAGTGGCTACAAGAAATGCTTATTGTAGGGTCAATCCTCAAAAGGTTTTTATTGGTGACTAGAGCAAGTTGAAGAACGATGACTTCTCAAAAGAGGAGGATTTTACATCACTTAGCTACATGAGGAATGGCAAGTCTCTGGGTATAGAATCTAGATGGAAATATGTGTGAATTTTACAAGGCCATGAGCCATGATTAGTGACAATTTTTGTCATTTGGCAAAAATATTGCCAAAAAAGTAGCCACAAACACAATTGGTGATTGGCATCCAATTTCATTGCTTAGTGTGGCACACAAGATCATGGCTAAAATAGAGACTCTAAGGATCTAGTCAATTCCATGGAAGGTTGTTAGGTTTTCTAACGATAACACAAGTTTTGTGTACAAACAAGTAATCTTAATACCATGGTTTCAACATGTAAAACCTTCAAATGTGCACAAAAACTAGCTAGCAAGACCTTTTATTTGAAATTCATTTGACAAAGCTTTTGATTGAGTGGACTGGACCTTCATTATTGATATGCTGGCTCTTGTGGAGTTTGGACCTAGATGTGTGACTATGGAGAACACATTTTTCACTAATACATTAGCTTTTATATACCAAATAGTGCTTAGATAAGTTTAGTTGATGATGCTCATGCTTGTTTAGACATAATCAACCTGACATCACGTGATGTGTTTAGTGACTAACAATCTATTTTTTTCCTGGTGGGGTTGGACTCTCTTCCTAACTAGAATCCCTCAACTTGGAAATTTACCCCGCCCTGGCTGGTTGTTAGATATTTGGGTATTCCCTTTAGTTTAGATCTTTTGCCAATATCCATGTACAATTGGTGACTTCAACAACTACAAAGGAAACTTCTTGTTTAGCATCATCAAGACCTTCCCTTTACGAGGAAGTTGACCATGGTTGCACAATCCTACTAGACTTGCAAATATATTTTGTGTCTTGTTGGTTGCGTAGCAAGGCCTGATATCAATAGTAGAGTAGATTTTGAGATTGTAACCATGGTCTCAAACAAACAAAAGGGTCTTCCATTGGCCCCTTGGGATGTGTTACTATCCCCAAGGATGTCAGGGGGCTTGGTTTGATCAAACTTCCCAATCAAGTGTCTATTTTGGCTACCGTATGAGTGTCAAGGGGTGTAGAGGGTGATGCTCCATGGCAGGTTCTGTTGTTACTAGTATGATGTCAACAAGTGGGAAAGTGCAGGGGGGATTTTGCTTTGTGTGATATCATCTCGTTCATCCTCGACCTGTTTATGATAGTAGCGTTGGGCAGGTACTTCCGAACAGATTTGAGTGTCTAGACATGTGATTGGATGAAAAGGGAATTTCATCCAAGTGTATATGGTCTAAAATCTGTAGCGGAGTGATTTATGCAGCAAGGATCATTCCCAATAAGGTTGTACAACAGAATTCTATAGATCAGCCAACAACAGTGGCACAATGAGGCCATACTCATCTTAAGAGAGAAACACGAGTTGTGTGGAGGGTTCAAAACAATCATGTGTGCTGCAGTAGGGCCACATGTGCTGTGCAAAGTGAGCAGAGCAATCACGCATGCCATAGGAAGCAGTAAACTGTTGCACGTGCTGTGGGCAGGGGTGCAAACAATCACACTGGTGACAAAAAGGCTGCACTGCAGGTTGAGCATATGGCAAGTCGTGTGGGTGCTTAGGTGAATTCGGGTATTATAGCTTGCACAGAAGGCCATAAAATTTCTATAGTTGTTGGAGATTGTAATTTTCCACAAAGGACCATGTTCCCAGTAAGGAAACCCTTGTATGATAAGATGTTAATGAACACAAAATTTTGATGTGCAGATTTTCTGTGTATGCATGTGTGGGATTTGTGCCCAATTTTCTACTGCTGATTTTATTTTATTTACCTGTTAAATACCAACAATGCTTTTTATTTAGTAAGCTGAAACTTTAATTAATTTACAACAAGGAAATTTACTAGAAACTACATTTTCCAGTTGCTAGGGTTTAGAAAATTTAACACACCAAATTCCAGGTCTCAAGCTCACTTATTTGAATTTTCCAGAGTAATTGGGTAGCATGGAAAGCAATTGTGGGCTTGGCTAGATGGAACATGAAAGAAAAATTGGTATCCGGCACACACTCCATTTGGTGTTGGAGACGTAGGGTGATTTCCTTCGATAGTTGCCCCACCTTCAAGCTCACACATTCAACAAGAAAGGCATCCTCTTTTGGGGAGACATGTCAGATGAAACTACTTGATATTAGATGAATTGGTAGTGCTTGTCTCAAGAGAATGACCTTCTCGACCCTAATAAAGATTCAAATATGGAGTTGGTAGATCCACAACAAGATCTAATGAAAATAAACATTGGACGTCGGCTCCATTTTGGAAGGACTGGGAGTGGAGTTTTGGTAAGCCTTTGTAATAATATTTCTCTTCTCAAATATACTCAATATTGCATCAACAATATCAAATATCCCCCTAAGCTCAATGGAAATAAGTTTCCAGTGAATCATCCTATTAGTATATTAGTAACTTTTCTGGTTATCAGTATTAGTATATTAGTGAAATTGTGACTAATGCCACTCTCTTATTTGGTTCAAATTGAACTAAATCCAAAACTCTAGCTATAAATTTTAAAATTGTATATTTATTTTTAAAATTGCAATATGTTAAAACATATAAACATGACTGTTTATTTTGTTTAAAACTACGAAATTCACAACATATATATGTAAAGGAGAAAAACAGAAAAGGAAAAAGAAGAACCTATGTTTTCATTTAAAACAAAAATCCAACACTTATTCATATTAAGCTTAGATCCAAACAGAAAAGGTCAAAACATCTAGCCCCATTGGAAAATTTTCCACATAAAAAGACACCAAATACTGCCTGAAACATGGATGCTGAGTGAGCTATTATCAAATGGCTATCTTATAAACCACAAAATTGAAATTTTGTGTTTGTTCTTTTTCAAGTTTGAGTTTATTTCAAGACTTCTACAGTCTATGGTCATGTGCGATTATGAATTATAACTATATATAATTTTGATGTTTCTAGGTTGGAGATTGTACTATTTTCATTGGAGGATGCTACTATTGATGCGCCCAAGGCTCTTGAGTTACTTGATAGGATTCTTGCAAAACTGGTTGTTGAAGGGATATTCTTTATTCAAGATATAGCAAGGGAAATCAAGGATGGAGGTACATAGCCATGAAGCTTATTAGAAACGAGGGGATTTTGAAGTATTTCTCAAGAAGAAAATTTCAAGGTAGTCTGCTCACAATTTTAATGCCTGATCAATTTTGTGTTTTATTTGTGATCTCTCATGTTGACAAGTGAATGGTTGGTTAGTTTTTAGCTCGTGCTCACATTAGTTGGTTCCTGAAGCTCGAGCACTTTATAACAAAAATAGGCAAAGTCAAACAACACAAATGGTCCACTAGCTCTCTTTTCATTTGCTAATATTATAATGAAATTTTATTAGAGGCACTGTTTTTTTTGTTTGTTTTGGTTAGAAAAGGGTTTGCTCTTGGTTTTATGTGATTTTCAATTTATCGTATGTAGCATGTTGAGAAATGGGAAAGTATAACATGACATTTATTTTGCAGAAATTGATGTTGAAGGAAAATTGCTTTGACATTGTTGATGTTAAGATATATGTTGTATAAACTATTTATAGTCTAATTTATGTTATATTCTAGTGTTCATTGTCTTTAATTTCTTACACTGCATTGTATTTTCTTTTGTTTTCAGAAAATGAAATCAGTGTTGATGGTAAGAAGAATGAATTGAAAAAAGAGGAGAGCAATAACATTGGAGCGACAAATGCAAAAAAGAAAGAGGAGAACTGTCCGTATACCTCTTAGAGCCAATATTCATAAGACACATATAAAGACCTGAAGATCAAGTTTTCGCAGTTGGGTGAATTCACCCATATAATGCCTGCATAACAACAATAATGTTTTCGAAGTGATGTAGAACACTATTTCATGTGTAAATTGTAGTCCAACCAATATTAAGTTGGAAACTCATATTGGGGACATTTTACAATATTTATATATGCATTTATAAAGGAACATTATGAATGCATTCTGATATTATTAGTATTGTAATTAAAATATGCGACTTTGTGTTTTCATATTAGATGAATATACATTGGGACATTTTTTAAATCATACAAATTTTATATTTAGAGGCAGTTGATTGAAGAATGAATATTAAATAAAACATATACACTGAATTTAGTCATTTATAATGATTATTAATGAGGTGAATAAAATGAAGAAATTCATAAACAGTCACATATAATAACAATGGCTATCGCAAATGATAAATTCATGATCACAAATAATGACTAAATTTTGCATATAAATGACTATTAGTAGCTAATTTACAAAAGATCTTATAACAACACGACTAAAATTTAGTCATATTTCGGTCATTAATTTATTTCAACACACTTAAAATTCCTAGGTTAATATAATTATTAGTAGTTAATTTACAAATATTCAGTGAATATTGCATTGCCAACATTTTATTTAAGTATTTTTTAGATGCTAATTATTTTTCGGTGATCATATAGTAATATATTTTATTGTATATTTGGTCATTAATTGTGACATTTAATGACCAAATCAAAGACCAAATAAATGACTAAATGAATGACTAAATCAAAGGACCAAATGAATATCAACTAAAAGACAAATGAATGACCAAATGAAAGAACAAATGAATGACTAATCGAAAATAAAAATCAAATATTCAACTATTTAATTACGTAAATATATAACTAGATAAAAAAATTAGATATTCAATTAATGGAGCTAAAAACGGTCATTAAAAGTTATCGCGTTTATAAGATATCAAATTAGCTAATATTGGTCACCCACCTAAAAAATAGTCGCTAGTGCAATTTAGTCGTTTTTTAGTAATCAATGTTTACTAAATATAAAGATAATGCACAAAAGTGTGGATACTTGGTAAGTCTATCAACACCACCATGATGACACTCTTTCCTTTGGAATTAGGTAAACCTATGATAAAATCCATTGAAATATCCTCACAACGTTGACTTGGAATGGATAAAGGTTGTAGGACACCCAGGGTCTTAATTTTTTCAACTTTATTTTTCTTTCAAACCAAACGCCACAAAATTTTGAATATCAGATTTAAGGCCATCCTAAAATATTCTATCTTCACCCTGTGGTAAGTTTTTAAAAGTCCTCAGTGTCCTCCTAAACGAGAAGTTTGCAATTCCAAAAGAATCTTTTGTTTTATTTTGGAATTATTACAAAGATATAAGTGATATTTGTACCATAAGGAATCACTATTTTGACTAAATGTATCAAATGTAATAGGATATTTCTGCAAATTTTGAATGAGTTTCCACACTTCTTCATCCTTCTTCCATTCATCCCTTCCTTCGATTATCCAATATATTTGGATAATAGAAATAGCACAAACCAATGCTTCCACCTCTTCTTTCTTTCTTGAGAGTGCATATGCAACGACATTTAGCTTCCACTTTTTGTAGATAATTTCAAAGTCATAGCCCAAAATCTTTGTGACCCATTTTTTCTACTCTTCTGAAGATATTATTTGTTCCAAAAAGTGTTTAAGACTATCATGATTATTTTTTACCTTGAAGTGTCTTCCCATTAGGTAAGGTCGCCATTTATTAGAGCATCTAGTATTGCTAAAATTTCATTCTCATAAATAGCTTTATGTAAATACTTTCCTTTGATTCGATGACTTTCAAAATCAATGGGTCTTCCTTCTTGCATTAAAATAACACCAATTCCATTTCCTAAGGCATCACATTCCACAATAAAGTTTTTGTGAAGTCTGGCGTAGCTAAGACTGATGCTAGGCACATTTCCTCTTTAAGAAATTGAAAGGCGTTAGTTGCTTTAGGAGTCCATGAAAATGCATCTTTCTTCAATAATGTTGTTAGATGTGCTTCTATTCTCCCATAATTCTTAAAAAACTTGCGATAATACCCTATTAACCCGAGAAATCCTCGGAACTTCTTTATGGTTGTGGGTACTTTGCATTCCTTAATGGCTTTAATTTTGTTAGGGTTTACCTTAACACCCTTGTGACATACAATATGACTCAGATATTCCACCTCTTGTACTCCAAAGAAACATTTGGATGTTTTTGCATATAATTGTTTCTCCTCCAATAGTTTGAGCACCCTGTCAACATGTTGAACATGATCCTTCCAAGACCTGTTGTAGATTAGCATATCATAAAAAAATACTAGCACAAATTTTCTAAGGAATGGTTTGAAAATGGAATTCATCAACCCTTGAAATTTAGAAGGTGCATTAGTAAGGCTAAAAGGCATGACAAAAAATTCATAATGACTCTCATGAGTTCGAAATGTTGTTTTCAGAATATCTTCAGTCTTCATTCTAATTTGATGATATCCTGAACAAAGATCCAAGTTGGTAAAATAAATTGCTCCATGTAATTCATCCAATAATTCATCAATCATAGGAATGGAAAATTTATCTTTAATAGTGAGCTTATTGAGCTCCCTATAATCTGGACACATGCGCTATGATCCATCCTTCTTGTGTAGCAATACTAATGGAGCACAAAAAGAACCTTGACTAGGTTGAATTATACCATACTCTAACATTTCTGCAATCATGCATTCAATTTCGCTCTTTCGGACATAAGGATATCTATAAGGCATGATTTTTGGAGGAACACTTCCTGGAACCAAATGAATAGAATTATCATGATCACGAATAGGTGGGATTCCTTTGGGAGTTTCAAACACCCTGGAATTTGGAGACCTAGAGAGATAGATGATTTTGATGTTGGAACTTCTAGTGAGCATAATTGTGCAATTACGCATCATTGTTCTTTCTTTAGAAATTTTTTCATGAAATTAGAGCTTATTATATTTCCTAGATTCCTTGCGATACCCTGTAATTTGACTTCCTTTCCTTCCGAAAAAAAAATTCAAGAAAAGTTATTGAAAATTAAAATCTACTGTCCCCAAAGATTTTAACCATTATACTCCTAGTACAACATCATCACCTCCCATTGGAGTGGAAAGCATTGGAATATTCAATACATATCCCCCCATGGTTAGCTTGATATTATGGCATTTTCTAGAGAAATTTATAGTCCCTCCATTTGCAACCATCACTTGAAATTATGGTGCTGGGTATAGGAAACAATTCAATTCCTTGGCTACCTTACAATGAATAAAATTATGGGTACTACCTAAATCAATCAACACTATTACCGTTTTTATCTTGATATGTCCTTCTATCTTGAGAGTTTGAGGAGTTGTAATTCCTGCCAATGCATTACACGATATGGTCGGACTCATTTCTTCTTATTCTAAGGTTGGTTCCTAGTGAATATCATTTTCTTCTAAGGTTTCCTGTTTATTTTCTTCGTTCTCTTCACAATATATGTAAAATAATTTATTCTCAATACATTTATGACCTTTAGTGTATTTGTTATCACAATTGTAGCAAAGCCCTTTTTCTCATTTTTCTTGCAATTGTTGTGGTGTCAACCATGTAGGTTGTGGAATTCTAGGAGTAGAAACACTTCCATATTTATAGATTTGAGTGGTAGGCTTCCTTGTCACCATAATTTTACATTCCATTTATTTTTCAAACTTGAATGCCTTCTCCAATGAATCTGGTTCCCAAATGCAAACCTCATGTTGGATGTTATCCTTTAAATTCCCTATGAAGACATCAATATTGTGTTCCTCCGGAATATCAATTACCCTTATATTCAATTTTTGGAAGTCCTCAATGTGCTCCACCACTGAACCCTTTTTTTTGAGATTTATCAATTGGCTAAAAAAGGTGTTTCTCTTTGTATCCTCATAATGTGATATCATTTCCTCCATAAAAATTAACCAAGTGATTTTTTTTACGGGAGAAAAGCCATCGATACCATACAAATGTATTTTGTTATAAATATAAAGTTGCAATGTGTACCTTTTGTGTGTTTTGCACATTATTGAGATCAAAATATTGCTCCATCTGTAGTATCCATGTTACAGGATCCTTGCCATCAAACTTCCTCATATCGATCTTTGGAATATGGTGGGTCTTCCATCCAACATTACAGTTTATGAAATCACTATTAACATTTGTTTTTTCTCATCATGAGTTTCCTCTACTATCTTTTCGCCATTAGGTAACATTTCTTGTATCAACTTTGTCAAACCTTCCATATATGATTTTAAATCATTCTTCATGTTTCCCATTTTTTCTTCCATGTCTTTCATGCCAGCTTCCATTCCATCCATGCCATTATGCAAACCATCCATCTTAGCTTCCATTCCTTTCTTCAAACCATCCATCTTAGCTTCCACGCCTTTATTAAAAACTTCCATTTCATTTTTTGTTGCTCTTTGCGAGAGCGAAATTTGGTGCACTTTCTCTTGTAATTTTGTTATGTCATGTTGCATTTCTTCTTCTTCGTGAGTCATAGTAGAGCCTTATGAAGGCTTAATGGGTGTTGAATTATTTTTAGCGAGAATTTCAGAATCCAATATTGATATCTATTCTACAATATTCCCTCGAAATCAATTCAAACTGATTCTTCAAACAAGACTTATGCAATTCGGAACAAAAAAATACACATCTTTTTTTTCTTTTGAGGAGCTCGATATTGAAAATGAATTATCTCTATGATTTAGGATCTTTATAATATAAAATTTGGTCTTGTGGTAACCCTCTGAATCTTCTTTAGAATGCCATAGGTCTGACCTAATTTGGATTCTTCGAGGAAAATTTATGCCAAATCTCCCAAAATGACCTAATAATTATGGAATGGTTTAGTAGAGAGAAATTGTATTGCATGCCACATGTCATTGTTTCCTCCTTCGGCTCTGAAATTGCTACAAAAGAAACTACAGTGCGTGTACTTGTGGCCAATTTTTACAGAACTCCAATCTGATGCTGAGAAAGAGAGTTATGATAATTTTCCCCGGGTCACAGCTTTTAGATGAAATTCGGGAGCTTGCAAAAACCCTAACTTCTGCAGATCATATCTCCAAAAATATTGTGAACCAAGATCTTAAAATTTTACACAAAGTTCCTGAGGATTTCGTCTTCACGTGACAAAAATTTCAGCTTATGAACCTTCGTAGAAGAAAAATTATAGTGAAAATTTTGCGATGACCTTTTTTAGATGCATTTAGGAGCCTGAATAAACCCTAACTTCCACAAATCATATCTCCGCAAATAGTGAGAACCAAAATCTGAATTTTTTCACGAAATTCCTCGTGATTTTGGCTTCACGTGCTAAAAATTTCAGCTTCTAAATCGTCATAGAAAAAACATTATAGTGACAATTCCACGATGACCTGTTTGGAGCAGCAAAACCCTAGAATCCAAAGCTCATATTCCAAATGTTATGAAACCGGCTCCAAAAATAGAAGAAAAGAGAGATCAATGCCTTAGAAATAAGCCACTTAGAGGGGCAACCCCATTTACATTACATAAATGAACAAATCTTGGATGATATAAATGACAAAACCTCCTTATATATACAGGAGTCCATGGGGTCACAATATAATCCTAGTCGGCCTAACAATAATAATGTAAGGGCACAATAATAACAATATTGGGGTTACAGGGTATAACAATAACAATAAGAGGGCTACACTAACAACAATAAGGGAATACAATAGTAATATAGGGACCTAACATTGTTAGGTAAAATGTTATAATTAAGTCACATATTATTTTTATTATTATTTATTTAAATTGTTCTCATAATTAATGTTATATAAAATGTATTAAATAATTTTATCTAAATATTAAAATTATTGTTAGGTACAATACTATAATTAATTATATATATACAAAGAAAATAAAGGGCCTTACTAAATTAATGAAGTCAATTGATAAGAATTAAGACTATTATGGTGGAAAACCTATGAAATAACACTCTACAATGTTGATGAGCTAGGTTTAGGGTTTTCATGCATTACAACCTTGAAACAAATGCATTTTTTCCACAACCAACTCTATTTTTTTGCAAGGACTTCGTTTTTAGCTTGATTCTGACCAACCTATGGCCACATCATCTAGGGGAGGGGTGTGGCTCCCTCTTACCACAATTTATTCTCTCAGGGTGTTGAGTCCAGGAAGAAGGTCACGAAAATCAATCCTCATCAACCCCCCGCCCCCATGGGAAATTCATCACAAGGAGGTCGAAAATATTCCCCAATCCTAAGAGTTGCATGGCAGAATAATAGATCAAGCCACTATGTTCCAAAATAACTTCAAAACCCCAGATACGGAGTCAGGTAAGATAAAATATTGAAGCACATAGAATCCATGAAATACCACACTTTAATATGCAATTTTATTGGTACTTCCCCACCAAAACAAGATCTGGCAGCATGGATTCAGGTTAAATGGTGGCCAAACGTGCATATTCATTTGTATATTGGATCCAAATGTTTTCTTACAATGATATTCACTACTTTATATGATTTTTTAAAGGTGTTTGAGAAAGGCCCTTATTTTCTTAAAAACTCATGTCTCTTCATCTAGTTATGGATTCCTTGTTTCAACCCAGATAAAGAAACATTTTTGGTTGCTCTTTTATGGCTAATATTGTATGCTATATCAATTAAATATTGGTAAGAATATATCTTGGTAGGAATTTGAAATACCTTTAGAAACTATGTAAAAGCCTCATAAATAAACAAATCCAATAGTTGCACCACTTACTCTAGGATATGTGTGTATATGAATGTCTCAGAGCCACTATTGGAATCCATATTTATCTTCCCCCATAATGAGGATATCATACAACCCATTGATTATGAGCATATATTGTTTTTCTCTAGAAGATGTAATGAACATGGCTATGTCTACATGGAATTAATTCTCACCAATCCCCCCAATCCAAAGTTGATAGTCATGAGAACTAATAGAAAAGGTTTCAACAATTTTCATGAAGGAGGAGAAACCATAGGCCCCAAAACCCTAACCCTAAGGAGCATGTTCAATCCAAAATAAAATTTGAAGCCCTAGAAAAGAAATATATGCTATAAAATTATCAAAATTCACATTGAGGAATCCTTGGGACCACAGCTCGAGCCCATGCAAGACACTTCCACAAGGAAAATGAAAAACCTAGATAACATGGTGGAAGTCATAATGGATATGTAGCTTAAAATTCATGATGCCGAAAAAATGTTGGAATAAATTACAATGGAGGCAAGTTCTCACGTAAGAATATAATATTTGGATGAAATGGAGGTAGAGGAGAAATCCCTTTTCAAGATATTATAGGTGCTGCAAATATAAGGACCAATTTCAGTTTTTGAGTTGCAAATGAATCTGTTTGAACAATCAGATCTATAACACACCCCATTACCAATTAAGCCTAAGGGGGTGGATAATAGGTTGACCCAAATCCTAGTATGCAATTATGAGAATGTTGTCTAAAAAGTATTCAATCTTCTTTATTAGGATTTCAGGGTCGATAGACATGGAATCTTATGGGAAATTCATGTAAGATTACTTCCCTTTCAAGGGTTTTTTTCTCCATCCCTCCTCCTCAATAAAAGTGATTTTTTGGAACATAATTTCTCTCTATAGAAATGGAAAATAGAGACTCTTAGAGAACAAATTAAAAATGAAAAACCTAGCATTATCATCTTGTGGGAATTAAATATTAGTGGAGTGACCGTGTATTAATCCTAGAAAACATGTCAATTGGTATCTCTTGATCATGCTCAGGGATCAACGATGGGTCTATTAATCCTATTAAACCCCCCAATATCAAATTTTGATGACTGGTTGATAGTCCCTAGGACCCTTTTCAAAAACTTACAGCTAATCAAATCGAAGGATTTGGGTTTCTTAATGGAAATATATTGGTCACACCTTCTAGGGGATAAAGTTTCATTTCTCAACAACCTCATTCAACGTTAGAAACTGAATTTTAATGAGAAATTCATTTTCAGATAGGACTTCAACATGATTACCTTGGTGGACAGTAAAAAGGAGGGAGTTTTTAGAATAGACATTGAAATGCAATCTATGAAAGATGCAATTAGGCACATGAACTCAGCTGAGATGGAAAGGGTAAATGGATTATATACTTGGAAAACTATAGAGGAGGCAGGAATGAGATAGACTATCATCTGGACATATTTCCTATCTCATAATCGTTATTGAAAAATTGCATCGTTTTGGATGCTTCGATCCTCCCTAGCACGGGAAAAAACCACTAGCCAATGGTGCTAGAAATGGACCTCAAAGGAGCTACTAAAAAACAACCATTCATATTTGAGTGTTTTTTATTAACATGTCCATCCTTTTTGGATAAATCCAAGAAGTGGTGGAAGTACTTATATAATCCAAGCCTCTCCCCCATGTGCTACTTTCAACATAACTTAGAAACGTTAAAAGGTATAATTAAAAAATGAAATCATGAATAATTTTGCAACATCTTCGAAGAAAAACAAAATATGGAAACTGGAATGGAATTCATCCAAAAAAAATGACGCTTGAAGGGGGATCTCAAGAATTTTCAAAGAAGGAGGGGGAGGTTCTTAAAAAACTAGAGGAAAGGCGAAGGTAAGAGGAAACTTTATGGAGGAAAAAATATAGGATCACATGACTCAAGGAAGGGGACAAGAACACTTGATTTTATGTAAACCAATGGTGAAACATGGGAATAATAATTATATCTTTCGAATTACCAGTCAGAATGGGCAACAAATCTCTAATTATAGGGATATTGAAAAATAAATTACTTCATTCTACAACAATATCCTTAAAGAGCCCAACCTTAATATATTACATGTCATGGAAAAAATAATCACCAAAATTCTGAGATTAGTCATCGAAGACCAAAATATGATTTTGATGAATGGAATTACCATGTAGGTGGTTAAAGTAGCAGTGATAAGCCTCCCAAGAAATAAGGCCCCTACACCAGATCGCTTCACCTCATATGTTTTCCAAGTAGGTTGGGAATTTTAGGATGAGGAGATATTAGCTTTAGTGGATGAATCACAAAGAAGACACTTTATCCTCCCTACCCTAATTTCTGCATTCCTCACTCTTTCTCCTAAATTAGCACAAGCATCAGACCCAAGTAGCCTCAAACCTATCGTGCTCTACAATGTGGTGTACAAAAACCTTTTGAATATCATTAACAATAGAATTGAACCGTTGTTTCCTTTTATCAACTCCAAGGAGCAGTCGAGATATGTTGAGGGTCAGAAAATCCTTTATGGGATCATAGCAACACATTAGTTTATACACATTACGAAAAAATTCAGAAAACCGGGTATGGTAATAAAATTGTATATTTAAAAAACATTTGATAAATTTATTTGGGCTTATCATTTCTAAATTTTAAAATCATTTGGTTTCTTTTATGATTGGGCTAAATGGGTGACTTCCTTATATTTCTCCCCTTTCTTCTCTATCCTTATAAATGACTCCCCCCTCCTCCACATTTAGTGCCTCTTGTGGTATCCTCACGGAGATGCACACTCCCCTTTTATTTTTTCCCTATATATTGAAGATCTTGGGAATTATCTTAGATCTCCTATGCTTATTGGTTAGTTGTCAGGAATTCAACTCAACAACTAGTTTCCACCCATAACTCACCAATAGTTTGTGGATGACACTATTGATGGGCGATCCCTTGGTTCGAGGAACATTTTCCTTGAAGTGAATTATAAACGATTACATGCTAGCCTCGAGTACTAAAATAATCCCCAAAAATTTCTAAGCCTTCTTCTTCAATACACATCCCAGCATTCAAGCTTGTCTCTCCCACCTCTTAGATTTCTCTCGAGCTTGTGGTAGTGTTTTCTGTAGAAATGGGGTACCAAAATACACCTTCTTAGCAGTTGGTTGTTCTCTGTAGATAAAACAAAAAATAAATGGTTTTTTTTAGTGGACAAACATGAATAAAAAAAATCATTGTAAAGTATGAAAACAATACATACACAAACATAAACTAAAATATACATACATACATACATACATACATACATACATATATATATATATATAGACAATGCTTAATGAACCAAATAAGTTAACAAAGTAATGGAAGAGGGATCCCTTTATTGACTATTGATGGTAGAAGATGAATATAATGCATCAATATTAATCACTTGGAAAAAATTATTTAACTTGTGGTGCTAAAAAATCCTTAACAAGGAGATTCCTTTCCTTAATCTATTTGCAAGCTTCTCCTCTCTCTAAAAGAAGTATTAACTCTCTCAATGGTGAAATCTTCTTCCACTTGATTTTTGGATTTCTAATAAATAATTTTTCCAACATACTAATTCTCTACTTCTTCTTCTCAACAATGAAGATTAGGATTTCTTGAGAGTAATTTTGTGAGCGTAACATTTCCTTCCATTTGGTTCTCCAATGGTCTGTTTATATAGATTTCTCAATACTTCTTCCCTTTTGGTCCATAAATGATAAAATTACTCATGAGTAGGACAATAGAATCCCTTGGAGGATGCATATCTCTATGGAAACTAGAATCTGGATGTCCTTGACTGGAACATGTTAGGGAATCTCATCTTCCAAGTGTGTGAAGTGGTCACAAATTGCTGAGTCAAATTTATATTTGGCCACTCGACTATCGAAGGAAAAGCCACATGGTCATAAATTTTTACCTTTGTATAGAATGCACATTTCAATTTTATACATGAGACCTTTAGAGAATTTTTTTTTTTTTGTATTTCTTGATGTCTTCAGCTGGAAAGTATTCACTTGTACATTCTACTCGATGATTTTGGGCATTATTTGGATTATAAAAATGTGTGTATGGTTTTCTAGTGTTAACAATTTCCCCATGATGTATGAGGTAAGGAGCAAAGGTATAACCAAAATACATCACATTTTCCTTTTCTTACTGAGATTCTTATTAACTTGTTGATAGAGAAAGGAACTTGTTGCAGAGATGTGTATGGAAAAACCTTGACTGAGCATAAATGATAACCATTCTCTAAAGAAATTATGATAAAAAGTGCTTATACGAGGCGGATATGTACCATGCTCATTATGATGACCAATGAATAATTATTGCAATTATTTAGGAAATAGTCCTATCAATTCAATGTTTTGGTGGCTGACATGCTGAAGGATGATTATGATAATTATTTATGCCCGTAGAGGCACTTCTTGATAAATATACCGAACTTGGTGCCCCCATGAATCAAAAAAGGTGAAGCATTTCTTGAGTGAGGTGCTTGTGGATGCATAGGTATTCGACTTTGGGGACCTCACATGCATCAAAATATAAGTAATGTTGAATGAGGTGCTAAGAGATGTGTGGGTTTTTTGACTAAATGAGATAACTGCAATGGTCACGAAGTATGATACCACACTGACATGAAAATATTATTTTGGTGTCAAATGTCAGGGAGTCCAATGAAATCAATGGGACATAGCAATTCCAACTATGCCATAAGGGGGGGGGGGGTCACCTGGTGGGGACACGAGGATGATATTTAATACTTTTATTTAAAACTTCGTTAACTCCTCACTAACACAATTTTTTTTTTTAAATAAAAATATCTTAACCCACCCCTTTCAAAATACTCTTGACACAATGTGATCATAGGCCCAGAATTGTGGGCTAAGCTTCCAAGTTTAAGTGCATTTGACTTTCCTGTTTTAGGGTTTAAGGTTCATTTAGGCTTTCGTCACAACGGTTTTAGAGGAAATGTTGAGCAGGGGTTTTGACCCTATGGCCACTTGCAACTCTGGCTAGTTGTTTGACTGTGTGTGTCAAACTTGGTTTCTTCTTTGTGGAGTGTCCGTCCTCACGAAGAATGTGTGGTCTTCTCGGTAAAAATGGAACTTATTTTCTCATTATTCTTCTATCTATATCTGTCATTTTTAGAAATCTAACTGTGATTTTAAAACCTGGCTTCTATGCATTCAACAAGTGTTAATCTCATTCCTGGGTAGCTCAGCTTCTATTGCACAAAGGTAATTTCATGTTCTGGTTCTTACTGTTGGTTTTCGTTTTTTACTTACTAACATTTAGGTGCCTTTGTTAGCAGGTGACGGCCTCCTTGACTTCATTGTAATGGGTTTATATTTCTATTTAAGTTGATCCTTCATCCCTGGTTTTTTGGGGATTGCTACTTCAAGTAAACATTTGGAAATGTTCTTCTTTGTCCCTTATTCAATTTCCTCTATATAAATTAAATACTTCCTCTGTAAAATTATTGGTGTTCTTCCATGGAATGCAGGTATCAAACCTGGTGCAGCCTCCTGCTATCGTCGTGGTCCAAGTCTTCCCTATACAATAGGGTAGGACCTTTCCCTTGTATTCTTGTATTTTTTGAGTGTTATGATCAAAAAACCCCAAGAGGGTTTCGAGGCGTCTAGTTGTCGAATAGATTTGTTCTTTGATTTATTAGTTGCTTACTTCTTAACAGGGTAAAACCCTAGCCGGTGTCCTTGCCGTGATTTGGTGTGCTTACAATTTTGAAAGCAAGGTATAAACCCTAGCTATTTATTAGTTTGTATATTTTGTAAAACACTTACTAGGTTCGTTATTCAATGTTGTTTTAAATTATATTATATTATTCCAATGCTACTGCCCAGTTCGACTTGTATTGCAAAATTTTAAGAATGAAACTCTAGTATGGAATCTGTTATCAAATTCTTTTAAAGTATACATGTTATTCCATTTCAAATATATTGTTCTTTCTTGACTCAATTCAACTGTGATTCCATTTCCAGTATATTGTTCTTTCTTGACTCAATTCGACTTCGTCCTATTTGAAAATTCTGGGTTCTGTAACTTCGTTTACTTGTCACTAAAAAAAACTCATAACACGTTTTGATATTCAGATTAGCCTCAAAATACAGAAAAATCACTTTTATTGAAAAGATAATTTGAACAATGTATTTTATTCACACACACACACACACACACATTGTCAATCCAACTCTTCTAACTCTTCTTCTCGCTTAGGATGGCACACCCCCATTTTGGTGGATTTTGGGTTGTTTTATACCTTTCCAAAGTTCCCCATTTAGTTGAGAAACTACCATTCAGTTTCAGAACTATTTATCAAAACTAATCTTAACACTTAACTAATTTAACCTAATTATTCCTTAACTGAAAATTACAATTGTTGTGTTAGCCTAATTTGAGTTTTTTCAAAACAAAATATTAAATTGAAAATTTAATTTTGTCCAGCAGAAGGTAAGTAGTCCCAGCTGTAGCTTTTCAGTTGGATTCTCCTGCATTAGGATCCAAGGGTAAATTAAACTCATGGCTTATGTCCATGATCTCTTCAATAGAGTACCCGATGCTTTGAATTGTTCAATTTCCAACCAAGAACAATCCTCAATAGGCCAGTTCTTCCACTTTACCAGATGCTGCAAATATTCTTTTCTTTGTGTCTTTCTAGCTACTTGTGTGTCCAAAATCTGTTCAATCTCTAAAGGTTTTTCCAAAGGCATCTTCTTAATCCATGGTTCCTCCTCCTCCTGGGTATGCCAGGTTCGTCTCTCCAAACTGTCTTCAACATAAAAACAACGTATGGGTACAGATCTGCCACATTAGAAATGGGCGAGATTCCTACACCTGGAGGTAAATGCAACTCATAAGGGTTTTTAGAAAACTTTCGAAGGATTCTACAAGGCCTGATCTTTTTCATCTTCAATTTGTCGTACTCTCCTTTAGGAAACCTCCCCTTGTGTAAGTGTGCTAATACTAGGTCTCCTACCTCGAACTGTACCTCCCGTATTTTCAAATCTACTCTTTATTTATATTTTTGGCTGCTATCTTGTAACTTATGTTTGACCTTCTCATGTAGATTTTTTATTGCATTTGTGAAATATTCACCATCAGCACTCCTGCCCTCCAACTAACCCAAGTCTCGCAAATCAAATATTCCACGTGGATGCATTCCATGTAGGATTTGGAAAGGGCTTCTTCCCGTACTTATGTTGGGTGAGTCATTGTAGGCAAATTCTGCCTGTGCAAGCACATGATCCCACTGTCTGGAATTTTCACCAAAAAGACTCAGCAAATTTCCCAGACTCCTATTTACAACTTCAATTTTCCCATATGACTGTGGGTGATAAGCCGAATTGAAGTTTAGTTTTGTGTCTAATTTATTCCACAATGTTCGGCAAAAATGGCCTGTGAACTTCACATCCTTGTCCAAGATGTTGGATTTCGGCAAGCCATGCAATCTGACTATCTCTGAAAAGAACAAGTGTGCTACATGTGTGGCATCACTTATCTTCCCGCACTGAATGAAATGCACCATCTTGGTGAAATGATCCACCACCATCATGATGGAATCCTAACCCCACCGTGTCTTCGATATACCTAAGACAAAGTCCAAACTGACTGAGTCCTAAGGTCTGTTTAGAATGGGTAAAAGTGTATGCAGCCCTACATTCTAGTTTCATCCCTTTGCATGATGACAAACCTTACAACTAGTGACAAACCCATGTATGTCTCGTCACAGCCAATAATAGAATTGGCTTAGCTGATCCAAAGTCTTATCTATGCCAAAATGTTTGGCCAAACCACCAGTGTGATTTTCCTTAATCAAGTTCTCATACATGGAACACTCTGGAACACGCAACTGTCATGATTTCAACAATAACCCCTTCTGCATGTTATAGTCCAGCTAGGGGCTATCGTCTCTCAATAGTGGATTTTGACAAGCTTCATAAGATTCCTTAAAATTTGCATCCATCTCATACAAGTCCTTAAGATGCTCAAATCCCAACACTTGTATGGTGCTTTGTTGCAATATTAAACTTCTCCTACTTAACGCATTTGTCGCCTTGTTGGCCTAACCGCTAATGTGCTTTAAAACGAATGTAAAACTTTGTAAGTACTCCACCCATTCTACATGCTTATGATTTAGCTTGTGTTGCTGCATAATATACTGTAGTGAAAAATTGCCTGAAAACAAGACAAATTCATTATCCAACAAATATTGTCTCCAATGCTTCAATGCTTGGACGACTACATAAAACTCATTGTCATAAGATGTATACTTTGTCCTTCTCTCATTTAAATTTTCATTGAAGTATGTTGCTGGCTTATCTTCTTGGCTAAGAACTGCACCAATGGTTGTTCCACTAGCATCATAATGAACTTGGAAAATTTTTTTGAAGTCTGGTAGTTTTAGGATTGGTTTTTCAGTGATCTTCTTCTTCAAAGGCTGAAAACTCCTTTCAGCCAATTCTCTTCAATGAAAAGGATAATTTTCCTTATTAATGGTATCTACCATAGGTGCACAAATACCACTAAAATTCTTAATAAACTTCCGCTAAAAACTTTCCAATCCATGAAAACTACGTACATCAAACATACTTTTGGGAGATGGCCAGCCTACTATGGCTACAATATTTTCTGGGTCCATCTTCAATTCATTTTCAGAAATAAAAAATCCTAAATAAATCAAATCTTTTTTGAAAAAAGGAACATTTTTTAGGATTTATCAATTATTTATTTTGTTGCAATTTTTTTGTCACATACCTGACATGACGAAAATTTTCCTCCTTAGATTTGCTAAATATGAGTATATCATCTAGATATACAATCACAAATTTTCCAATAAATTATTTTAACACCTCATGTATCAAACACATGAACGTGCTGGGAGCATTGCTTAGTCCAAATGGCATGACCATTCATTCATAGAAGACTTCATTAGTCTTGAAATTCGTCTTCCACTCGTCACCTTCTCTAATCTTGATTTGGTGATAGCCGCTTTTTAGATCTATTTTTAAAAAGTATGTTGCTTCACTTAGAAAATCCATCATATCATCCATCCGAGGTAAAGGAAACCTATACCTGATGGTGATCTTGTTTATCACCCTGGAATCAGTGCACATCTGCCATTCACCTCCTTTCTTGGGAGCTAAAACAGTCGGAACATCACAAGGACTCAAACTCTCCCGAATCATCCCTCTTTCCAACAGCTCTTGTACTTGTTTTCTAATCTCCTCATTATCCTTAAGACACATCTGGTAACCAGCCTTGTTTGGAAAAATAGCTCCTGGAATGAAATCAATATGGTGACTAATGCTCCACTTTGGTGGTAATTTATTTGGTAGATCATCTACAACAATGTCGTTTAATTCCCGCAACATGTCCTGTATCTCCACAGGAAAAATGGTAATTTTAGTATGTAGCAATACTACCCTTAGTGTCCATACAACTCCATAGTTTACCCCATTTTCCCCAATCTGTCGCAGAAACTCCTTTTCGCCTATCAGTGGTGTTTTAGTCTCACTGGTTTCTGTAGCATTTTCCTCCTTCATGGGAACAAGCGTATGCTTTATCCCATCCTTAAAAAATTTGTAACAATTCTTTTCCCCATCATGGATGACCTTTTTTTCATATTTCCATGGTCTTCCTAGCAGAATATGGCACATGTCCATAGGCATGACATTGCAAGTCACCCTATCCTTGTATTTTCCAATATTAAACTCCACCTCGCACTGCTCATCAACCAGCATTTGGTGCCCTTTTTGTAAGAAAGACACCTTGTATGGATTCGTGTGCTTTAGCTTATTCAAGCCTAATTTTTACACCATCTTAGTGGCTACCAGGTTATCAGTGCTCCCACTATCTATAATTAGTTTGCAACATTTTCCATGTGACTTGCACACAGTTTGGAACAATGTTTTCCATTGCATCATGGAAGTCACTTCCTTAGCTGGTTTCAGAAAAACCTTGTGCAACACCGAGGCCTCACCTGTTTCAGGCACATTCTCCACCTCCTATGGCAGTGCCTCTACTACACCGGTTTAAGCAACATATGCTCCCCATTGTATAGCCTACTCACCTTCAGGACATTCAAAAGACCAGTGGCCCCATTTGTGACACTTGTAACACTAGTAGGCATTTCCTCTACATCTACCATTTCCTCTTCCACGCTGGTATTGCCTTCCACCTCTGGTGCTACCTTCTCTCTCAGTCTGTCCTGGAGCCTTTGAACTTCTTCTCTCTTCACTACTGATGGCAGTTTTACCTCTAGCAAAGGACTATCCTCTTCCTCTACTGAAACAACGTCCTCCCTTTGTGTTTTGATTCATGGTAATCTTTTCTTCCGCCTTAAAAGCACATTGATATGCCTCCTATATAGTTTTAGAGGAAAGAATTTTGATCTCATCTAGGATCTCCATCCGTAGACCATTCACAAATATTTTTGTCTTATCAGGGGCATATTCAACATACCCAGCCCTCAGGTTCACTTTATAGAAGTCTTTGATGTACTCCTTTACAGTCATCATTCTCTGTCTTAGATTCTGTACCTGTTTGTAAAGGGAAATTTCGTAGTCTTTAGGTAGAAATTTCCTTTTCATATTCACAATCATCCTATCCCATTTCTTGATTAAGGGCTTTTTCAATCTCCCCCCTTCTGCCTGCACATTGTCCCACCACAATGTTGTGTGTTTTTTCAACTTGGTAACAACAAACCTGATTTTCCTATCCTCACTAGCTTCCTCATACTTGACATATTTTTCCAACTCACTTATCCAGTCCAACAATGCTTCTGTGGAAATGATGTCAACATAATTAGAAATTTCTAGTCTTGGTTTGCTACTAGCCATCAAAAATTATTTCAACAATTTCATCTCTGGTGCCTGTTCTTCTGGCCCATTTGTCGTCGCCACTGTTTCATCCTCACGGTCATCTCCACCTTCAGGATCCCTACTCCTTCCTGATTCCACTACTTTCAAGCATGCTGAAAGAGTTTTGATCTCCTCTTGCAATCATTCATCTACTGCTCCCCTTACAGCTCTACCCCAACCACTTCCTCCTACCTCCATTTTCACTTAGGAAGAGAAACTGCTCTAATACCACAATTGGTGAGGACATCAGGATGATATTTAATAATTTTATTTAAAACTTCGTTAACTCCTTACTAACACAAACTTTTTTTAAAAATAAAAATATCTTAACTCACCCCCTTCACAATTCTCTTGTCACAATGTGATCATGGGCCCAAACCCATGGGCTAAGCTTCCAAGTTTAAATGCATTTGAATTTCCTGTTTTAGGGTTTGAGTTTCATTTAGGCTTTCATCACAAGGGTTTGAGAGGAAATTTTGAACAGGGGTTTCAACCCTATGGCCGCCTACAACTATGGATAGTTGTTTGAATGTGTGTGTTTAACTTGGTTTCTTCTTTGTGGAGCATCTGTCCTCATGAAGAATATGTGGTCCGCTCGGTAACACTGGAACTTAATTTCTTGTTATTATTCTATCTTTATCCATCATTTTCAGTAATCTGAACCTGGCTTCTATGCATTCAATAGGTGTTAATCTCATTCTTGGATGGCTCAACTTCTATTGCACAAAGGTAATTTCACGTTTTGGTTCTTACTGTTGGTTTTCTTTTTTATCTTACTAACCTTCAGGTGCCTTGGCTAGCAAGTGATGACCTCCTCAACTTCACTGTAATGTATTTCTATTTGTGTTTGCATTGATCCTTCGTCCTTGGTTCATTGGGGTTTTCAACTTTAGGTAAGCCATTGGCAATGTTCTTCTCTGTTTCTTATTCGATTTAGTTTGTATCAACTTAATACTTCTGCTCTAAAATTATGGGTGTTCTTCTATAGAATGCAAGTATGAAACCTAGAGCAGCCTTCTGCTATCGTCGTGGTCCAAGTATTCCCTATACAACATGGTAGGACCTTTCCCTTGTATTCTTATAGTTTTTGAGTGTTATGATTAGAAAACCCAAAGACGGTTTCGAGGCATCTAGTTGTTGAATAACATTGTTCTTTGATTTATTAGTGGCTTACTTCGTAATAGGGTAAAAACCTAGATGGTTTCCTTGTCGTGATTTGGTGTGCCTATAGTTTTGAAAGCAGGGTATAAACACTAGCTATTTATCAGTTTCTATATTTTGTAAAACCCTTACTGTGTTCGTTATTCAATGTTGTTTTAAATTAGCTTATATTATTACAATGCTACTACCCAGTTCAACTTGTATTGTAGACTTTTAAGAATGAAAGACTAATATGGAATCTATTATCAAATGCTTTTTAAAGTATACCTGTGATTCTATTTCCAATATATTGTTCTTGATTGACTCAATTGAACTGTGATTCCCTTTCTAGTATATTTTTATTTCTTGACTCAATTCGACTTCATCCTGTTTGAAAAAATTGGGTTCTGTAACTTTGTTTACTTGTCACTAAAAAAAACTCATAGCACGTTTTAATATTCAGATTAGCCTCAAAATATAGAAAAATCACTTTTATTGAAATCATAATTTGAACAATGTATTTTATTCACACAAACACACAGATTTGCAATCCAACTATTCTAACTCTTCTTCTCCCTTAGGATGGCAGACCCCCATTTTGGTGGATTTTGGGTTGGTTTATACCTTTCCGGAGTCCCCCATGTAGTTGAGAAACTGCCATTCAGTTTTAGAACTGTTTATCAAAATTAATCTTAACAATTAACTAATTTAACCTAATTATTCCTTAATTGAAAATTACAATGGATGTGTTAGCCTAATTTCACATTTTTCAAAACAAAATATTAAATTCAAAATTTAATTCTATCTAGCAGAAGGTAACTTGTCCCAGTTGTAGCATTTTCAGTTGGATGCTCCTTCATCAGCACCCAAGATACTACTTCGATCCTAGAATATGGGTGTTGAAGTCGACAGGAAAGAAGCATCAGCCGCTTGAAATGTTGATTTAGGGAATCAAGATGTGGGATGAAAAATATTTTAATAAGGTGGGTCAACAAGGCATGATAATAAAATATGACAATATGAATGGACATTGAAAACTTGAACAAGGTAGGAGCTGTAATGTGAGTGGTGATAGTCAAAACAATTCTTCTGAGGGTAGTGGCCCTAGAGTTAGTAGGACATTGAGGGTAGGTGTATGTATGCTCTGATTGGCATGAAGAGCGTAAATGAATGTGGATCATCTGCGAGTTCCAAAAAATGGTGAATATAAACTATCGTCAGGTATAAGGCATGAAAATATCTGTGGGAACCCTTTTCCTAAAAAATTTCCTAGGATAAAACACAACGCCAGGAAGACACAATGATGGTATACTTTTAAATTTTACAGGTGTTGATGAATTCTCCTAGGTTCTATGTGCAATTTGAGGGTTGATTGAAATATAAGGAATAGATAAAAGCTTTATTCTTCACTTGTAAAGCTTTTTTAACACCGACATGCAAGAATAGTAGCACTATTTGAACCCACAGTGCCCCTACCTCCTTTTTGAAGTGACTGAATCAATTGAATCAAAGCCTCTGATGAATATGGTGAAGAAAAAAGTGTTGTGGAATGAAGATAACATCTCAATTTAACATGGAGAGTAGCATGCAGCAGGATTTTATTATAATCTCTAGAGTAAATCCTTTAATCACATTCACAATAAACTAAATTCCAAGGCTCACAAATTATGCAAAATGAGAGTGGGATTATAGATGGGTCAGATAAATTATGAAAAATACCTGCAAGAAGAATTTTTGGTTAATTAGTAGAGGACACATTTCCATTAGTAATGAAAAAATTCTAAGGAATTATAAAAACTATAACCATACAATAATATTTCACTTACCTTTAGAAACAAATAAATCAACAAATATAACCTTAAATGAATAAGTAGCCATTAATAATACTAAATTTCTTTATCACAAAATCCAAATACCAAAAAGTAGAACAAATTTAAATCTCCATACTCTTCACTTATGTTAATTACCAAAATTCAATTAGATGTAAAAGACACACACGCACACACACACACAATAGAAAATAGAAAATAAAATATACATAAAAGTAAAAATGAAAATAAAATTATCCATAAACACTTTCCAAGTTTGACACACAATATTTTTTCATCCATAAACACCTTGTAAATTCATTTTTTCTATCTTGGTAAAAGAACTTTATTTTCCTTTATGCGGGATTAGTTTACAAGGATTTTAAGCCATTTTCTTCCCAATCGATGGGGTAGCTGTTTTTTTGGGATTTTATTTTCTTCTATACAAAAGTTCTTTCCTAATTTACTTGAAAAAAAATTAAAAATATGACAACAACGTTTTCATAACTTTTTAAAAACAGGTGAATGGAGGGAAGGCAATGGTTTGTGTTTGTGGATAGAATAAGCCTACACTCTAGAGGATTTTTTTTTTCGGAGTTTTCAAAAGTTTTTTTGGAACCTTTATTCTATATGAAAGGCGATCGAAATGTATTTTTTGGAATGCATTTAAATTCAAATCCAAAACTCTTAAAATGGGAGGGAAGAAATGATTTCTAAAATCTTTAGAATTGGAGCGAGAGAAGAGGATTTCGAAATGCTTCAAAGAGCCTAGAGGAAATTTTTGTGGAGTGCAAAGGAAATTGTTGTGGATGTTTGTGTATTTTAAACCCTGAAAATAAATTAATAAGAGACTCGTTCCTTTCAAATCCAAAAAATGATGTGAATCTATTAATAGGAGGAAATTAAAGAGAGTGAGAAGAAATTGTATAGGGAAAGTAAATTACTGGTCAACATTTTGTTTTTAAAACCAACAATAATGAATGATTGTATGATTTATTTTTTTTGAAGGAACATTTATTTATCATAAACTAAGAAAGTTTTCAAATTTTGTGATTTTTCTAGGCTAAGCCAATGTCCAATAAGAGTGATATCATTGTGCAGCAACAACAAGTTCCATAACTAACTGAACTACAAGAGAAAAATGATTTAGAGGAAAACCTAAGGGTTCCTGAACATCTATTGTGTGAAAATAATAATAATAATAATGGGTTCTAACGGAAGCCTCGTAGCATAAAATTTCATTCAAGGTATAATTAGGGGATTTCAGTGTCGACACCCAATTATGTTAGAAGATTCAAGGTTCCTAATGTTAGATATAGCTACGGTAATATGTGTTTCTCTACAGGGTTGTAGTGAGAAAGCACTAATCACCCCAACCAATACATAATATCCCTGAATATGGCACTTTGAATAGTCTCAATGTTCATGGATAACATGGATGTCCACCATGCATCTTTAATGGTTTTGTGAGGCACTCAAGTAGGTTTGACTAGTGTATTTATTATGGACATCTCTATGTTCAACACCTTCATTTTCTAAGGTTACATTTTAGTTGGTAGAGATTCTCATAGTTTCCATCTCACCAATCACCTGAATGGTTTTATGCATCAAATGGATCATTTACTTTCAATAGTTTCCTTAGGTTTTGGACACCCCCTTCACTAGGAATCTTATCTTGAACCTCCACTTTACTCTTATTTAGATCCATATCGAACATTTTAACTCAAAGTATTAAAGCCTTATTGTATTTCCCTAGAGAGATGATAACACCATCATATTCATCACTTCAAAAAAGGTTCTTATCATCAATCTAATTTTTGACAAATATTTTTTCCTCATTAATATCTTGCTTAACTTATGTTTTCTGCATATAAATACTATAATGATTTTTATTGTCCAATATCTCAGGCTTAGGAATTCTCCTTGGGAGATCATGATTCTCTCTTAGTGACCCTCCTTGTTTCTTTACAAAATTATGTACAAAAGATATTTCATAGTTTTGGCATTAATGGTTGTTGTATTTGTTCCCACCTTGCAATTTTTTTGTAATTCTTTTATCCCTTCCATTCTATTTTTGGTATCTTTACACTTACCGATAAGTGTTTATCCTTTTGAGTATAATATTACTCTTCACCATCATGCACCACCTTATCAAACTATGGTGAATATTGTGTTGCTAGATTATGATTACCTTGTTTGATTCCATTTCCCCATGCAACACTACCTATACTATTCTCATATTGGTTGTGTATTCCAGCATCTTCATTTTCCTTAAATGTTTCAACTATTCTTTCCAACTCTAATTTTTCAAGATCACTTTTATTCCATTATGGAAATATTTTAATAGTTTATACTTGCTTCTCTTCCAACTTCCACAAATAATTTGCATACTCCTTTCCAAAAATTGCTTCCAACTATTCCATATTTAAACACCTTCCAGGTTGGTAGGAGAGCCAACTCTAATACCATTGTACTGACTTAGGGTAATTTTTCCACCCTAGGGTTTCTTTTTTAGACTAGGGTTTCCAATAGAAATAACACAAAAGTTATTCCTCCATACACTAACAGTTATTTTCTTCATATAAATTAACCACAGTAGAAAGGCACCATTAAGATAGCAATCAATAGCAAGAGCTTCCACAAATCCACATTAGTTGGATTCATCGTCCAATAACCAAATTATGCATGGTCCAATAATATTGTTTCTCAATCCAACAAAATCCATCTATAAAGTGAAATTTAACTAAGTGTTGTAACAATTAATTTATCCTACTTTCCTACAAAACCTAGAATATATTTATTAACTTGTTGGGTGAAGAGGATATTCAAATCATTATATAGATTAAAATTTTGGCCGTAAGGCCCTATAGCCCTACAACCCTTGAACTTGGGACCCTCAGCCCTCTGGCTTCTACAACCCTACAACCCCATAGTCTATAGTTTCTTAGTATATGGCCTTTATCCATATCTCAAGTTCCTTTTTCTGTAATAGCTTGATTTTCATGTTTTCCTTAGCTTCCTAGAACGATTTTATTTTGTGATAAGTGGTATTCATATGAGGTTGAATCTCCTAATAATGCCAAGTCCAAATTAGAGACCACAGAATTTGCATCAGAAGTTGCTCTAAATGTTTCTTAGAAATTACACTGAGATGCCTCAAAATTTCCAGTAAATTGCTTTAGGTTGTCCTTCAACAATACCTATGCCATATTCCCTTAGTTGAATAGGAATAATCTCAACGATCCAAACAAATCAACATTCTCCAAGAGTTGTTGTGTCGAAACATAGTAAGATACTAACTTCTTAATCCAAACCAAACTACTCGAATGACATGTGCCAGAAAAATATAAAATGTGAATAGGTAGGGTGGGATCACCTCCACCAAAACTTGTCAAAGAAGAGAGAGGGGTCTTAAAACCTCATAGCTTGCACTCAAAGAAAAACAGATACAAATTAATCCAAATTGATGATGAAAATAATTTTACTCTTTTGTGTTTATAGATTTCCTTGTGGGGGTTTTCTCCTCCTTAATTAATTGAGAGAGATTTATGGAAACCACAACTTTGGGATTCTTGCCCTAGTTTCCCCAATACTTTACCCCATGCTTCCTAAACATTAGGTAATTGGAATTTTACATTTTATCAAAGACTATAGTCTATGATGATTTTTCCCTTGGGAAATTAATCCATAGGGACATTACAAAAACACGTTCTCATGCAAAATGGTTTATTTGGTAGATATGATTTGCTTCTTTTGCTTGTTTATGTAAATGAATCAATACTTAAGTTATTTAGAGAAGATAAATGAAAGGTGAAAATGTAAGGTGACATAATAATTTGAAATTGATATTTAGTTTATGTAACATTTCTCAAGTTTAGATGTGTGGTAGAGTATTCGTGAGGTTTTCCTTGGGAAGGAAAAATACACAGTTTAGACCCTTGAAAGTTTCCAAGTGATATATTGTAAACCCATGACCACTATTATCATATGAAACTTGAAGTTGCATGGTGAATTATATTCAAATTTTGTAGAGCATTTAATGTATATACAGTCTCATTAGATCCTTGACATATCTAGTCAAGACCAGACTTTATATGTGTTTTGTAGTGAATATCTTGAGATTGTTAATTGACGGGTCAAGAAAGATTTACCAAATAGCTACAAAACATTTGCTCCAATATTTTAAAGGCACAATACATTGTATTCTAATATATTTAAGAGATAGTGAGTCAATATTGCATGGATTCATTGATTATGATAGGGCAAGAGATGCATGTGAAAAGTAGAGTACTTCAAGTTGTTGCTTCATTTTGGGTTCAAGAGTGATATCTTTTTTTAATGAGAAGTATGATTTATTGGCATTATGTACAACACACTTTCATCATTGCTAGCACTGCTAGTTGTGAAGCCATATAAATTTGCAGGTTGATTGCAGAATTGATGGGGAATATGTTGGAGCCTACTGCGGTCTACTATGTCAACTAGAGTATTATTAAACTCTGAGAATCTAGTATTCCATGACTACTCCAAGAATATTGACATTAGGTGCCATTTTCTCAATGAATGGGCTCAGAGGGGAGTAGATTCTCTATAGTATATTTAGACAGATCAACAGGTTGCAATTTTTTTAAATAGACCCTTGGAAAACAGAAATTTCAAACCATTTAGAGAGAGGCTTTGATTGATGAAGAACAATTTCCTTGGAAAGATATAGTGTTACAGTGTGCCTTGAATAATATTCTATATTGTAGGCACATGTGTAGCATTCTTGGGCACACTTGTGAATAGATCAAGACACTTCAATTACAACAACTAAAACTCTACAGTGAGATTGTGTTTGTTCTCTTCTAGATTCAGAAGTATGGAGCATTAAAATATGCAAAAGAAACTATTATTTTATTTCCAGCAATATATCCCCAACAACCTGCATGTGTTAGACAATTTACATGTCTTAGTTCAATTTTATCTTAGCAGTTTTATAATTTTGACTTAAGTCTTAATTTAGTTAGGTAAGGCATATGTAGTCTACTGATAGGGCACAAATACCAAGGGGATATTTCTCTTGCTAGAGCACACCAATGAAAAACTATCACTCATGCAAGGATAAGAGTACAAATCTCAAGATTTTGGTAGATCTAGGATTTAGATATAGCCTTGTAAACCCTAGAAAGACCAACTTTAAATTATATAAGGAGGGATGCATATTCATTTTATAATTCATCAATTTCAACAACGAGCGATGAATTAGTTCGTCACTTGTTTCTGTAGAAGATTTGAGTTCAGAATTAATGAGAAAGAAATAACATTTTTTGATAGCCCATATAATAAGTTCCTGTTATGTAATTTCTACAATATGTGTTTATAGATTATAGCATCATTCAAGATACAAGTTTGAGTGGCTTTTAATTTTCAACTATCTAGTATTTTTTAGGAATTCTTTTAGTGTAGAGTATGTTCACCATCATCTATAAAATCTAACAATCTCCCACTTTTTGAAATCATGGTTGAGTGAACCAATAGATAGGTAGAGGAATATTTCTAAATATGGTTGGAGGGACCATCTAGAGGATGAATTTGCTTTATAGAAAGGAAGAGTAGTTGAAGCAAATTTTGAGCAATCAATATGAGAAATTTTGGATGGAATTGAAGTGAGGCCAATGAAAGGAAGTGATAGATACTAGATTCAAATGGGAATTTCGAGTATCAGAGAATTACCTATGCAATAGTCATATAGGAAACAAAGGTTGGATAACAAGGAGTATTCAAGACTTGATTGGCATGTTGCTTCTGTTTCCTGGAGGGAAATACTTTAGGAGAATAGATACAGAGAAACATTCACATAAGTCTTGAGCTGAAGACCCACCACTAAAGTTAGTTTTCTCTTTTTCTCAGTTATTTTGGTACTCCTATTATTCATCTTCTAAACTATTTTTCTTCTTCATATTCTAGTCACCTATAAATAGAATATGTCGTATGCACATGTTTGGAATTTTATGGCTTTTCCACCTTTCCATTTAATATTTGGGTTATTAAAAATATAGGTTGGAGACTAACGGGTTTTATTGTAGAATATTTTGATAAATTCATGCTACTATCAACTTCCTTACCCATTTTCATGTGTATTTTATCCTCTGTTTAAGATGATTAAACTGTTGGATTCTAATCTTGCAATTCCAAACAAAATTTCATTTCTTAATCCTATAAGTGAATGGGACTTCCACCCTCTCATAATTTTCTATGTCAGTGTACCTTCTTCAACATCTTCTATACCTTGATACTTGATATTGCATGTCTTTTATTTTGGGAGAATGGTGTTTGACGTGTAGGGGATTTTTTTTGTTTATGCTCTCTACTTATTTTCTTTGATTTATCAGCAGATTCCTTCGAAAGAGGTCGTTTACCTATTTATTATTTCAACTCCTCCGTATACCCATACTAATGAGTAACTTCAATCCATAGCCCAATTTTTTCCCCACCAATCCATTGAGTTTAATCCTTCGTAGATTCTCTCCCGTGTCCCATTATTCAATCATCAACCATTTTACTTCTCAACGAGCTCATTGAATAATTAGTGTGTATGTTATTCAATTCCAATTTTGGTATAGAAACAGTTTTTATTGTGGTCACATATCCCCTTTGGCTATAGGATTCTTCATACTTCCACTAAATTCCATAGCATTGTTTCCTACAAAGGGAAAAAGTCACAAGACAACATATAAGTTGGAATTTTTTTTTCTAACAAGAACTGGTAGATATGGCTAAATTTTAAATTTTATATTAAGAAAAAAATACCGCAACAGCTTCTTACAACAAAGTTGCATAAGGTGGTCTAATTTCATATAGTTCTAGATAGAATAAGGCTTGAACCCTTCGAAAAAGTGTAAAATTCAAGAAAATTTACATACACAATTTCAAGGAAGAACTCAAGAGTGTAAATTCTACAAAAATTCCCTAAAATACTTACTTTCCTAAAGAACATAAAGAACTAACTTGGGATGGGGTTACTTTTGCCTTCATTTGCTGCTTCTTTGTTGTTGTCCTACACTTCCACATTCAACTCCGATTCGTACTTCATGAGAGGAGCTAACTTAATGGGATTTGTTGGATATATATACTTTTCCATCGATAACCATTTTCCCCAAATTTCCACAAATAACCTTTTTGTGTAATGATCCACAATTTTACTATTTTCTGAAACACCTAAAAAAAGACCACACCAAAAATGTGGTATATGGATTTCTGAATCCTGATAAATACCAATGCAAACCTGAAATTGGTGGAGCTTGTGTCTAAGACCATAAGGCTAATAAAACTCTTTGAGTCCCCCACCATAGTCAAATTTTGAATATTAAAAGAAACATCTCATTTTATCATGGAAAAATCCCGAAATCACAATTTTTTGGCCTAGCCAATGTTTCCCAATATTTTTTTGGTATCTTAGTTTTGATCCAACAATTGAAGTTCTTACTTGCTAGCCAATTTTTACCAATATTTTGTGGTATCTTAGTTTTGATCCAACAATTGAAATTCTTACTTGATAGCCAATGTTTACCAATATTTTTTGATATCTTAGTTTTGATCCAACAATTGAAGTTCTTACTTGCCTAGATCTTGATATGGAATGAATTTAATCCCTTCTAAATTAATATGTCAGATATTAGTGCTTTAGATTTAAATGCCACAATCTCCATTTGAATCATCATCTATTGGAAGATGGCATGAATTTTTACCAGTGAAATTCCAAACATGCAAATTTAGACAATGTAAACTAGAACCTTTTAAAAGAGGCTTGCACTAGAAGGACCTAATGTAATGACTATGCGAAGTTAGAAATAGTTTCTTCAATGAATTTTACTACTTGAACCAATCCTCAAGGCCATTTAACACCACTAACCAATCCCCCATAGTGAAATGGAAATCAAAAAATAGGCATCAGAATATTGAAAACTAAAAAGAAAAAGAACACACTAGGAGAGACCCTCGATTCCTCTCCTTTTCATATTTTCTGAGGTTAATATGTTGTCATAAGATAAGGTCCAATATAAAATATCGATCTTTGGTAATGCATATGAATACCATATTTTTCTCCAGATCGAGGCTTTTTAGGGAAGTGAATACTGAGAAAGTTTTTGGGCATAACATTTCTTAACTGAATACTCAATTAAAACCCACCCTCTATAGTCTGATTCCTCAAGGTTCTTAAGGGAAAAACCATGCAATATCCATACCATTGAGGCCACCAAATGGAGCACGTGTGAAGGTGGATCCATAAAATCCCACCGTCTCAATAATCTTAAAGCTTTGTCCCATGTAGAAATGTCAAAGAGGGAATTTTCCCCTTGCTATTTGATCATATATTTAAAGGAATGAGATTCCAAGAGACAACAAATTTGTGACCCATTATTCTATTCTTCCATGTGACCCGTGATGTTATTCTTCCAAATATTGATATTTTTACCATTTAAAATATAATTAAATTTCTTCATTATTATTGGAATGGCACATTTCATAAGTCTTTAAATGGATGACCATCCTCTCACTTGGAGAATATCATCCAGAGACTGTTCTCTTTCCCCTATGAAATGTTTTTTGTGCAACTACAAAACCTTTTTCCACCATTCATACTTCCCTAACACTAACCTTCATAGGATTCTAACACCCATTTCTATAATCCTTAATGCCAAGGCCACCATGAGATTTGGGTTCCTAGACAATAGACTAGTTAACTATGTGAAATATTTGGTGTTGGATTTCCCTCGTTACTAGAGAAATTATCTTAATTCTTGAGTTAGAGTTCTCTTAACAATCACCTCAAAAATCATTGGAGAAAATTGATAGATGGGAAACATCTAAATTGGAATTGTTTCGAGGGAGAGTTATTCTCCTTGGGAAGCTAACAGCATTTAAGGAATAACCTTGATGGAAAGGAGAGCATTCCCATGCCATTAATGTTTCCTGTTATGTGTCTAATGTTAATACCTTTTGGGAGACAGAGCTAAATATTCATTTTAAACTCCACCAAGGAATAAAGCCTTTGTATTTTTGAATTCAAAGATGTCCTAATGCTTGTGTTGAGAAAAACCGATAGAATTAAGGCAAGGAATTTTCATATGGTAGCTCCAATATTGTTGGAATCAAGACCCATTAAAAAAGTCTTGTGATTTTTTGTCCTTCCATTACCAAGGAGAGTGCATGAGGGCTTTATGTGAGGAGACAACAACTCATTTTCATTTTCTCATGAATGAGATGCATGAGTTTGAGTTAATACAAATCATTTTTCAACTAGAGGGCCAAATCCTCTTTCAGAGGAGGAGATTCAAGGATTTGAACAAAACCAACTTACTTCACAATCTTGTTATTTTCATGAGAGAGATGGATTTCTTGAATAATATGAAGTTGTAGCATATTCCACTCCTTTATAATTCCAGGAAATTGACTTTGGGAAAATAATGAATGAAATGAAGGGTAAAAAGTTGCTTCTCATGAAGGAAATTCAAGAATTTTAAAGAAAATAATTGTTTTCCCAAGCATGTTATCATAAAGGTGGTGTTGCTTTAGAATATCCAGATAGTTACATGGACTATGAGTACTTTAGAACCATGACATTTCTAGCCTTGTTGAGAATGAAGTTGAATGTGCCCAACAGTCAAGACTTGTCACCCTCAAATGTTAATACTCTAGAAACCATTTACCAAAATGAACTTTATAACAAATACATGATTGAACACAAATACCAAGTTATAACACCTCCTTATGTAACACCACATATATCATATAATCCTAACTTAAATTGAATAAAACTTATTCTTGCATGTTATTTTCTTACAACATAACTGTCAATGGAGGAATATCTTGACTCTGTTAATGAGGACCATATTCATGGGGTATTTGATGGTTGTCTAAATGGTAATAAGAAGGATAATGGAAAGAGATATATATTCAATATAAAGGGGCATTGAAAGAATCAAATGTCTTATTTTAGTGCGAAGGGGGGTCTAGATTTACAGTCTGCATTTTTCAAATTCCCTCAGAGTTAGCATAAAGCCGGTGGGGGGTATCCCATCTTGTGACATGATTGAGGACTCATCTCAAGCACAACTGAATGAATCTGATGAATATGAGGAGATGAAGAAAACTCACATTTGATTGACCATATATTTCTTTATAATAAGTCCTAATTGTTTATATCTAATCATGTTCTTAATGTGCACGATGATCAAAACAAAAACAATGATAGCCAAGAATCAACCCTAGGATGTAATGAAGAAGAAGAGAAAGAGTGGTGATAATCGAACACATGTAGCTAAATTGTGTAAGGTTTTAACGATAAGGTTATGGTTTCTAATAAGCTTCAAATTCTTTATTGGGTTGAATATTATGGTTAAAATTATTTCTTAGATGTTGGAAAACAACGTTTAATTATGAGAAAATCACGTTGTTTGCGATGCAGAAGTTGACTCAAAATTGTTTTGGGAATCTCCTGGACATTGTAACTTGTGACTAAGGTTCTCATTGACCTTTTCCCAACTTTGGAAAAGTAGGGTTTTGATTTTCATCTTGATATCTTTGTTTTTTATGACATTGATAAAAGGTAATGTAATAGGGGGTAGCTCAAATTGCTGTTTGATTCATTGTTGATACTTGGTGCCAATATTCAAAAGGAATCAATAATTTTTTATCTTCAAAATCCCATCCCAACATCAAATTCAATGATTGGTTTCCATGAGGTTCTCAGTCATAAGAGCTTAGCACCCATTTCTAGAATCCTTGGTTCCAAGGCCACCATGAGATTTGGGTTCCTAGAAAATAGACCAATGAACTAAGTGAAATATTTCGAGTTGGATTTTCCTCCTTAATAGATAAATAATATTAATTCTTGAGCTAGAGTTTACTTATCGATCACCTCAGCAAGCATTGGAGAAAATTTATATATGTGCAACATCTAAATCAGAATTGTTGCCAGGGGGAGTTTTTTTGCATGGGAAGATAACAATGTTTATGGAACAATATTGAGGGAAAGGAGAGAATTCTCATGCCATTCACGTTTCCTGTTATGTGTCTAATCTTAATATTTTTTGGGAAACACAAATAAATATTTCTTGTCAACTCCACCAAGGAATAAAGCCTTTGTCTTGTCAAATGCAATGTCCTGTTGGAGATATTGTCACTGATGGAAAAGGAGCAGATTAGGATCGGCAAAGATATAAATGAAGAGTAAGGTAAAGAGTAAAAAATGGCAGTGAAACTGCTACATTGAAGAAATTGTAATAATGTGAAATTGTTGATTGGGCTAAATTGTTGTGATGCAAAGGCAAGTCTCTAAAGCAAAGGCAAGAGTCAAAGGCAAAGACAAAGATACATTGAGATGAATTGTTGTGATACATTAATGATATACAATTCTATTTCATGTTGGCACTAAGTTGATCCATTAAATCATTACATGTGGCAGAAATTATTATTGGATTATTTATGTATTTTGTGGACTAACATTCAAAATATGAAGTGTGTGGAAACGAATTAATGGAAGGCAAAGAGTCAATCCTATTCTCTTCCTATTTCTATGTGGAATACAAACAACCATCAAAATATCTCTACAAAAGATTTCATTTTGGAGTGCATAGTGAGGTTAGAGAGATGGAGAATGTGAGAGAGATAATTGAGATATTATGCACATATGAAGCTGACGTGGAGAATATTTGAAGGGAGAAGAGGCATAAGTAAAGATGTAGATATGAAGAATTGATAACCAGGTAAATCAACATATTGTATCCATTTTGTGTGAGGGGATTGTGGTCTCCTTTCAAGTTGTTTCTTGATAAAATTTTCAGTTCGAGCCCGTTGAGGTAGGAGGCTCATCTGGGTGGTAGCCTGCAGAAAATACACAGGAGTTGGAGGTTCCTTCCATGTTGTGGCTTGCATAAATTTGAGGTAGCAGGCTCTTGTAGGTTGGATCCTACCAAAAATCAGATGTAATAAGGAGTAGGATTTTGACTTTGCATCACAACAATAATAAAATCGTGCTTTTCTCCCTTATGGGTTTCAACTTATATCTAGTGTCCATGAGCATTATTATTGTGTGTTGATGTCATGTGTTACTCAGCTTATTTCCTATTGTTCACATATTAATTTTTCTTATCATTATGTATTCAGTTTCTCATGTAATGGTATTTTAATGAGTCTAATAAAATAATTTTTATGTCCATGAATGAACTGAACTGATTCACCCCCCCCCCCTCGTAGTTTAGTAAGTGTTCATCAATTGGTATCAGAGTCAGTTCCTTTTGTATAAGTCTAACAACTTGAAGGTTGATATGGTCGAGTCATGGACTATCAAAGTGTACGTTTGTTGAGTTCATCAAACTTTTCTTGATTGGAGAGATAAGGTTAAAAAAATTTAATGACTTAAGAAACTGAGGTATGGAAACTTGTAGGTGATGGTTACGACAAAGACTCTCTCTCTCTCAAGAACAACAGTGGAATGCCAAAGAGAAATGTGTAATGTATAATTTTCTTCATAATAAGGATCTTGATATAGTAATGGATTTAACTTCTGAAAAATAAATTTGGAATAGATTGCATCTCATGCATGAATGAGACACTAGTGGTTGCGTTGTTAAGAAGAAGAAAACCCCATTTCACAAGGAAAAGGTTTAGTCAAATGACGTCTCTACTAGTGTGAATGGAAATTATTTCCATGAAGAAAATTCAGTTGAAGAACAATCCGAACTTGACATTGTTTTGATTGAAATAGAAAGATTAAAGAATGAAAACAAAGATCTTAAGACACTGGTGCAGATATGTGATGAGAGAGAGCATAAGTACAAGGAGGAAATTTTTGGTTTGACGACACAAATAGAAGAATCAAGGAGAATAGAAGGGATGATAAATAATGGGTTAAAGGAGAAAGATATACAATATGAAATACTAGAGTCTGAGATTTTTTCAACTAGAGGGCAGCTAGATGAAAAGAATAGGTTGTGTAATCAAATCGAAGAGGAGGTTTCCTCCATGAAAAACTTAGAAAAATGGACCTATAGAAGTAGAAGCCAAAAATAACATTATTTGTAAACAGACAAGGAATGAGATGAAGAAACAATTGCGTACAATAATCTCATTTCCACCACGAGATAAATTGAACAAATTTGTACAATCTCAAAGGAGGTTTTATCTTCCCCACTTGAAAAATATCATGTGTTTTTCTTGCCATAAACTGGACATGTTGCAGCACAATGTAAGACAAATCAAATCAAGTTAAACCAGCAAAATATGCACCGAATGAGAAGACTTCCTTAAGCAAGCAAACATAAAGGACATCTTTCACCATGTACACAAATCATTTCCATGGTCACTATTATTTATGAAATGAATTTGGACATAAACTTGTTGAATATAAAATATATGCAAAAAGGGGCACAAAAGGCCACACATCATCTCAACTATACCTAGGTAAAATAATATGTTATTTATGCCACAATATTGGACACAGAAATGAATGTAAGCTTCTATATACCCTAAAGGATCCTAAGAAAATGATGGAAGAAAATCAAATCATACCAAACACTAGATCAAAATTAAATGCATACAGTAGAAAGAAACATGTTGAAGTATGGGAGAGGAAGAATAAATAACAACTAGTGACCTAGCTTCGTCTTCGGGGGATTTTCCCAAGGAAGCATTAAAGAAACTAATCAATGGCATAAAAAAAATTATGAAATGTGAAGGTTCATAATTAATAGAGAGGTAATAACCAGTATGACACACTTGAATGCTCACCATCAAACAACATCATCTCAGGGGGAGGACAACTCCATTAATACTCATTGGAGACAAGAAAAACAAGTAAAAATCTAAGAAGGGCCTAAGCAACCAAAGAAAATTGAAGTCATTATTAAGACCTCTGCAATGAAGATGGAGAATATAGTCAGCTTGAAAAGGAAGTGCAATTTCTGCTGGAAATGTTACCTTCTAGACACTAAGGGGTATTTCCAAATATGCAAGATCTTGTTGAGTAAAATGAATAAATAACTCATGACTAAAAACTCTATACAAGTGGATAAACAAAAGTTCATGTTGCAATATATGGACTGTGTAGAGCCACAAGAAGTAGACGATGCAGGTCGAGATATAGGGAAGAGGCTAGCTCTTTTTGTCTCAAATGGTCCTCAAGTTTATTAATAGTGGGATGAAAAGAGTTTGCAGTTAAGAAAAATAAATAAATAAATATGTGGAGGAAGAAGAACTTGGCATTGGATTGGAAAGTAAAAGGAGCATCAGAAAAGAATAGATTAATGAGATAGAGATATATAATGAAAACCAAAGACAAAAGAAGGCAAAACTTGAGCCTCTTCAGCTTTCTCTTGGTTTTCCCAACACCTCATTGAATCTAGCTTCTCCTAACCCAAATTTCGCACTTGCATCTCCTGGTCTAGGAAGAAGCATTTAGTCATTAAGTTACACAGCTCATACAAATAATACAATTCATACACGTACAGGTTCATATGGCTTCACATCTATTTATTTTTAGTCTCTCAACCCCTTGTCCACAATCTGAGTTGCTCTCTTACACAAAACTCAATGGAGAATCAAGAATTTTCAGTTTGAGAATCCTTACGTTAGAGAATTTGGAGGGTGCAAATGAACTCTTTAAGGAAATTATAAAATAATAGTGGAAAAAAATCAAATAAGATTTGATGACATCATCAAATTTTAGAGGGAAAAATGAAAAAACTACTTTTTCAACTCATATTTTCAACTTATCTCCCAAAGTTTTTACTCAAATTTCAAGCGGGAGTACTCGTTGGATGCGAAATTTAATTCCCCATCCAAAGAGTACCCATGTTGCATACTTTCGATGGGTCCTACTACACGAAAAATGAGAAATACATAAAAAAACGTGATTACAATCACGTTTTTTATGTATTTCTCATTTTTCGTGTAGAAGAGTTCATCGAAAGTATGCAACATGGTACTCCTTGGATGAGAGGTGGGAGTTAGGATCAACAGTATGAGTTTTCGAGGTTGTGAGTAAACACTTTGGAGATAAGTTGAAAATACGAGTTGAAAAAATAGTTTTATTATTTTATTATTTTTTTATATTTTTACCCTTTTATTTAAAAAATGGTGAATCATCCCCCATGGTTGACATCATCATCTTGAATCCTATTGGTTGTTATAAAGTTTATTTTTGTTGTACATTTTTCTTAGGAGGCCCATTTTAGACCTCAAAATTCCCCTAATGTAGATTTCCAAGGGAATAGTGAAAAAGTATCACATGGTAATTGGAATACATCATATTCAAATGAGAAATTATTCCATGGTAACAATGGCATGGTTGGAAGTGCATCTCAGGATAGGTTCAAACAATAAGGTCGAAGAAACTCTCTGCAAAAAAATGAAATCAAGAGTCAGAACTTTGTTTGAAGTGCTACGGTTAACTCATGCGTTTGAGTTTTTGGTAAATTACTATGAAACAGATAGAATAACATAACACATGGTGTAGTGGGAGCATTAAAATTGGAATAGTATTAAGAGAGCGGTGTAGTGCAGTGGTGCAAGTAAGTGTAGTTGTTAGTAGCAATGTCAATCTTGGAGTAGCGTTATGTATCAGTACTACCACCGTTGTTGGAAAAGAGTTATAAATAGCCTTTGCAAATGCGTTATGGTGACAACAACGAGAAATAAACTTCTCTGACAGTGTATTGAAATATCCATGTTGAATTGTGTTATGGGAGCAGCGTCACGGCAGAGCCTCTGAGTAGAATTATATGCGTTATGGTAGAGCCTCTGAGCAGCAAAGCGTTGTGACATAGGTACTGGAGCAGTGTTATATTAGTTATGGTAGTGGAGCATTGTGACCAAGGTATTTGAGCAACATTATATGCGTGATGCGGCCACAAAAATCGGTGATCATAAATGTGACCAAAACATTAATCCATCGCAGAGGTCCCATGAAAACTTGGTTAAAGCCTATCGTCTCTATAGAGACCAGGCATGGAAAAATTTCACTCTCATATTTTCATTGGATATTTTTGAGTATGCAATAATAGCTAATGGATCCAAAACATATAAATTCCTTAAGATTCTCTCGCAAGGCACACTATTGACTATTGAATTACCTCTCCTTTGGGCGTTATTTCATTCTTTACGTCATCTTGAGAAACTAAGCACCGAAATAATAAAATTAAATGGTGATCCATCGCTCGCACCCAAAGCAACAACAATTTGGATTTGCTTAGCCGTTTCACTATTCATTGTTTTGTTAACGATCCATCTTAGATATCAAATCATGAGTAAGCAATACGAACTCGACCTACATCTATTTGCACTGTGTTTTGCATTCAAAATGTGTCATCTTATCATTTTTCTGGATGATTGATGCTTGATGATATCATGCAGACAAGTGAATCACGGAGAATACTAGTTTACAAATAATATATACATACATACATATACATATATATATATATATATATAAGAAAAAAAATTCTTTTATTCAGGCCATGTTTGTGTTAATGAGTCAAAATATCACTTTTTTTTTCTACAGTGTTTGTAATGTCTTTGATTCTGAAATGGAAATCAAGTAAGCAAGACACCGAAGTGGTTTGAAACCTTCGCATTTTCGTCTTGTTGTAAGACTTGCAAAACAATATGTACGTGAAAGGTCGTCCTGCAATTCAAATAATTTCATAACCTCTTCCATCAATTGTTTTACACTTGTGAAGTCAATCGATTCAGTCAACCTGTATCTCTTAACTATATCTAATGCACAGAATGTAAATCAAACTTGTATCCACTTCTCTTGTATTGATGGAACAGAGGAAAGGTAATACATTTCTTGAGATTCTTCTTGGTGTTTCATTAGTCAAAATGAATGCAATATCGGCTAGTAGACACCCAATATTTCTCTAGATGTGCAACTGAAGGCAGGCATATCCGATCATTACAACACAGAATGTGATTTAACTATTCAATGTATATGTCAGCACTCAGATGTTATTATCATGTTATTTGTGATCTACTGTTTGAAGTTGCGTCTTAATTGTTCTACTATTTGAAGTTGCATCTCTCCAAAATTTTATTATTATGTTGCTTGTGATATACTGTTTGAAGTTGCGTCTTAATTATAACTATAACACAGAATGTGATTTAACTGTTCAATGTAGATCTCAGCACTAAGATTTTATTATCATGCTGCTTGTCATCTACTGTTTGAAGTTGCGTAATTGTGAAAAAATCTCACTAAAATGTTCAATAACATGGAAACCAGTGGTGCCCATCCTATCAGCAGAAATTGGGGATTTGGCAACAGAAGGGGGCATGATAAAGGAGAAAATTCCATGTCAAACATTCACCATTAAAGGTCAATGGGTATCCTCAGCCTGTCATAAGCCAACTGAACGTCTATTCTTTATGAAATCGTAAAATAAATAGCACAAGTGGCAAAGAAATCTCAAGGCCGAAGACCCCGTCAACTATGCTTGACATGATTGGGAGGCCTATCTTGATTCCTATATGAATAGCGAAATATGTTGAATTACGTTATAATTTACATTAAAGTATGGACGTTAAAAACATGATTTTTTTTTTGAAAATATAACTTGGTAGTAATATTCATAAAATTCGACCTATAATAAAGTTTGAAAAATAAATGCAAATAATTATGTTCATAGGAACATTATGTTAAAGCACATGGCTCATTATATGGTTTTCACATATTTTGAATTTGAAGGAATATGAAGTACTTTATAAGCTAATAGGAGACAGATCTAGGCATAAGACTTGGGTGTAATATATGATGCCATAACAGCTTGGGTCATATATTTTAGAGCCATACTTATATTTTTGATGGGGTTATGAAATATTTTTTTCAAAGAGTTTGTATTGCAGGTTAATGATGCCAGAATCAGGGTATGTATGTTGTTAGTTATTGCCGAGGAAAGAGGAAGGCACATATGAATGTTATGCATCCTATCTTATTATTGATGTTTTATTAAAGGACATATCCTAGGATTATGCCATGATGAGCCTATTCCACTACTCCTAAGTATTGGATAGTGTCATTAAGTGCCTAGGGTTTTCCAGCTTGATGTAATGATGTTTTTGAGATTTTGGCACCTTCATAATATATATGTTGCGTAGAGTTATTGATTCAAAGCTAGGTGTTGTTGCCATTTGTCTTGTTGTAGCATTTCAAAAATAGTAATATTGTGCTAGAATTTGAGTATACCTAAAGGTTTCAATTTCAAAAAAATGATGTTTGAAAATATTGACAAACATATTCCTTATTTCCAAAAGCACATCAATGATCTTTTCCAGAATTCTCTTCCTCCAATAAGATTGGTTTCCACACTATAAGTCCTTGCATTATTTTAAAGTGTCCTTACAAAAATGCTTTGTAGCATTTTTGCAATTTTAAGAGAGTGTGAAGTGTATCTGGAGTAGAATTTATGTATCACATGGAGCATCTTCATTATTCTCGTATTATTTCAATGGAGCATTTTCTATATATTATTGTATACTTTTGTCTATGTAGCATGTTTATTATCATCTTCAGCATTACGCAAGTACAAGGCACTTGTATAGTATGATTTTATTGTATATATACATGCAATTGTAATGATTTACATAGTGTTCTCCCAACATTGCCATATGTAGTAACAATAATTTTTGAAGCAGTTTTCATCTTCAAGCAATACTTATTCAATATGGAGGAACCCCAACAATCCATGTGAAGTGGCATTCATTCAATGAAAAAATGAACAATGTTTATGTTGAACATAGAGAGCAGTAATGAAATTATGGAAGCTACATTGAGAAATTTTTCTTCAGGAAATAGGACAATGTGTAACCCCCTCACCATTGATGTCAAAGGGGGAGGTAATCAGAGGAAGGAAGACATTTCTTTGAATGAAAGGGGGAGGATGTGTTGCCATCAATGCCAAAGGGGGAGGCTGTTGGAAGTACTGTCATTGATGGCAAAGGAGTAGGTCAAGATCAAAAAAGATATAAATGAACAGCAAGGAAAGGAAGACAAAAGGGAAGTGAAACTGCTACATTGAAGAAATTGTAATAATGTGAAATTTTGATTGAGCTAAATTGTTGTGATGCAAAGGAAAGTCTCTAGGGCAAAGGAAAGACTCCAAGGCAAAGACAAAGATGCATTAAGCTGAATTTTTTTGGTACATTAATGATATACATTGTTATTTTGTGTTGGAATTAAGTTGATCCATTCAATCGTTACATGTGGCTGAAAGTATTCTTGGATTAATTATGTATTTTGTGGACTAGTATTCAAATGACGAAGTGTGTGGAAAAAAACGAATGGAAGGAAAAGAGTCAAGCCTATTCTCTTCCTATTCCTATGTGGAATACACATAACCATCAAACTATCTCTACAAAAGATGTCATTTTGGAGTGCATAGTGAGGTTAGAGAGCTGGAGAATGTGAGAGATCTGATTGAGATATTATGCACATATGGAGTTGATGTGAAGTAGATTTCAAGGGAGAAGAGGCAGAAATAAAGATGGATATATGCAAAGTTGATAACCAGGTAAATCAACATATTGTTTTCATGTTGTGTGAGGGGATTGCAGCCTCCTTTCAAGTTGTGTCTTGCTAAAATGTTCAGTTGGAGCTGGTTGAGGTAGGAGACTTATGTGGGTGGTAGCCTGTAGAAAACACATGGGAGTTAGAGCTTCCTTGCATGTTGTAGCTTGAAAATTTTTGAGGTAGCAGCCTCCTATAGGTTGGAGCCTACAGAAAATCAGATGTAATGAGGTGTATGAGTTTTCCTTTGCATCACAACAATAATAAAAATGTGGTTTTCTCCCTTATGTGTTTCCACATATATCTAGTGTCCATGTGCATTACTATTATGTGTTGATGTGATGTGTTACTCTTCTTATTTCTTGTTGTTCACATATTCAGTTTGTTGATCCTTATGTATTGAGTTGTCAATGTAATGGTTTTGTTAATGAGTTTAATAATATAATTTTAATGTCCATGAATGGACTAAATTGATGTCGTCCCCCCTCTCAGGTTAGTCAAGGGCTCATCATGTCCTACCACTTGTGTTGAGAAAAAGAAGTAGAAATAAGGCAAGGAATTTTCATATGGTAACTCCAAAAAATTTTGAAACATGACTCACTAAAAATGGCTTGTGAGTTTTCGTCCTTTCCTAACGAAGAAGAGTGCATGGTGGCTTGACCTAAGGATACATCAACTTAATTTATTTTTCTCAAGAATGAGATGCATGAGTTTGAGTTAATACAAATGATGCTTGAAGTTTAGGGTCAAATCCTCTTTCTGATTAGGAGATTCAAGGAGCTGAAAAAAATCAACTTACTACACAATCTTGTTATTTCCATGAGAAATATGGTGTTCTTGAATAAGATGAAGTTGTAGCATCTTCCTCTCCTTTAGAATTTCAGGAAAGTGATTTGGGGCAGATAATGACCGATGGGTAATTTAGGTCCATAACGTTGCTACCGTTGTTGAGAATGAATTTAAATATGCCCAAGAGTCAAGAATTCCCACCCTCAAATGTTAATACTCTATAATCCTTTTACGAAAATGAGAATTATGATAAAGATATGATTGACCACAAAGTCCAAGTTGTAAGACCTCCTTCTGCAACACCACATATACCATATAAGCCTAACCTCAATTGTAACATCCTTAATCTTACGTGCTATTTACTCAAGACAGAGTAGTCAATAGAGGAACATGTTGACTGTCTCAATGAGGGCCATATTGATGGGGTATTTGATGGCTGTCTAAATGGTATTAAGAAGTAGAATGAAAAGAAATCTCTCATCAAACAAAAGGGGGATTGAAAAAATAAATTGTGTTATTTTAGTGCAAAGGGGCGTCTAGAATTTCAATCTGCATTTTCAGATTCCCTTAGAGTTAACATTAATCCAGTGAGTGGAATCCCTTCTTGTGACATAATTGGGGAATCGTCTCAAGCACAATAAAATTAAACCGATCAATATGAGGAGATGAAGAAACCTCACAATCATTGACCAAATTTTCCTTGATAATGAACCCTAATTTTCTATATCTAATCATGTTCTTAATGTGGACGATGCCAAAATCTAAAACAATGATAGCGAGGAATCAACCATAGGATGTAAAGAAGAATAGAAAGAGTGGAAATTATCAAACACGGGTATCTAGCCCTTATATTTTTTTTATGCTAAGGGTATGGTTGCTAATAAGCTTAGAGGTATCTATCGGGTTGAAGATTATGGTCAAGATTATTTCTTGGATGGTGCAATACAATGTCGAACTATGAGAAAATCATGTTGTTCATGATGCAAAAATTAACTCTCAATTATTTTTGGAATCTCCTAGAAGTTGTAACTTTTGACTAAGGTTCTCATTGACCTTTCCCCAACTTTGGAAAAAGAGCATTCTGATTTTCATTTTTATATCTTTGTTTTTTATGACACTGACACAGGGTAATATAAAAGGGGGAAGCTCAAATTGCAGTTTGATTCATTGTTGATACCTGGTACCAATATTCAAAATGAATGAAGAGTTTTTTATCTTCACAAGCCGATTCCAATATGAAATTTAGTGATTGGTTTCCATGAGGTGCTCGGTCAATGAAACATTCACTCCACAAATGAGATACTTGAGGAGGCTTCTCCTATTTTGGGACAACAACATACCTATCATGCATTCATTTATAGGAATAAAGGGAAAGGAAGACATGTTTTCATAGAATGATGACAAAGGCATATTGGGAAAATATATCTTCACTTTTTATTAATGTTGTTTACGCACACCACTCTCATTTTTTCACTGATCCTATTTCGTCATTTTTGGACCTTTTGGGGTAGTTTTTATAAGTGGAATGTATGGATTTCCCATTCATTCTACACTTTATCACTTCGTATGCACGTTTCACTGGAAATCAAATGCATGATTCAGTCTCATACATTTAACAAGTTGTTGGCTCAACCCCAATGGAAATATCATGTTTCCTAGTCTATCAACATTTTTCTTAGTCAGGGTAGGTGGGAAGGTTTTCTCTTTGTATTCTTCTAGAAATTTCTAGCTTATATTTTTCTTATATATTTGAAATTTAGTGTCGTTTCCGATGAATGCATATGACTCCATGGCGAGAGGGTAAGTCGCTGGTCTACTTCTTCAAGGATATATGCTTCTCATTCACCTCATACGGAGATGATCCCTGATTTGGATGACCCCTCCATAATTTTATCTTCAATGCCAATTTCTTAAATTGATGGTGGAGCTTGATAATGGAAAATTGGCACATACACATGTAATGGGATTCCAAGAGCATGAGAGGTGTTTTCATATGTTTATGGAGGTTGTGGAGCCAAAAAGATCTCAAATAGTGTTGAAATACTTCACATAGAAGGGAATGGGGGTTTGAATCATGGTTCCATTTAAAAAATAATATCTATATAGAGAAAAAGTGTAGCATGCAGACATTCATTGAAAATTTTGGGTTAGAAACCTAGGGTTATGGCATGATTTTTTCGAGATATCATTGGTTGGATTCTAATGATGTTGGTTTAATTGATACTTTAAGTTTCTTTTGCAGTCTTCAAGTGCTAGTAACTCATGAAATAGGTTACCAATGTGTAACACTCATCTTTTAGGAATCAAGTTGTGACAATTTTTTTTTTTCTATCTATTGGCTACGAGGATTAACACCTAATGCCTAGAATTTTGACATCTTGACAACATGCATAATTTAGCAAATTTTTTCTTGTCACCTTGACAGAATAACAATCATTACATGTCTTTACTTTTTCACTAGAATAAACCTGTGATATGGAATCATCTCATAACTTCTAATGCTTTATCCCATGAAGTTCAAACTGCTTGAACCTGCTTCCTAGTGTGGTTAATAAAGACAGGTTGTTATGGTATATAACTTAATAGAAGTTGTTGTTCTAAAAAGAATCCTCAAGTGTAAAAAAAAAATAAGCAATTTGTTATAATTTAAAGCCTTTTGGGATACCTGAAATAATATATGTATCATTGATGAATTTTGAATAATGACATGATCTAGAGGACCAGGAAATCAATGAGTGAACCAGCAACAGGAACTTAGAATTTAGCATAAGATGAGTGAGTCTAGGAAATTGAAACCCTGTCATTTTAATCAATAATGAAGGACATCACATAGGTCATTATATTTTCATGTAGAATCATTTGTTAATTCAAACTTCAACTACAGACTATGAAAGGCATACCATAATGTTTTCCACATAAGTCCAAAAAAATTATAAGGAACATTTTCATTTATTCACATAAATCAGTAAGCCTTACAAGGTTGAAATTTTTGGGCATAGCCGAAAGTAGTCAAAATAACATCTCTTTCTACTCACTATCATGTATTCACTCAACGATCTAGAACAAATGTGCACAAGACCAACTTGTGCGCATATTAGCCACGAAAGAAATTGAAGAATTGAAACAATCAATTTAAAGAAAATATGAAGAAATTAGGGAATGATGCAAATGTGAATATGAGGTAAATATCATGGAAGCAACAAAGGAAAAGAACATTGGATGTCCTGAAAATATCCACATAACTTGACAACCAATCACTGGGGCCTTTATGGAAATGAACTTTAATGATTATGGAAAGATACAACATGTCAATACCTAAATTCCCTTCTTCAGTTCATTGTCTGTACTAAAGATGAGTTTTGTCCAATTAAGACATGAATAATTCACACCTTAGGATAATGTACTATGTCTAGGAATTGAGTTGCTTATATGCTAGTAAAAATTATTTCACTTCATGGTCTCAAAAACATTTGAGCTTGACCCATTTCTATAAGGTCTTGTAATATTATTTTCTTGCGAGCTTGACCACTCCGTCCCTCCCTCTCCTCCTCCTCTGCTCCCTCCCTCCTTCCTCCCTCCCTCACTCCCTCCTCTCTTACTCCTCCCCAATCCTCTCCTCTGCTCCCTCCCTTCTCCTCCTCCCTCGCTCCCTCCTCTCCTCCTCCTCCTTCTCTCTTCTCCTCCCTCACCCCTCTCCCTCCTGTTCTCTCCCACCTCCCCCTCCTCACTCCCTCTCCATCTCTCACCCACCGTCCCTCCCCTCACCTCTCTCCTCCTTCTCCTCCTCCTCATCCCTCCTCTGATCTCCTCCCTCCTCCCCTCCACTCCCTCCTCTCCCTCCTCCCTCCACTCCCTCTCTCCCTCCCTCCTCCTCCTCACCAATATTCCCCTCCCCCACCCCTCTCTCCTCCTCCTCCTCTCTTCTCATCCCTCCTCATCTCTAAATCCTCCTCCTCCCTCCTCCTCCTCCCTCCCTCCCTACTCTCTCTCTCTCTCTCTCTCTCCAAAATCCTCCTCTTCTCTCTCTCCATCTCTCTCTCCCCTCCCCTTCACGCTATCCCTACCCTATTACCTCTCTCTCTCTCTCTCTCTCCTCCTTGTCCCCTCCCTTGCTTCCTCCCCTCCCTTGCTCCCTCGCCTCACTCCTCCTCCTTTGATCCCTCCCTCCCTCCTCCTCCTCCACTTCTCCCCCTCAGCTCCCCTTCCTCCCTCCCTTCCTCCTCCTCGCTTTTCGCCCTCCCCTCTCCTCCTCCTCTCCCTCCCTCCCTCCTCCTCCTACTCTCCCCTCCTCCCTCCTCTCTCCCTCCCTACCTCCTGTTCCCTACTCCCTCCCTCCTCATCCTCCTCCTTGCCCCTCACCGCCCCTCCTCCCTCCCTCTCTCCTCCTCCACCACCAGCCCCTATCCTCCCCACATCCCTCCCCTCTTTATCTCCCTCCTCCCCCCTCTCCCTCCTCCTTCTCCCCTCTCCCCCTCCCCTCATATTCCTCCTCCCTCTCCCCCTCTCCCGCTCCCCTCCCTCTCCCTCCTCCACCTCCATTGTCCCCCTCCCTCCCCCACTCCTCGTCCTCTTACTCCTCTCCCTCTATCCCCTCTCCTCATCTCTTCCCTCCCTCCCTCCCTCCCTCCCTCCCTCCTCCTCCTCCTCCTCCTCCCCTCCCTTCCCCTAACCTTCTCCTCCCCTACCATATTCTCCTCCCTCCGTCCCTCCTCCTCCCATGCCCTGCCTTGCCCTTCCCTACCTCCCTCACCACCCCTGCTCATCCTCCTCCTCCTCCTCTCTCCCTCCACTCCTCCTCCCTCTCTCCCTCCCTCCGTCCACTCCTCATGCTCCTCCTCCTCCTCTCCCTGCCCCTCCTCCTCCTCTCCCTCTCTCCCTCCCTCTGTCCCTCCACTCATCCTCCTTCCCTCACCTCCTCCTCCCTCCCTCCTCTCGTCCTCCTCTCCCTCCCAATCTCCCTCCCTCCACTCGTCCTTGTCCTCCTCTCCCCTCTCCTCTTCCTCTCCTTTCCTCCCTCCACTCCTCCTCCTCCTCTCCCTCTCTCACCTCCTCCTCCCTTCCTCCTCCTTCTCCACTCCCCTCTCCTCCTCCTCTCATCACCTTGTCCCCATCCCCACTCCTCCTCCTCGTCTAACCACCGCACCCTTCCCCTCCTCCCTCTCCCCTCTCTCTCTCTCTCTCCCTATATATATATATAATAAAATCACTAATATAACTATTTATTTTAATAACAAATAATAAATAATTTTGAAATATATTTAAATATAATATCTACTATTTTTTAACATAATTAAAAAATATCATATAAAAATAAAATTTTCCACAAGTTAAAGAAATCTTATTTTTGTCTAAAATAAAAATAACAATAATTACAAATAAATGAAGTTTTGAAATAATAAACCCTAAGTGAACACTTGGTAATTTTAGCTTTTTTTTTTAAAACATGCTAGATAATTAAGATCAAATTAGCAAATAGGAAGTAACTAACTTCATAAAAGAGACTGAAACAACCAGAAACTTAATCTGTTCTGAGTAATTCAAACAACCAGAAACTTGCTTTGTTAGAGAGTAATATGCATGGCATGCTCTGTTCTTGAGGAATTCTAAACAACCAAACACTTGTAATGAGTTCCGAGAATTCAATCAATGTGTATGAAGTTAATATTCTGGATATTCCGTCTAATTCACGAGTGATAAAATAATTATAATTTTCTAAACGAGTGAAAAATAAGTTTTACAAGTTAAACTAATCCCATCTTTTGATGCCCAATAACTGAATTTTTAAAATAGTAAACCAGAGATGAGCTCCCAATAGTTTCCAAGATATGCTAGATAATTGAGATTAAATTAGCAAATAACAAGTAATTAAGCTTTTCGTTTACTTCCTCATCTGAATTCTAGAGTAATATTCCTGGCATGGCATGCTCTGTTCTAGATCTCAGGCTCTGTTCTATGTGTAATATACCACACAGGTCTTTCCATTTGATCTCCCTCTATTTTGTCATTTGACTTCACAGAGAAGGTAATTAACTTGTGTGTTCTTGTTAATCTTGAGTTATTAAATCTTCCATTTGCGTTATTAAATCTAGTTTCCTGCATAATTGGCCCAGCGATTCCAACCTCGGTTGTGAAGAACAAATAAACCCTATGGTGGTGGATCCATCTTGGATCCCACAGCATGGACTGTAGAGTAATATGCATGCCATGCTTTCATTCAAATCGAATTAGGTTGCAATATCTAGGCAGGATCGTCTTGCCTAATAAACCATAAACCATTTATATCTGTTCTTGAAAATAATTGAATGCCAAATAAAATAAAAGGCATGAGGGTAATTAGCTAGGCATTCTAGATGGAAAAAATCTAGACAACCCTCTGAAAACAATTACAGTGAAGAGATATGTTGATACAATGTAATCAAGATTACGTTAGAAAGTTTAAAAAAAAAAATGAAGGTGTTGAAATTCCTTTTAAATTAGTTAAAAGAAAACAATTATGTAATTAGTATGTGAATCTGGAAAATTTAGAAGAAATTGTGCCTACCTCTTCAATTATCCTCTTCACTCCCCATCTCTCTGCATTATCTCTGTACATACCTGCAAATTGTCAAAATTGATTCTATTAAACACAACTCTAAATAACTTTAAGAAAAACAAATATATTTAAGAAATTAACTTTAATATTTTAATAATAATTTCAAATTCATTATAGAAGATGGCTAGTAATTAAAAAACTATTATTGTTGAAATACTTAATTTCTATAGTCACATCTTTTAATATTCATTATTATTTTAGGTAAATATAAATAAATCAGAAATATTTTAACATTTAATCTAATTATTATTTTAAAATATTATAAAACTTATTTTACTTAACTGTTTTGACATAAAATTGATTACAATTATATTTTTATTATTATTTTTTAATTTTAAATATAAATATATTTTTCTATTTTTTACAATAATATTTTCTTCATATAAATTTATTAATTTTATTATATTGTAAATTTTTAAATTTAATTGGTATTATAATTGAGAAATGGAAAATAAATAAAATATATAAATTAAATCAATTTTGGTTTAAAATTTAATATATATTATTAAGAGTAATAATATATATAAGGTGTCGATTGCTTCTTAATTAGATAACAAAAAATATAAAAGAAAATTTATATAATTTATGAGAGTTTAAAACATTTCCATTATAATAATTTTTTTTTACTTGCAATGATTTTTATAAAGAAAGATTAGATAAAACTATTTTGATTAATATAGAAATTAAACATTTTATTAATAGATAATAATTAAATAAAGTTTGGATTTTTACACATATCTATTCTAATGCAAAAAAATATTAACACTACACACAATAAAATTTGTTTATATATATATATATATATAATCTACCTTGAAATTTAACTCTTTCTTACATCTGAAACCATGTTATTGAAAACTTCTTTAAACACAATAGTATATATTTAATTATAATTTAAAAGTTATCATTGAGCCAAGAGGCCATCTCCAACGAAGTATGGAGGGGATGCAATATTCTATGTTGTCCTTTTATGTAAACATTTTGACTTGGTTAAATTATATATAAATAAAAGTAAAAATAAAATTTAAAAATGAAATAAATTTGAGATTAAATAGTAAATTTATGTTGCCAGTCACTTGATTTTGACAATCCATAGTTTTTCTCATAGTATATATATATAAGACTTAATGTGGTTTGCACATAAAGAAATTTGACCTATCTTGGAGCTTCGCAGATATGGAATTAAAGATGGCCCTAGGCTCATTATGCAAAAACCTTAAATTTAAATTATGCTCTTGACCAATAATGATAATCATTACCACAACAATATTAGAAATATAAAAGAGCCAAAGAGCCAAACCACACACATATTTTATTAATTACAAGAGATACAGATATAAAGGACTTAACACATTGACTTTAACACACTTCGATCATGATTCCAACTCATCTCTAACTCATAACATAAAAATTAACGACTTATAAACTGATGCCTAGGAACTCACAATGACAACTACATACGACATGGAAGCATTACTTCCAACACCCTCACTTAATGCGTACATGGAAAATATTAAAAATACATTTTACAAAAATAAATAAATCTTTGTCTGACTAGTATTCATTCGAAGCCACATCCACTTTGGAATCTTGCAAACACCGCTCTTTTCACCACCACATTTTCGAGTTATTACTTGAACTTCATTTAAAACATAACCAATTTAGACCACCATTGATGAACTTTGCAAGATCAATATTGACAATTCGACTCTTTGGGGCTTCTGCAATAAGAACCGTCAAGTGATGAAACATCCTATCGACCAACCATCATCAATCAGATATATCGCTTTCAACTATCCGTCAGTTGCTAGGACGGCGGTCTGGATACTAGATGTGTTCAAAATGTGATCAAACAACTTGACCTTACATAAGGATTAATGTTCTGTCATTGGGGCTTCCAGTTTAAGAACTACCAACCCTTTTTACAGCCAATAAAAAACACACAATAATTTATGTTTCAGACACTGAAGCTTCCAGTTTAAGAAACACCAACCATTTTTAATTTGAGTTTGCACAAAACCAAATATTAAACCCATGCTCAAGCACTTTTACCGATACTTTATCTTAAATACAACTTCACTATAGGATATAGGAAATCAATAATAATATTTGCTAACAAATATTATACAATTTTATAATTGGCTTTATCTTCGAAGTCAGTTGCACGTCAAAGCAACGAATGCAAGACATTGGGATTTGAGTTGTGGTATCCTTTCCAAATTTGGAATTAACTCCATTGCTTTTGGTCGATCTACCTAAATAATGATGTTTGTCTCCATAATTATGTCTTCAGCTATCACATCAACACTAGACAACCACACTCGGAGTTGTCCTCTCCTACTCTAAAGGTTTTCCTCTTTATATCCTTCAGGTCCACCAAAGATTAATGAATTCGGTCCATTGCGGTTTGTAAATTCTGTATACAATCCTTGGCAAAATAAATGGCTACATATCATCGCTCAACTTACTAGATCTCACTAACTGCTACCTTCTCCTGTAATGCTCAATCATACAAGTGCCAAAATAATTTGCACACTTTTCTAGCATGAATTCCAAAGGTGTTCCAACTCACCAAGGTCAAAATTTGGGTCTTTACGGGCACTTGATACCCTTCAATTATGCACTCCTCCATACACTTCACATAACCATGTTGAACCATATCTTTCATCAACATCAAAGTTGCAGATCATTGCAGTATTGTTGGAAAATGATGTCATGGAAGACATGATGAATCGGTTTTACATTGTAATATTTAATGTTCCACTTCGAAGAGGAAATTGGGAAAATCCACAGGGAAGAAAATGTCACAATCCATGATCCACCCCAAACACACCGTTTGTGCGCATACTTGTATGGTTTCTCAGCCTTACCAATCTCATGTGCTAGATGTATGACCATGACCAGAAATGAGTACATGCAGGCTTGCAGTTAAACCAATGGATGAATGTGTTATAGGCTCTAGTGAAATCAATAAAGGAAACTTTATTACTGTCTCACATGATTAGATATTCATAGGGTGACATGGACCAAATTTCTCCAATGACATATTTTCATAAGAGTGGTCTACCAAAACTTTAGAGGAAATATTCCTCAGCTCCACATGAAGAATGGTACTTTTTCCAATGGCTTGTACAAATTCACTCACACAACTTCCAAAATTTCTCTAATTACAGCTTTTCCCTAGGCGATGGCTCTAAAGAGCATTGATCAACCTAATATGGAATAAGTGTATCGCTATAGACACCTTCTAACACCACAAAATTATTCAGATGTACAAGACAAAAAGATCTACACACAAACACAAAAAATCAGAGGCTAAATTAATCTATATACAGAGGATTCTCTCTCACAGCTCTCACATCTTCGTGGCCTTCCCCTAAGGGAATCAAGCCAGAATAGTATTTGAGATCATATTAGAAATCTGAAAGAGCGAGAGAGATTGAACACAAATCACACACATATTTTATTGATCACAAGAGATACATATATACAGGACTTAACAAACTGAATTCGACACACCTAGATCATGACTCCAACTCATATAGAATCAACATCTTCTAGACTGATGCCTAGGGACTCCCAATGACAACTACACATGACATGGAAGCATATGGAATTAAATATATAGAATTAAAGATGGCCCTAGTCTAGTTATACAAAAACCTTAAATTTAAATTATGCTCTTGAGAAATAATGATAGTCACTACCACCTTAATCATATTATAATAAAATTTTCAAATTAATGGTTACATGTTAAGGTCCAAAGGAGTTAGAGTACCTCTTCATTAATAAAAATGATTGGCCAAATTTCTGTGTGGAGATATGTCTCTTGTTCTAGAATAAATTTGAGCTTATTGGATGCTTACTATTATTATTACAAAGAAATGTTTTTCAATACTAATATATATATATATATATATATATATATATGTGTGTGTGTGTGTGTGTGTGTGTGTGTGTGTGTGTGTGTGTGTGTGTGTGAAAACTAAAACTAATATTTACATTAATTAATTAAAGTGATTTCTTTTTAACAAGAACGAGTATATTTTTTCATTTATGAAAATAGGTTGGGTCGCAGCCTAATCAACCCTTGATACATATTCTATTTTCTCAAAATTCGCTTTGAGACGAGTTCCGCTCTTTCCTAGTTGTTTCTTAAGGTATAGGAAACCAAATTGGGGCATCGTCATTTTTTGAAAGATCTCCTTGGGCCAAGAGGCAACCTGTATTTTCTTTTGTGTGAGCTTCCTTGTTTAAATTTCAGGGGATATGGAAGAAGGAGCTGGAAGTGTATATTTTTAACACTTTTTTGAGTCTCTGCAGAGGCTTATTAAGGGCTAAGTTATTGAATTGATCTCCTATATTCATGATCTTGATCAAGATTTCCGAGTCTCCAAAAACTTGTATGTCTTTTTCTCCATGCTCATGCGCGATCTGGTAGGCTTTGAGCAGTGCTAACATTTCTGCTTGATTATTGGAGTTATGTCAAAGGCCCCAACTGAAACTGATTCGACTTTTCCCAATTGGGGGATAGATGAACCCCCCAGCTCCAGAGATACTCGGATTCCCCTTAGAAGCACCATAAAAAATAAAAAATAAAAATAAAAAATAAAAAAAATAAAAAATAAAAAAAAATTGTGGCTTTATCACAGGACCTCCACTAATTTTTAAATGCAGTCTCAGGAATCTACAACCTCCACTCTAGATTATGACCGGGGCAAGAGGATGACTTATAACTGAGAGTGGGCTTCATAGGCACACTGATCTAGCTTATCGCGTCAAAGGAGAGATTGATGTCTTTCTTGTGGGGGAGGTTCGTCAAGGACTCAATTAGCAAGGCTTTCACCTTGGCAGCCACCACCATGGGGGAGCAGGATTTGCTGTTAAATATGGCATCATTCATGGATAACCAAATTTTCTAGCAAATAAATTTAGGAATTGAGAACGAGATAATATTCCACAACAACTTGCTCCGAAGTTCATTTGCTGATTGCTCCTTCCATGAAATGAAAAGGTTTGAAATCGAGCCTAGCGAAGGATAATGGACATTAAGCCCATACAATGCATTCACCCAAACATTATTTGTAAAATCGCACTCCAGGAACAGATCTTCCAAAGACTCCAACGCTATGCAGCATAGTGGGCATCTGTGAGAGCCGACGATACCTCTTTTGCGCAAGTTTTCTCCTGTCAAAACACGCTTGTGGATGAGAAGCCATGTGAAAACATTAACCTTTGGAAGAATACTGAGATCCCAGACCTACTTCCATAGAGAAGGGGAGTGGAGGGGAATGTTGTGTTAGAGGGCAGAAAACCCAAACGCAACAGAGTATTGACTGGTCTTTCCCCAACCCCATTTGGCCCGAGAGCATCGATGGATTGGAGCGAGGCCAGCAGGCAATGCTAAAAAGATAGATAGCTGAGGGAGGATCCTTTCTGAAGGGCACAGAATGTTCCAGGAAATCCAATGTCCAGCAGCATCCCAGGAAAAAATGCCAGCCAGAGTGTTAATCCCACGATTAATGAGCCACTCCTGCAGATCAACGATTTATTGAACTAATTTGAGAGAAGGGTGACCCATGATATTGTCATCCCAAAGCTAGATGTTTTCCCCACTGCTTGAGATTCTAAAGAGATGGTCTTTGAAGAACTCCCAACTACGGCTACAGAGATTCCAAAGAGTGGTACCCTTCGGAGTTGTTCCTTCATCCATATTTAACAAGATACCATGCATATATTTTTTGATAAGGACTTGACTTAGTGGATGTCGGGAGTTCGAGAAGATTTTCCAAATCATCTTCCCTCCCAAGACCAGATTGGCCAAACTGGGGTCTCTTACTTGCAGACTCTCATATGTAAGAGCTCTTTTCACTATGTCCCAGCTAACTAGATGGAATTTTTTCTGGTTTACCTTACCTCCTCGCCAAATAAAGTTTCTGAGGAGATTTGAGAACTGATCAATAATTTATTTAGGGGCCAAAAGAAATGTAGCCTGATATAAGGGGAGTGACGAGAGGACATATTTCATCAGGATAAGCTTTCCAGCTGTGTTGAGCCACTGCCCACCCCAAAATTTGATTTTGTGCTTGATTTTTCTAAGGATCTTGGCCCAATGAAGGACCTTATTAAAACCCTGAGTCAAAGGCATGCCCATCTATTTGATTTTATCCTAGCTTGTAGTACCTACATAGCCAAGAACTTGGGCAATCTGGTTCATGGTTTGCTGGTCAATCTCCCAGTTGTACACTGCACTTTTTCTCCTATTGACCAGGGCTCCAGAGACTCTGCAGAAGCTATGGATAACCTCTTTAAAATCCCTTGCAATATTAATGGAAGCCCCCTCAAGAGAAGGGAGTCATCTGCAAACAATGCATGGTTGATTAGCTCAGTGCCTCTCGCAGCCTTGATTCTAGGTAGAGAGCCTTTTATCTTCTCTACTGATAGCATCTGGCTAAGGGAGTCAGCCATCAAGATATACAGGAAGGGGGATAGAGGGAAGCATTGTTTGATGCCCCGCGAGGCCTTGAAGTAACCGGTTGGCCTACCATTTACCAAGGGGGAAATCGACGAATCTCTAATACAAGCACTGATTAGCCTAATGAAAGAAAATTTGAAACCGAAGGCGGAAAGAAATTGAAGAAGAAAGGAATGTCTTACCAGATCAAAGGCATTTGCCATGTCTATTTTGATGATCATCCCTTTTTCGTGGCGTTGGAGGCTAGAGTGGATGGTTTCCTACACCACAGCCACATTGTCCAAGATGTGCCTTCCTTTGACAAAACCACCTTGATTAGGTGAAATAAGCTTCTCCAACAGAGGCTTGATCTTCTTCACCAAGAGCTTGGAGATGATCTTGTATGAAGCATTGCAGAGCGAAATTGGCCTAAAACGGTCAAAAGAGATAGGGTTCGCTTCTTTAGGGATCAAAGTGAGGAAGGTTGAGTTTTTACTTCCGCCCACCTTGGCTTTCTGCTGGAATCCCTTTATCATTCGAATTATATCAACCTTTATAATATCCCAAAAGATTTTGTAGAAGTGAATGGAGAATCCATCCGGACTGGGAGTTTTTTTTGGCTCCATTTCCGAGACGACTTTGCTGATTTCATCTTCCTTGAAGGGTCTAAAGAGACTGAGATTGTCCTCCTCCTTTCTCAAACTTGAGATGTGAGAGAGGAATTTTGAAGTTTCCTCCTCATTATCATCTCCATTTTCAATATAAAGCTGTTGGAAGTGAGAGGTAGCATCCTCACCAATTGTAGCAATTCCTTTATGCACAATCTTGTCCGAGGAGGTGATTTCTGCAATGTGATTCCTCAAGAGGCAGGTGTGGGTTTTCTTGTGGAAGAAAGCAATATTTTTATCTCTATATTTGAGCCAAATATTGCGAGATTTAAGCCTCAAGGTCTATTCCTCTATTCTGAATGCCTAGAGAGAGATTTTTTGGGCAGCTTGCTCAAGCTATATTTCAAAGGAAGTGATATCGTGTTGTTCCATATTCATTTGCAGTTCAAGCAACCTCTTTTTGGCCTCCTTTCCAAGGCTTGTAGATGAACAAGGGGGTCTTTTAAGCCATTCTTTCAGCGTTGATTTATTGGCTTTGAGTTTTTGTTCCCACACATAGCTAGTCGAACCACTGACTGGGGTGGACCAGGATTTCAATATAGTCTCCTAAATCCCATCCTTTTCAGTCCATAAAGGGTTGAACTGGAAAGTAACGGGACACAAGTTTTCCTCTTCTTCTAGCAATATTAAGATAGGTTTATAATCAGAAATCAATTTAGGAAGAATTTTGGAGGAGATTATATTCTTCTCAGAGAGGAGGGAGCTTTGAAGAAGAAATCTTTCAAGCCGCGCAAAGATGTGCTCATTTCCAGTTCTATTGTTTGAACATGTGTAGAGCCCAGATTTAAATCTAGCAAGTCCCATTCTAGGATAAGCTATTAGACAAAAGGGAGGATGGGGTCTTTGATTTTATTGCCTCCTCTTTTCTCCTTAGGTTCAAAGACAAGATTGAGGTCTCCCACTAGGACTATACTCTTGGGAGAGTAGGCTTCAAGGAAATCAGTGAGGGTTTTCCATCAGTCCTTTTTTTATATAGAGAACCAGAACATAAAGGTTAAAGAAAGCAAGGGAGGTCTTGTTCACAATATGTTGGAGCTCGACGAATATCTAATGTCGCGTTTCGAAGGAGCTGACTAGATGGAATTTATCAGCTTCCCAGAGAGTGTCAAGCGCACCACATGTACCCTTTCAATGACTGCTTTCCCAGCTTTTGTTGTCCATTTGTATTTACTAGTCTCTAGTAGGGCAGCCCTTTCTATTTTGGTCTCTTGGAGCAAGAGGATCTCAGGGGTATCAGATTTCAGGAGGTTCTTCACTGCTTCTGATTTTGTGGGATTCCCCAAGCCTCTGCAATTCCAAGATACAATACGCATTATTTACTTGCAGAGGGGTGGCCTTTATGAGGCATGGGTCGATTGTTTTTTCCTATGGACATCTCAATCGTGGACTGGCTACCTTGCATTTTTTTCTTCTCAGCCTCTTCTTCTCTTGCCACTCTGTGTGACTTCCTCCCGACTCTTTTCAAGGGTTGATCGAACGTTTCTTCATCCGAAGATCTATACAATTCAAGGGGCTTCTTCTTTATCATTTCTTCATAGTTTGGGGATGTGGAATCTCCTCTTAGGGATCCAATTAGTGTTAAGGTAGTTTCTTATTGTATTTTATTTTATTCTGTTGGTTTTGGCTCCTATTCTGTCACTTCCACTTCTGAAGTAGTTTAAGGTTCTTCTGGGGTGATTACAATATTGAAGGGGTTGGAGTTTACATCTGTGCTAGTAGGGATAGAAGTTCCTTCCCCTTGTGTCGCCGAGGAAGGGGAAACATTCCATGTAGACTTACTTTTCATTTTGTTTCTATTGTTCGGTTTATTTGAGAAGATTTTCTGCACCTGGGTCCATTGTTCCTCTTTGGAGGTCTTAGTCTCCTCCACTATTTTATTTTTGCAATATCTGGAAAAATGTCCGTAGCCATGGAGAAACCGGCATTTGAATGGGAGCTTCTCGTAATTAAGCTCTTGGATGTGAGTCTAGTTAGCCACCGTGAGCTTAATAGCCTTAGGGAGGCCTACCTCCAAATCAACTTTGACACAGATTCGATCACAAGAGAACTGATCTCTTCTTTAGGGTTACAGTAGTGGAGAGGAAGGTGGGGCAATCGAACCCAAACCAGAATAGCCGATGGGACATCTTGGCTCGGATCAAAATCTGGGGTCCATTGGTTCAAGTATAGGCCCTGAGGTCCCATGAAGTATGGGCCATTTTGGAATATCAGGTTCTTGTCTTTAGCTACTTCAAAAACAAAAACAAAAAATCCCTTACAAACAAAGTAGCTTTTGATGCCATCTTTTATGAGAGGAGTCCAGTTCCTTTGGATCTAGGCTTCAACATTTTTTGGCAAGGGCCAGAGCCCCATGAAATTCCCAATGAGCCTACGTTCAACAAGGCTAAGCGTCCATCTACAAGGTTCTTTAGTCGGAAAATCTACTCTGCAGATCTCCTCTAATATTTTCACTATTTTTTGTTGCAGGTCGCTTGGAGGCCACTTGTTGCTGCTGGCCACTAGCCTTTTCAAGGCTAATAGTTTAGGAGGAAGAGGGGGATCAAGCTCAGGACCCCTTCCTGGGGCCATGATGGTGGAGTTGTAGCAGGATCGTAGGGGAGAAGCAGGAAGCGCACGTGTGAGAAACCAAACTGCAAAACAGACCCTTTAACTTTAATTAAAGTAATTTTAATAATTTTAATTAATATAATATATTAATCATAAATAGTCCACTGCGTCTTGGATAGATGTTGATCATGTTTACTATTAAGCCACTCTTTGATGTGAAGTCATTGGTTCAATTCCTCACCCCTATCGGGTTGATGTATTTGGACATGACGATGAAGATGTGGCCCTACCCAGCTTACAATATATATATATATATGATAAATACAACATACACAATAAAAATTATAATATGTTATATTATATTATTTAAAGTTATTAAGATGATAAATATAATAGTTTATTAGAAAATATTAATTAATTTTATTAATGAAATGATCAATTATTATAATATATTAATTAAATGATATGATATTTTAAAACATATTAAACTAAATTGAAATAAAATTATGTTAAGCTTGAAAAAAAATTAAATATTTTTTTGCTAATAGATATATTATTTAAAAAAAAATTATAATTTATTTATTTTCAAAACCGAGGTAAACAAATTTAATTTAAATGCCTATTACGATATTATAATAAACTATTTTAAAAAATATATATTAAAATATTAAATTTTAGAACACACACACACACACTATTGTTGCAAGAAGAATGTTGTTGAGGGAACAGACAGTGAACAGGGTGAAAATGGCTGAGATTGGAAAAACTCTGGTTATGGTTCTAGGGTAACCACGTTGGGATGGTCAAGCTCCAGTCCATGCAGGGAAAATGGCAACATGGGTGACGACACTTGGCCCCCACCTCTTTAACACCTGTAAAAAATTTAAATGTTTGGTTTTGTGCATGCTTGGTTTTGGTTTATGCTCCATCAGGTGGGTTTGTCTTAACTTTCTTCACCCTTTCCTACGATTTCAGTGGGATTTTTAGTTTATTTTGTTGGTGTTGCAAAGGATATTACTTTAACTTAGTCATGATTTTAATCCATTGGGGTTACGAGGATCACTGGTGTTGGGGGAGATTTAAAACAATGATTTTTTCATGTTTATATTATTCTTCCATGTGCCTACAGTGGGACTTATGATTTTCTCCGGTCAGATATTATGGTCATATCATAGGAATGTGTCGACTGGGAGCTGAAAGCAATGGATATTGTAACGGTATGGGTATGCAACCATCTCAGAAAAACTTGGCTAAGGTGGCTCTTCTGCCTCATTCTCCTAGTGACATGTGGAAGGAGGAAAGAATGTCATGGGGCTGAGCAGATGGGTATGGTCACATTGGGTCACTTGACCCTGGTCTTAACAAAGGGTTCAGTGGAGGTCCTGAAAACAGTCTGTAGGAAGGGTTTGTGCTTTTAGTTTTCGTGGGAGATAGTCTAGATGTGTGTCTAGTGGAAAAGGTATGTACTCTACAAAACCATGTTTATGTGTTTCATTCAGGAGGAATAAAGTACATTGTGTTTGGTAGTGGTCTAGTTCCAAGTGTGGCTTAAAAGCATGCTTAATTGACTTTGGATATTGCAATGGGTTCCCAAGGAAGCCCTCTGTCGAGGGTTTAAGGCTAGGGGGTTTTAAAAATTTATAGCCACAATTTGGTTTTGGTGTTGAACAGACCTATGTGTAGATTGAGTTTTATAGTAAAGGTACCCCAGACGACAGTTGGAATTTGCAGGAGGTGGTACACGAAACTCTACAAAAGGAGGTTTTTTGGGAGGATGTGCGGCTACATTATAAGTGTGCCAAGTGTGAAATTTTCAATCTGAAAACTATACAGTTGTAGTAATAGACTTATTCCTCCTACTTATTATTTCAATAAGTTATTTTACATAAATATTTTTCAAAAATATCAAAATCAATACCACTGCAACATTCACAAATACATATGCAAAGAAATGAAAAGTACAGGACATAAGCACAAGAATCAATCACATGTACACAGTTACTTTTGGAAAATTTTCCCTGGAAAAACCCAATGTAGGAAAACTGATGCAACATATGAGGGTTTTATTAATTCTTCAGCAAATGATATCTTTACAAGGAAATATACTGGCAGATAAAATCTGAAACACCTGAGACATAATTCCAGGCTCCCTCAGAAAATTCTCTAACACCCTAATCAACCTCTACTAGCTCTTGTGCCATTAGGTGTGTTTATTTGTGTAGTATAGCACTGGAAAGCTTAAGTATGCATAGGGAATGCATGGTTTCTCCGCATTGCAGCCTGAAGCTGCCTCTAGTGGCCCACTTCTTCCATATGTCCCTGACCTCGATCACTTCTGACTCCCTCCTCCTTATATTTCTGCAAACTCTTCGCCCTGCAACTCTCCCACTGAAATTGAATTATTTTACTTTAGAATTGATCTCCTTCAGCTACTAAGTGTATGCCCGACATATTTTCCAAATGACCGTCAAGCCTTCTTTTATAATCTTCTTGTTGGAAAACCAACAACTCAGATTAGAAAATCAATCAGTGACTAAGATTAAAATTTGATGTGATCCATGTTTTCTAGAAGATTCACACTCTAAATTATTAAAACCCTTTAATTATTTCATTTCCCTAAGTTTAGACTTAACGTATTCATTAAAATAATTAATTATTTTAATAATTCATGAACCAAGTGGGATTTTCACAATCGGTTTCTAGGTTCTTTGAAAATCCATTGTCCAAGCCTCTCTGCAAAGTTTGAGACTTGGAACACTTCCAAATGCTACAAAAATAAACACAAAGCCCTCAGATGAGGGTAAATTTGTGAATACCAAGTGGGAAACGGGGAAGGGGGTGTTAGACTAGGATTTTGCTACAAAATTGGCGAATGTTTTGTTGGTTACTAGGGTGGATACTCTTGGAGAATATATAGGGAATGGGCCTAATGGGAATCTTGAAAGGAATAGGGAGGATGATGCAAATCTCTTACTATTTTTTGAACTTGGTTGGCAGACGGGATTAAAAAGGAAGAAAGGGAGAGTCATAAAACAAGATTTGGAGTGCCCAAATCTGGTTTTAGTTGTGCAAATTTAAGTAGAAATGGAAATGGAAGCCTCAGAGTCTATATTGGTGGGTAGAGCTTGAGGTAAATTATTTTCCACAAAGTTTATAACTGATTGGATCGAGAAATCCTGGGGTGAAACTTTAGATAAGGAGGTGGAGGTGATAACCATGTGAAAGGTTTGGTTCATGATTAAATTTTTGAACACAGAGACCCTAGAATGGATAATTTCTTGTAATTCAGGGTTTGTCATTTCGACGATTCTATTAAAACGATGGTTTCCCAATTTTTATGTAAAGAGGGAAAGAGTGGATGATATTTCGGTGTGGGTGTGACTGCCGATGCTGCCCTCACACTTATGGACTTTGGATTTATTTAAGGCTATAGGGAACAATGTGGGTATCTTCTTGGAAGCTGATATGACATTTTGGGAGAAAAAGGCAAGGAATGTGGCTAGTATACATGTCTGACTTGTTCCTCATGAAAGGTTGGTGTAGAAAATTCACTTGCATTTTGAAGGGAATTCCTTCTTTAAGATCATTGATTATGAGCACATCCCATTATGGTGTCATAGATGCCACAAGAATGAGCACTTGTCCAGAGACTTCCCACTAGGTAATAGCCAAAGGCGATGACATAGGGGTGTCAACAGGAATGTTTTTGGGGCTCAAATGGAACAAATAGATGTTGAAGATTTGGTATAAATGTATGAGGTAGGAAAACATCATGATGAGGGGCCGAGATTGATGGAAGGGTTGGAGGTTTAAGTAGTGCAAGTGGAGATTCCCCCTATAGGTGTATTGAATCAGGTTCTAGACCACCAGGCCACTATGGAAGCCTCAACGATTTCAGCCGGTACTGTCACTCATTACTCTCCCTCTATTATTGATACTTTTAACCATTTATTAGATGTTATAAAATCGCCTGGTCCTTTCAGGCCTCAAGAAAATGAGCCACAATGTATCAATAATTTTTCAAAGGTTATGGAAAATATTATCACTACTATCCCAAAGTTTACCATTGACACCTTTCATTATAATCTTAGACCAAGGGATAAAAAAAAAGTTATGCCTATGGAGGTATTATGGGGATTGGGAGGTCTCCCTATGTATGTCAAACCCAAAAAATCAAGGGGTTGGAAAAATGAGATCTCGAAGGAACAACTAAAAGCTATGATTGATATCACAGATGCAAAATGACTTTCTCTAAAATGGGTGCTTAGAGCAGTGCAATCCCCTGTTCAAGTTACAAAATTATTTTAATGTCTTTTAATTGTAGAGGGTTTGCCAGCACCCGCAAGATACTAGCTTTAAAAGCCCTTTTTCTAAACTATAAACCTAACATAATTATTCTTCAAGACACTTTGGGCCAGGGAGACTTGGTTATGACATCCCTTTCAAAAATTCTTCTTGGTTAGTCTTTTGTTGCCTTGGATGCTAAAGGAAGATATGGAGGATTAGCTCTGAGGATTAGGGGCAGTACCATAAAACTGAAAAACTCATGGGGCTCTGATCAGGTCATTAGAGCAGAGGTTTTTTCATCTGAACTAGCTATGGATCTGACATTTGTAAATATTTATGGTCCCTGTCAGGAGAGGTTATGGTTCTGGAACAACCTTCTCTAAAAGTCTTTTATGCATGCCCATAATTTGGTAGTAGGTGGTGATCTCAATTTCTCCCTTGGTTTGGCTAAAAGACGGGGTCATCTAGCCCAAGTCGGCCCTCTTTCAGATTTATTTATAACAAACTTAATAAAACTCACTACCACATGGAAAATTAGGAGAGTGGAGGATGCTCGTGTGGCCAAGAGGTTGGACATGTTCCTATTGAATGAATATTTCGCTATTCTATTATTGGGTTTTAATAAATGGGTTGGTTTTGCAGGGGAATCATACCATTTAACTAATCAGATGGAGTTGGGAGGTCCAAACAAGAAACCTGGTGCGCCTTTTAAGTTTAATTCATGTTCGCTGAAGGACCCTGAATATATAACGATTGTTAATGAAACTTGGAGCACTATGGAGAGATCAGGTTCCAGATATTTTGATATGTCCTTTATGAGTAACCTTAATTAACTAAAAAAGTTGACTATAACATGGGCTAAAGAGAAATTCAAAAGGGATGAGCTTACCCTACAAGATGATGGGGAAGAATTGGGAAGAAGGGAGAGTTTGGAAGAAAATGGATATGAGAATGAGGTAAATATGGATAAAATAAAGGCAATTGAGTCTAAGAGGAATAATATTTTAGCTGATAAAGAAGAACAATGGTGATTAAAAACTTGGTCAATATGGCCTTCGGCTAGGGATGAAAACACAATTTTTTTCCAAACTTATAATAAAGGGAGAAGAAACTCCAATAATATTTTGGACCTGGATAGGCCAAGTGGAGGCAAGGTAAAATATTTGAATGAGATATCATTAATGGGGAAAGATCACTCCAAATCTCTGTTTAAGGCCCCTGAGGGTCCCACTATTACTGATGAGATTAGGGTTGTATATGATTTTCCTAGATATGACGAAGATGAAGGCAATGCAGATTTAATGGCTTTTGTTTGGAGGCTAGAAGTGGAAAATGTACTGTATTCCATCCAAAAAGATAAGAGTCCTGGGCCTCATGGCCGGACTGTGGAATTTTTTCAACATTTCTTTGAGTTGTTTAGGGAGAAATTGGCAGGAGTGGTGGAGCAATCCAGAATTAAGGACCTTGTTCATGAACCTTTCAACTAAATCTTTCTAGCACTGATTCCTAAATTGGATTCACCTTCCTCCTTTGATGAATTTAGGACAATTTCCTTGTCCAATTGTATATAAAAAATCATTACAAAAATTAATGCTACTATACTGAAACCAATTATGTCTCGTGACATTTCTAAAGAAGAATTTGGTTTTTCGAATGGCAGGAAGATTCATTAAGCAATTGGGGTGGCCTAGGAAACAATGAATAACATTAATCAAACTACGAAAAAAGGGCTGATTGTAAAAATTGACCTTTGAAAATCATATGATAGGATCAGTTGTATTTATCTGAGATTATTGTTGGCTCACTTGGGCTTTGCTATTTATTTTGTAAACTGGATAATGGGTTGTATCTCAAATGTGTCTTTTGATGTTCTTATCAATGGGGCTACTTCTTCATTTTTCCACAGTCAGAGAGGGCTCACAAAAGGATGTCCTTTATCCCCTCTTTTATTCCTAAGTATAGCAGTTGAAAGACTTAGTCAACTTCTAATTATGGCTAAGAGAAGAGGAGATATGAAAAGCATAGAAGTTTCTACAAATATTTTTATTACACATTTTCTTTCTGTGGATGACATTCTCCTTTTAGAAATGAGAAGAGGGAGGAAGTTTCCTAGCTAAAAATTTTACTGGAACTATTTTTGGAAACTACTGGTATGATCATAAATTATTAGAATTATTCATTATTGTATGTTGTTGTGCTAAGGCCAAAACTTGAAAATATCAAAAAAAAAATCCCTTTTTATTTTCAACCTATGGGGGCTTACCTCAAGTACCTGCAGTTCTATTTGAAACCAGACACATATAGAAAACATAATTAGTTTTGGCTCATGTCAAAAATTGAGAATTGTTTAAACCTATGGAGTTACAAGTTTCTCTTCAGAGCAAGAATATTGGTGCTTATTAGGTATGTATTAATGGCCATTCCAGTGTATTGGATCTTTGTCCTAGGTCTGAAAAGGAATCCTTCTCAAGATAAGGAGATATGAAATACTTTCTTATGGGCCAGGAAAAAGGAGCAATATTTCATTCCATGGGTGGCATGGGAAAAGAATCCCATACCAAAGGAATGGGGAGGCTGGGGTATAAAGGGCTTGCGAATTTCTGATGCCTCCCTTGCAACAAAATTGGGATGGAGGCTCTTGAATGAAGATCAATTATGGAAAGTTGTAGTAAAAAGGAAATATATTGATCTGAACCCCCTGGATGATTGGACTCAAATACAAGTGAAAATTGCTTCAACTGCTTATGTCATTTTGAAGGCTACTATTTCATCCTTAAATATTATGGAAGAAGGTTTGACTTTGCAGGTATGCAATGGGGAAAAATTCAGAATTTTCTTGGACTCGTGGGTGGGATGTGATGAGACTTATGCACTCGAAATAGAAATGGTGGAGGATATAAATTCAAAAGGGATTTTCTATCTATACCAGATTGAAAAGTTGGAGTCCACTACCATCTGGTAGCAGGGATGGAAATCAACAGGGGAGATCTAGATTGAACATCAGTGGTGGTGGGAATGGGAAACTTATGTATAGGAGCTTCATTGTAAAAAGGTTAGGTTAAAATACATCCCTAATACACTTCATTGGAATTCATGAACATACATGGTATTACTCTCCAAATGTTGGTTATAATTATTTGATGAAGAGATGGGGTTGGGGTGAACAACGTTGGTTGAATAAGTCAATTTGGAAACTCAGTATTGCAGCCAAAACAAGATATTTCTTTCGTTGTATCTTAAGAACTAAAGTACCTACTTTGGAAATTTTACAAAAACGAACTATTCATGGGCCAAGTTGGTGCACTCTCTGCAAGGATGCAGAAGAGTCGATGGATCACTTCTTCTTAAATTGCAGTTTATCACAAGAAAAATGGGATCATACTTTATCTCTTCTAGGCATTACCACAAGATGAATTCGGAATAGCTGTGTGGATTCTTGGCAGATCTTGTGGCATACCGTCTCAGATGAAAATGCTATAAATTTTCCTTTGATCATATCCTGGGGAGTCTAGCTTGCAATATACAAGGGTATTTTTAAATACACATCAATCTCTCCCTCGTTTATTTTTGTTGAGTGTCCTTCGATATTTTATGTGATCCCAACTACTGAACATGTCAATCATATTTGAAATATAATCACAAAATAGATTAATCAAGATATCCCATGGGTAGATTTTGATGGGGCATCGAATGATCAAAACATATGTGGTTTTGGTATTGTCACCCATATTAAAAAAAACTAGACAATTAAAGCATCAGTGCGAATTGGCACATGCACAAACAACTTTGAAAAACTAGTTACTTTAAAACTTCCTTTATGTTGGTTGATACATCTGGGAATTGGAACCATACAAATATTTCGAGATTCTATGAATGTTATAAACTGGTTCAACAACTTTCATAGATGTCAAAATTGTATTTTCGTTCCCATCCTTGAATAAATACATGTTTTAAAGTTATCATTTGATCTGATTACTGTATGCCACATTTATAGTGAACAAAACTCCTCAGATGACATGATTTCTAAGGTAGTATCTCAACAAGATTTGGACATGTGGATAATAACTGAAAATCTTGATGGTTTAGTATTTGTGTCAGACACTCACCCTTACTAAATAGAGGCCTTTTTTGTGTAAATACAGGATGTATATATGAAACATTAAATGACACTATCCAGTTTTTTGGTTTATCTGGAGACTTCTTATTATTTTCGTGCTTCTTATGGGCTATTTTCCCCAATGGGGAGGCCAATATCTTTGTTTTGTTACAAGACACTATCTATAGTGCAATTTTGTAAGGACTATTTAATCTCTGTGTTTTGACTGATCAGATAGTTTATTCTGCTACCTGTAAAGGTGATCAACACTTTCATATGGAATCCTTAAATGCATATAGAATGTAACTTTTTATATTTAATAAAAAGTTTGATTTTTTCCTTGGAAAAAAATATCCTTATATATCTAAAAATAACATATATGAAATAAAATTAATCTAAACAAATATTTAAAAAAATTAAGATAAAATAAATATAATGTATAACATTTTAATATTAATTTAAATGAATTTTTAATAATTTTAATTTCCATAGCCCATGGGTTTTGGATTCACAGTGATTGGATATAGTTTTAAGGTACATTTTGAAAAACAAAATAATTTAAAAACTATGAAAATTATATTTTCATGCAATTGTGAAAAACAATAATAATTAAAATGGGGAAGAAAATGTATTTATAAAATGGTTTCATCTACACTTACACATTTTGAATCCTTTTCCTAACAAAATAATTTTTAGTCAAAGGGATTTTCTTGTTTGAAATGAGTTTTTGACTACATATATAGATTTAGTGCCATGAAAATCCTTTAGAGAATTATGATTGTGGAGAATCCACAACTTAAACTTGAGATTTGAACAAATCCCTATGATATTTCTAAGAAAATTTTCCTAGAAAATATGCTTGAAAAATATGTCCAATAAAATTAAGCCCATCATTTTAGTAAGATTAAATAAGAGTGAACAATTCATAGTCTATTTAAAATATGACCTGAAACATAAATTAATATAAAAATAAATCAACTAAATTTAAAATAAAATAAATGTAATTTATATGTAGAACAATTATCTTAATTTAAAAATATTTTTGATTACCTTCATTATGATAAGTGACAGATTGTGGATTGACAACAATTTGATGTTTTATTAAGGAACTCTTTTCAAAATGTCATTGGTTGAAATACCCTTGCAGGTTAGCCCCTCATAAAAAAAAAATTAAAATAATCCTTAGACTCAATCATACAAATTATATTTTTATCTAATTGTAAGAAAAATATATAACAATACCATCCACTTGTCTAACTCCATAAATTTTCCTTTTTAACGAAGACTAAACTAATATATGATATAATAAATAATTATAATTAATTTGTTATGCCATCTTTACCCCTTCTTATAAATGCTTCCACATAATACTTTAAGGGTATGGGTTTATTGTATTTTCGTATGGTGTTAGATGTAGTCCTCTTATATTAATGTTATGGTTACATTACTGGTCAAAAGTGTTGGTATTCAATCCTTGGGAGTTACAACTCCCCCAAAAGCTAGACATCTCACTTGCCTTTAACTTTGAGCCTAGTAGACGTGGCATGTGTACACCACTTTCACCATTGATTTAGGTTTGTTTTGATCAGACAACCAAAATCCTTCGAGGTCAGTTACAAGATAACTACGACCCCACCTCGACCTCACTATCACTCTTTTGCAACCCTCCATCTAATTTGCATTTTCTGCAGCAAACCCTAATATTTTCATGCTATCCATGTTTCACTTGGATTCAATCATCAGTTACATGTATAATTTTGTCTCTACTACAATTATCTTTCAACTTTACACAAGTTTGCAAAGGTAGTTTATTGACTCCTTTCTCTCTGCGGGTTTTCCTTCTAGGTTGCAGCCAATGAGTGGCTTAGTAACACTTCGTAGACTATTCCTTCATGATTCCTTTTAAGGTGTCAATTGTATTGTGACATTTTTTATTATTTACTTTACATGTTAGTTTTGTTAGCGTTAAGCACAACTAACCATTGATATTGTTTTCTAGGATGATGGTTATGCAGTCGGTAGGGAGTATTTTCAATGTAAATATTTTCTAAACACTTTTTAATGACAATTATGATTTATTGGCATTATGTACAACACACTTTCATCGTAGCTAGCACTGCTAGTTATGAAGCCATATAAATTTGCAGGTTGATTGAAGAATTAATGGGTAATATGTTTGAGCCTACTACGGTCTACTATGTCAACTAGAGTATTATTAAACTCTAAGAATCTAGTATTCCCTGACTGCTCCAAGAATATTGACATCGGGTGCCATTTTCTCAATGACTGGGTTCGGAGGGGAGTAGCTTCACTAGAGTATATTTAGACAGATTAACAGGTTGCAATTTTTTTAACTAGGCCCTTCAAAAATGGAAAGTTCAAACCATTCAGAGAGAGACTTCGATTGGTGAAGAACAATTTCCTTTGAAAGATATAGTGTTACAGTGTACCTTGAATAATATTCTATAGTGTAGGCACATGTGTAGCATTCTTGGGTGCACTTTTGAATAGATCAAGACACTTCAATTACAACAACTAAAACTCTATAGTGAAAGTGTGATTCTTCTCTTATAGATTCAGAAGTATGGTTCATTGAAATATGCAAAAGCAACTATTGTTTTATTTCCAGCAATATATCCCCAACAACCTGCATGTGTTAGATAGTTTTCAAGTCTTAGTTCAATTTTATCTTGGAAGTTTTCTAATTTTGACTTGTGTCGAAATTTAGTTAGGTAAGGCATATGTAGTCTACTGATAGGGAACAAACACCAATGAGATATTTCTCTTGCTAGAGCACACCAATGAAAAACTATCACTCATGCAGGGACAAGAGTACAAATCTCAAGATTGTGGTAAATATAGGATTTAGATATAGGCTTGTAAACCCTAGAAAGATCAAATTTATGTTATATAAGGAGGGATCATATTCATTTTATAATTCATCCAATTCAACAACAAACAATGAATTAGTTCGTCACTTCTTTCTGTAGAAGATTTTGAGTTCAGAACTAATGAGAAAGAAATAACATTTTTTGATAGTCCATATAATAAGTTCCTGTTATGTAATTTCTACAATATGTGTTTATAGATTATAACATCACTCAAGATACAAGTTTGAGTGGCTTTTAATTTTCAGCTATCTAGTCTTTTTTAGGAATTCTTTTAGTCTAGAGTATGTTTACCATCATCTAGAAAATCTAACAGTCTCTCACTTTTTGAAATCACGGTTCAGTGAAGCAATAGATAGGTAGAGGAATATTTCTAAAAATGGTTGGAGGGACCATCTAGAGGATGAATTTGTTTTATAGAAAGGAAGATTAGTTGAAGCAAATTTTGAGCAATCAATATGAAAAATTTTGGATGGAATTGAAGTGAGGCCAATGAAAGGAAGCAATAGATACTAGATTCAAATGGAAATTTCCAGTATCAGAGAGTTACCTATGCAATAGTAATAGAGGAATCAAAGGTTGGATAACAAGGAGTATTCAAGAGTTGATTGGCATGTTGCTTCTGCTTCCTGGAGGGAAATAATTTAGGAGAATAGATACAGAGAAACATTCACATAAGGCTTGAACTGAACACCCACCACTAAAGTTAGTTTTCTCTTTTTCTCATTTCTTTTGTTACTCCTATTATTCATCGTCTAAACTATTTTTCTTCTTCATATTCTAGTCACCTGTAATTAGAATATGCCTTATGCACATGTTTGGAATTTTATGGCTTTTCCACCTTGCAATTTAATATTTTGGTTATTAAAAAATATAGGTTGGAGAGTAATGGGTTTTATTTTGTAGAATATTTTGATAAATTCGTGCTACTATCAACTGCCTTACCCATTTCATGTGTCTTTTTTCCTCCGTGTAATATGATTAAACTATTGGATTCTATTCTTGCAATGCCCAAAAAAATTTCATTTCTTAAACCTATAAGTGAATGGGACTTCCACCCTCTCATAATTTTCTATGTCATTGTACCTTCTTCAACATCTTATATACCTTGATACTTGATATTGTATGTATTTTATTTTGGGAGAATGGTGTTTGACGTGTAGGGGATTTTTTTGGTTTATGCTCTCTATGTATTTTCTCTGATTTAATCAGCAGATTCCTTCAAAAGAGGTCGTTTAGTTATTTATTGTTTCAACTCCTTCGTATACCCATAATAATGAGTAACTTCAATCCATAGCCCAATTTTTTCCCCACCAATGCATTGAGTTTAATCCTCTGTATATTATGTCCCATGTCCTCCCATTATTCAATGATCAACCATTTTATTTTTCAATGAGCTCATTGAAGAATTAGTGTGTATGTTGTTCAATTCCAAATTTGGTATAGAAAAGAGTTTTATTGTGGTCACATATCCCATTTGGCTAGAGGATTCTTCATACTTCCACTAAATTCCATAGCATTGTTTCCTACAAAGGAACAAGTCACAAGACAACATATAAGTTGGCATTTTTTTTCTAACAAGAACTAGTAGATATGTCTAAATTTTAAATTTTATATTAAGAAAAAATACTGCAATAGCTTCGTATAATAAAGTTGCATAAGGTGGTCTAATTTCATATAATTGTAGATAAAATAGGGCTTGAACCATGCGATAAAGTGTCAAATTCAAGAAAATTTACTTACTCGATTTCAAGGAAGAACTCAATGGTGTAAATTCTACAAATATTCCCTAAAATACTTACTTTCCTAAAGAACATAAAGAACTAACTCGGGATGGGGTTACCTTTGCCTTCATTTGCTGCTTCTTTGTTGTTCTCCTACACTTGCACATTGAACTCTAATTCATACTTCATGAGGGGAGCTAGCTTAATGGGATTTGTTGGATATATATACTTTTCCATTGATAACCATTTTCCCCAAATTTCCACACATAACCTTTTTGTATAATGATCCACAATTTTACTATTTTCTGAAACACATGAAAAAACACCACACCTAAAATGTTGTATATGGCTTTCTGAATCCTGATAAATACCAATGCAAACTTGAAATTGGTGGAGCTTGTGTCTAAGAGCATAAGGCTAATAAAACTCTTTGAGTCCCCAACCATAGTCAAATTTTGAATATTGAAAGAAACATCTCATTTTGTCATGGAAAAATCCCGAAATCATATTTTTTTGGTCTAGCCAATGTTTACCAATATTTTTTTGGTATCTTAGTTTTGATCCAACAATTGAAGTTCTTACTTTCTAGCCAATTTTTGTGGTATCTTAGTTTTATCCTACAATTGAAATTCTTACTTGCTAGCCAATGTTTACCAATATTTTTGTGGTATCTTATTTTTTATCCAACAATTGAAGTTCTTACTTGCCTAGATCTTGATATGGAATGAATTTAATCCCTTATAAATTAATATGTCAGATAGAAGTGCTTTATATTTAATTGCCACCATCTCCAGTTGAATCATCATCTATTGGAAGATGGCATGATTTTTTACCGGCCAGATTACCAACATGCAAATGTAGACAATGTAAACTAGAACCTTCTAAAAGAGGCTTGCACCGGAAGGACCTTATGTAATGACTATGCAAATTCAGAAATAGTTTCTTCAGTGAATTTTAATACTTAAACCTATCCTCAAGGCCATTTAACACCACTAACCAAGCCCCCATATTGAAGTGGAAATCAAAAAATAGGCATGAGAATATTGAAAACTAAAATGGAAAAGAGCACACTATGACAGACCCTGGATTCCTCTCCTTTTCATATTTTCTTAGGTTAATATGTTGTCATAAGATAAGGTCCAATATAAAATATCAATCTTTGGTAAGGCATCTAAATGCCATATTTTTCTCCAGATCGAGGCTTTGTAGGGAAGTGAATACTGAGAAAGTTTTTGGGCAGAACATTTCTTAACTGAATACTCAATTAAAACCCACCCTATATAGTTTGATTCCTCAAGGTTATTAAGGGAAAAACCATGCAATATCCCTACCATTGAGGCCACCAAATGGAGAACGTGTGAACGTGGATCCATAAAGTCCCACTGTCTCAATAATCTTAAAGCTTTGTTCCATGTAGAAATGTCAAAGACGGAATTTTCCCCTTGTTGTTTGATCATATATTTAAAGGAATGAGATCCCAAGAGACAAGAAATTTGTGACCCATTATTCTATTCTTCCAAGTGACCCATGATGTTATTCTTCCAAATATTGATATTTTTACCATTTAAAATCTAAGTAAACTGATTCATTATTATTGGAATGGCACATTGCATAAGTCTTTAAATGGATGACCATCCTCTCACTTGGAGAATATCATCCAGAGACTACTCTCTTTCCCCTATGAAATATTTTTTGTGCAACTACAAAACCTTTTTCCACCATTCATACTTCCCTAACACTAACCTTCATAGGATTCTAACACCCATTTCTATAATCCTTGATGCCAAGGCCACCATGAGATTTGGGTTCCTAGAAAATATAGTAGTTAACTATGTGAAATATTTGGCGTTGGATTTCCCTCGTTACTAGAGAAATTATCTTAATTCTTGAGTCAGATTTTTCTTAACAATCACCTCAAAAATCATTAGAGAAAATTGATAGATGGGAAACATCTAAATTGGAATTGTTTCCAGGGAGAGTTCTTCTCCTTGAGAATCTAGCAATGTTTAAAGAATAATCTTGATGGAAAGGAGAGCACTCCCATGCCATTCATGTTTCCTGTTAAGTGTCTAATGTTAATACCTTTTGGGAGACAGAGCTAAATATTGCTTTTAAACTCCACCAAGGAATAAATCATTTGTATTTTTCAATGCAACGATCTCCTACTGCTTGTGTTGAGAAAAAACATTAGAATTAAGGAAAGGAATTTTCATATGGTAACTCCAATATTGTTGGAATCAAGACCCATTAAAAATGGCTTGTGATTTGTTATCCTTCCCTTACCAAGAAGAGTGCACGAGGGCTTTATGTGAGCAGACAACAACTCATTTTCATTTTCTCATGAATCAGATGCATGAGTTTGAGTCAATACAAATGATTCTTCAACTAGAGGGCCAAATCCTCTTTCGAAGGAGGAGATTCAAGATTTGAACAAAATAAACTTATTGATTTGAACAAAATAAACTTACTTCACAATCTTGTTATTTTCATGAGAGAGACGGTGTTCTTGAATAAGATGAAGTTGTAGCATATTCCTCTCCTTTAGAATTCCAGGAAATTGACTTGGGGAAAATAATGAATGAAATGAAGGGTCAAAAGTTGCTTCTCGTGAAAGAAATTCAAGAATTTTAAAGAAAATATTTTTTTTCCCAAACATGTTCTCATAAAGGTGGTGTTGCTTTAGAATATACAAATAGTTACATGGCTGATAAGTACTTTAAAACCATGACATTGCTAGCCTTGCTGAGAATGATGTTGAATGTGCCCAAGAGTCAAGACTTCTCACCCTCAAATGCTAATACTCTAGAAACCATTTACCAAAATGAACTTTATGATAAACACATGATTGCACACAAATACCAAGTTATAATACCTCCTTATGTAACACCACATATATCATATTATCCTAACTTAAATTGAATCAACCTTACTCTTGCATGTTATTTACTTACAACACAACCGTCAATGGAGGAATATGTTGACTATGTTAATGAGGACCATATTCATGGGGTATTTGATGGTTGTCTAAATGGTAATAAGAAGGATAATCGAAAGAGATATATCTTCAATATAAAGGGGCATTGAAAGAATCAAGTGTCTTATTTTAGTTTGAAGGGGGGTCTAGATTTACACTCTGCATTTTTCAGATTCCCTTAAGGTTAGCATTAAGCCAGTGGGTGGCATCCCTTCTTGTGACATTATTGAGGACTCATCTCAAGCACAACTAAATGAAACTGATGAATATGAGGAGATGAAGAAAACTCACATTTCATTGACCATATATTCCTTGATAATAAACCCTCATTTTTTGTATCTAATCATGTTCTTAATGTGCATGATGATCAAAACTAAAACAATGATAGCCAAGAATCAACCCTAGGATGTAAAGAAGAAGAAGAGAAAGAGTGGTGATAATCAAACACATGTAGCTAAATTGTGTAAGGTTTTGATGCTAAGGTTACGGTTTCTAATAAGCTTCTAAGTCTCTATCAGGTTGAAGATTATGGTTAAGATTATTTCTTAGATGTTGGAAAACAACGTTTAATTATGAGAAAATAATGTTGTTTTAGATGCAGCATTTGACTCAAAATTGTTTTGGGAATCTCCTGGAAGTTGTAACTTGTGACTAAGGTTCTCATTGACCTTTCCCCAACATTGGAAAAGTAGGGTTTTGATTTTCATCTTGTTATCTTTGTTTTTTATGACATTGATAAAAGGTAATGTAATAGGGGGTAGCTCAAATTGCAGTTTGATTCATTGTTGATACTTGGTGCAAATATTCAAAAGGAATGAAGAAGTTTTTACCTTAAAAATCCCATCCCAACATCAAATTTAATGATTGGTTTGCAGGAGGTTCTTGGTCATAAGAGCTTAGCACCCATTGCTAGAATCCTTGGTTTCAAGGCCACCATGAGATTTAGGTTCCTAGAAAATAGACCAATGAACTAAGCGAAATATTTCGAGTTCGATTTTACTCCTTAATAGATAAATAATCTTAATTCTCGAGCTAGAGCTTACTTATTGATCACCTCAGCAAGCATTGGAGAAAATTGATAGATGTGCAACATCTAAATCAAAATTATTGCCAAGGAGAGTTTTTCTGCATGGGAAGATAACAGTGTTTATGGAACAATATTGAGGGAAATGAGAGAATTCTCATGCCATTCATGTTTCCTGTTATGTGTCTAATCTTAATATTTTTTGGGAAACAAAACTAAATATTGCTTGTCAACTCCACCAAGGAATAAAGACTTTGTCTTGTCGAATGCAATGTCCTGTTGGAGATATTGTCATTGAAGGAAAAGGAGCATATAAGGATCGGTAAATATATAAACGAAGAGTAAGGTAAAGAAGAAAAAATGGCAGTGAAACTGCTACACTGAAGAAATTGTAATAATGTGAAATTGTTGATTGAGCTAAATTGTTGTGATGCAAAGGAAAGTCTCTAAGGAAAAGGCAAGAGTTAAAGGCAAATACAAAGATGCATTGAGATGAATTGTTGTGATACATCAATGATATACAATTCTATTTCATGTTGGCACGATGTTGATACATTCAATAATTACATGTGGCTGAAATTATTATTGGATTATTTATCTATTTTTTGGACTAATATTCAAAATATGAAGTGTGTGGAAACGAATGAATGGAAGATAAAGAGTCAATCCTATTCTCTTCCTATTCCTATGTGGAATACAAACAACCATCAAAATATCTCTACAAAAGATGTCATTTTGGAGTGCATAGTGAGGTTAGAGAGATGGACAATGTGAGAGATCCGATTGAGATATTATGCACATATGGAGCTGATGTGGAGAATATTTCAAGGGAGAAGATGCATAAATAAAGATGGAGATATGCAGAGTTGATAACCAGGTAAATCAACATATTGTTTCCATTTTGTGTGAGGGGATTGTGGTCTCCTTTCAAGTTGTTTCTTGATAAAATGTTCAATTGGAGCTGGTTGAGGTAGGAGGCTCATCTGGGTGGTAGCCTGCAGAAAACACATGGGAGTTAGAGCTTCCTTGCATGTTGTGGCTTGCATAAATTTGATGTAGCAGGCTCCTGTAGGTTGGAGCCTACAAAAAATCAGATGTAATAAGGAGTAGGAGCTTGAATTTGCATCACAACAATAATAAAATCGTGGTTTTCTCCCTTATGGGTTTCAACTTATATCTGGTGTCCATGTGCATTATTATTATGTGTTGATGGCATGTGTTACTCAGCTTATTTCTTGTTGTTCACATATTAAGTTTTCTTATCATTATGTATTCAGTTTCTCATGTAATGGTTTTGTTAATGAGTTTAATAAAAGAATTTTGATGTCCATGAATGGACTAAACTGATTAACCCCCCCTTGCAGTTTAGTAAGGGTTCATCAATTGGTATCAGAGTCGGTTCCTTCTGTATAAGTCTAACAACTTGAAGGTTGGTCTGGTCGAGTCATGGACTATCAAAGTGTACCTCTATTGAGTTCATCAAATTTTCATGATTGGAGAGATAATGTTAAAAAAAATTAATGACTTAAGAAACTGAGGTATGGAAAATTGTAGGCGATGGTTACTGCAAATACTCTCTCTCTCTCAAGAAAAACAGTGGAATGCCAAGGAAAAATGACTAATGTATAATAGTCTTCATAACAAGTATCTTGATATAGTAATGGATTTAAATTCTACAAAATAAATCTGGAATAGATTGCATCTCATGCATGAATGAGAGAATAGTGTCTGCATTGTTAAGAAGAAGAAAACCCCATTTCCAAAGGAAAAGGTTTAGTCAAATGAGGTCTCTACTAGTGTGAATGGAAATTATTTCCATGAAGAAAAGTCAGTTGAAGAACAAGCCAAACTTGACATTGTTTTGATTGAAATAGAAAGATTAAAGAATGAAAACAAAGATCTTAAGACCCTGGTGTAGATATGTGATGAGAGAGAGCATAAGTACAAGGAGGAAATTTTTTCTTTGATGACACAACTTGAAGAATCAAGGAGAATAGAAGGGATGATTAATGACAGGTTAAAGGAGAAAGATATACAATATGAAATACTAGAGTATGAAATTTTTTCAACTAGAGGGCAACTAGATGGAAATAATATGTTGTGTAATCAACTCGAAGAGGAGGTTTCCTCCATGAAAAACTCAGAAAAAGGACCTATAGAAGTAGAAGCCAACAATAACATTATTTGTAAAGAGAAAAAGAAAGAGATGAAGAAACAATCATGTACAAAAATATCATTTCCACCACGAGATAAATTGAACAAGTTTGTACAATCTCAAAGCAGGTTTTATCTTCCCCCCCTTGAAAAATGTGATGTGTTTTTCTTGCCATAAACTGGACATGTTGCAGCACAATGTAAGACAAATCAAATCAAGTTAAACCAGCAAAATATGCACTGAATGAGAAGACTTCCTCAAGCAAGAAAACATAAAGGACAATATTTCACCATGTACATAAATCATTTCCATGGCCACTGTTATTTATGAAATGAATATGGACATAAACTTGTTGAATGTAAAATATATGCAAAAGGGGGCACAAAACGCCACACATCATCTCAACCTTACCTAGGTAAAATAAGATGTTATTTATGCCACAATATTGGACACAAAGAAAATGATTGTAAGCTTCTATATACCCTAAAGGATCCTAAGAAGATGATGGAAGAAAATCAAATCATACCAAACACTAGATCAAAATTAAATGCATACAGTAGAAAGAAACATGCTAAAGTATGGAAGAGGAAGAATAAATAACAACTAGTGGCCTAGCTTCGTCTTAGGGGGATTTTCCCAAGGAAGCATTGAAGAAACTAATCAATGGTATAACAACAGTTATGAAATGTGGAGGTTCATAATTAATAGAGAGATAATAACCTGTATGAGACACTTGAATGCTCACCATCAAACAACATCATCTCAGGGGCAGGTCAATTCCATTAATACTCATTGGAGACAAGAAAAAAAAGTATTTAAATATAAGAAGGGCCTAAGCAACCAAAGAAAATTGAAGTCATTATTAATAACTCTACAATGAAGATGGAGAATATGGTCAGCTTGAAAAGGAAGTGCAATTTCTATTGGAAATGTTACCTTCTAGACACTAAGAGGCATTTCCAAAGATGTAGGATCTTGTTGAGTAAAATGAATAAATAGCTTGTGCCTAAGCACTCTATACAAGTGGATAAACAAAAGTTCATGTTGCAATATATGGACTGTGTAGAGCCACAAGAAGTAGAAGATGTAGGTCGAGATATAGGGAAGAGGCTAGCTCTTTTTCTCTCAAATGGTCCTTAAGCTTTTTACAAGTGGGATGAGAAGAGTTTGCAGTTAAGAAAAATAAATAAATAAATATGTGGAGGAAGGAGAACTTGGCATTGGATTGGAAAGGAAAATCAACATCGGAAAAGAAGAGATTAATGAGATATAGATATCTAATGAAAACCAAAGACAAAATAAGGCCAAACTTGAGCCTCTTCAGCTTTCTCTGGGTTTGCCCAACAACTTATTGAATCTAGCTTCTCCTAACCCAAATTTCGCACTTGCATCTCCCATTTGAGGAAGAAGCATTTATTCATTAAGTTACATCTCTCATACAACTAATACAGTTCATACACGTATAGGTTTAGATGGCTTCACATTTATTTATTTTCAAGCTCTCAAGCCCTTGTCCACAATCTGAGTTGCTCTCTTACACAAAACTCAATGGGGAATCATGAATTTTCAGTTTTCTGTCACCCAGATTTCCAAGGGAATAGTCACAAAGTATCACATGGTAATTGGAATACATCATATTAAAATGAGAAAGTAACCCATGGTAACAATGGCATGGTTGGAAGTGCATCTCAGGATAGGTTCAAACAAGAAGGTTGAAGAAACTCTCTGCAACAGAATGAAATCAAGAGTCAAAACTTTGTTTGAAGTGCTACGGTTAACTCATGCGTTTTAGTTTTTGGTAAATTACTATGAAATAGATAGAATAACATAACACATGGTGCAGTGGGAGAGTTAAAATTGGAATAGTATTAAGAAAACAGTATAGTGAAGTGTTGCAAGTTAGTGTAGTTGTTAGTAGCAGCTTCAATCTTGGAGCAACATTATGTATCAGTGCTACTAGTGTTATTGGAAAAGTGTTATAAATTGCATCTGCAAAAGTGCTATGGTGACAAGAACGAGAAATCAACTTCTCTGACAGCGTATTGAAATATCCATAATGAATTGTGTTATGGGAGCAGCGTTATGGAAGAGCCTCTGAGTAGAATTATATGCATTATGGCAGCACCTCTGAGCAACAAAGCTTTGTGACATAGGTACTGGAGCAGCATTATATGTGTTATGGTAGCAGAGCGTTGTGACCGAGGTATTTGAGTAGCATTATATGCGTGATGCAGCCGCAAAAATCGGTGATCATAAATGGGACCAGAACATTAATCCACTACAGAGATCCCATGAAAATTTGGTTAAATCCCATCGTCTCTATAGAGACCAAGCATGGAAAAATTTCTCTCTCATATTTTAATTGGATATTTTTTAGTATGAAATAATAGCTAATGGATCTAGAGAATCTAAATTCCTTAATATTCTCTTGCAAGGCACACTATTGACTGTTTAATTACCTCTCCTTTGGGTGTTATTTCATTCTTTACGTCATCTTGAGAAACTAAGCCCCGAAATAATAAAATTAAATGGTGATCCATTGCTCGCACCCAAAGGAACAACAATTTGTATTTACTTAGCCATTTTGGTGTTCATTGTTTTGTCAACGATCCATCTTAGATATCAAATCATGAGTAAGCAATATGAACTTGACCTACATCTGTTTGCATTCTGTTTTGCATTTAAAATGTGTCATCTTATCATTGATTTGGATGATTGAGGTTTGATGATATTGTGCAGACAAGTGAATCACGGAGAATACATGGTCAAAGAATGAGGGTCGCTGCACTGTTCAAACTTTATATTATTATTATTATCAAATGGTAAACGTCTCCTTACTAGTTTACAGAGAATATATATACAAGGAAAATTATGTCTTTATTTAGGCCACGTTTGTGTTAGTGAGTCAAAATACTACTTTTTTTCTACAGTGTTTGTAATGTCTTTGATTCTGAAATGGTAATCAACTAAGCAAGACATCGAAGTGGTTTGAAACCTTTGCGTTTTCGTCTCGCTGGAAGACTTGCAAAACAATTTGTACGTGAAAGGTTGTCCTGCAATTCCAATAATCTCATAACCTCTTCCATCGACTATTTTTCACTTGTGAAGTCAATTGGTTCAGTCAACTTGTATCTCTTAACTGTATCTAATGCATGGAATGGAAATCAAACATGTATCTGTTTCTCCTGTATCGCTGGAACAAAGGAAAGGTAATACATTTCCTGAGATTCTTATTAGTGTTTCTTTAGTCAAAGTGAATGCGATATCGGCCAGAAGACACCCAATATTTCTCTAGATGTGAAACTGAAGGCAGGCATATCCGAGCACTGCAACACATAATTTTTTTTAACTATTCAATGTAGATCTCAACACTCAGATGCTATTATCATGTTGTTTGTGATCTACTGTTTGAAGTTGCGTCTTAACTGTTCTACTGTTTGAATTTGCATCTCTCCCAAATTTTATTATTATGTTGTGATCTACTGTTTGAACTTCATGCAAAATACAAAATCTATTCAACCATTGATCATTTGTGGAAATTAAATCAAGATTGGAATGCACACATGAAACAATAAAAATTCACATACATTAACACAATTGTTTAACGGGAAAGCCTAAAGTTGAAAACCCCAACTATCTGTATATAATATATGTCATAGAGATCATGTAACAATCCTCATACAAAGCTAATCATATCAAGCTCTCAGTAAAATACAATCGCTACACACTAATCAGGCTCGATTTTGCAAATCCATGCACCAATATTTGCCACCTGATAGTCTGCCTCTACTGCGCAATCCCTGCTGAAGAATGGCTCTGAATGAGTTCCAATTTCCCCAGGCTTGCTCATGCAATCCTCATTGGCATCTCCACTAAGTGTTGGATGCAATTAATGCATCACTATAGTCACAACTAATAGTCACACTTTCTCTTTCACCTATCTCTCCACTGGTCTCCACTGAAACTGCCATGCACTGTAGTTAACTGATGTATTCTTCAGTTGATTAATGAGTTATTATTTAGTGAATTAATTAACTAATTAATTCACACCACTCTCACTAGTGTATCAATCAGTTAGACTAGATACAACTAGCTCAACCGAGTCTAACTGAGTTAAACTAAATACAACTCCACCAACTACTTCTATAACTCCACCAAACTCTATCACATGAGTTCTAACTGAAGTCCTCCATGCAATAACTCCAGTAAATCCTCAAGAATAGCATAATTCCTTCTGTCAGCTGTTGTGCCACATCTGTGCACTTAACTGAAGTGCTCCAAGAGAATAAGATAATGTTTAGAGTCCAAATATTATTAAAAGCTAATAATATTCGACATATCTATTTTTAGATTGGGGTCATAACGTGAAGCTGGGTTACACTTTTGTGAGGATCGGGGTGCAATTTTTTTTTTCAACAATAGTTCGGCCGAACATTCTACAAAGTTCGCGAACTCTGTAATAGTTCGGTTGAACTCGTGTTTCCGTTTAGATTGACGGCACACTGACGGCGCGGGCAAACAAAATTTTTGCCGGAGATTGGAAAACCGGCAACAAAAGTTCGGCCGAACTTTTTCTTTTAAAATAGTTCGGCCGAACTATTTTCTATAAATGAATCGCCCGCGAATGTTTGTAGTTTACCGTTTTCATTTCGCGCGCTTTCGCTGTTTGTTACTGTTGTTGCTCTGTTGCTCCTGCCGGTTGCCCTGGTGCTCCCGCCGTCCGCCTTGGTGCTCTTGCCGTCCGTGCTCGTCGACTGCTGCGTCGGGTATGTTACGCTCGATTTTTTTTTGTGCTCCAAGTTAAAAAAATGTATTAAAATTTTGTGTTGTGTATATAACGTGCAGCAGGCAGAACACTTGGTGAAGGTTCGAGTCGACTCGGGTGAGTGACCCGTGACCCGTGCATCGACAATGCGTTTAGCAACAGGGTTGAGTTGTGCTGTGTATTGCGGACATCGGCTATGTGCAGAGATTGTGTGCAACAGGGTCGAGTCGTGTGATTTCCTACCTGCGTGCACCGCATAACTATATAAGGGTCGTGTCATGAAATTTTTTCCATGTAAAAACAGGTTCACATATTGTACAAAAATAACGTGCAGATTTATATATTTCATTATAAAATTGATGTTACACTTATAATTTGGTCTATTGCACATTTATGAGCTATTGTATGTTTTTTTTTTGGTCTTCGCAAAAACATAACTTAATGAAGTGAAGATTAACACTTGAAAAATAGAGAGGCGTATTCCGGAAAATGTCAAAAATAAATAGTAGGAGTTCAGCCGGTGCCGCACGACCTGCCAAAGGGGAATCGAAGGTTGGGTGCGTGACACGCATGCACCAATAGTCGCGATGCACCAACGTGCAACCTCCGATCCGGATCCGCCATCTCTTGTGGCAAAAGACCTCCGGACCAGGGTAACACTTCCCGTCAGATGTGTGCCTGTGTGAGGCGGCCACGGCGTTACCAGGTAGCCCAGAACTATGAACCCTCCATCGCCTTTGCTCTCCATCGTGCCTTTAGTTGATTTCCATGTTTAACTATTATATCATATGTGGGCCACTGTTGCATCACAGGAGAGTGGATTTTTAATCATCATCCCGATTTAAAAATGTGCATATATAATTTTATCTTAAGGAATAAATGTGCATATATAACATCTAATATTTTCCCTTGAGAAAGGGCATTTACACCATTGTAATTTCAGAATTAGGTTTATCTATGGTCAAGAATTATGAATAACAACACAGTAGATACATATATTACGATAGATTTTAAACCAATATTATTTTAGTTTTATGGAACTAATTTATGACGTTCCTATGTTATGACATGGTATTCTTATGCTAGGATAGACAAATGAATCATTTAAGCTTGGATAGTACTTAGTTTTCAGTTTCATTTTAAGAATTCAACCAAATATTGCAGAGAATTGAGATTGAGTTGAAGAAGCTTTAAGAATATGTGAAGCCAACACTAAAAGGAGTTTAAGCTTACTCATTTTACTTGAAGCTAGGTTATCAGATTAAAATGCCAACAAATATGGTTTATATCTTATACTATTTTGGAAGCATTTGTAACATATTGGCCTCATGAACATGCCAGGTGACCTAGAATACATGTGACATAGAATATGACAGATATTTTCACACTTTTTTTGAGAATAAGAAGATACAATATACAATACTAAGAAATCAAGTAGATTTTACCTAGCCGAATCTTCTTTAACTTGTCCTAAAATCAAGTATTTACCCAGCGGAATCTTCTCTTACTCACCCTTTTTCGTTTTGCTAGTTTGTATGCCTCAATCAAAAATTCTTATTGCTCAATTAAGGACTAATTCTCATAAACTCTGTTGTGAAACATGGCACTAGAAAAAGCCAAAATAAGTGTGGGAGGAAAGAGTACGTATTTTTTTTCTCTTCGAGAAAAATGGAAACAGAAAAACATTTCATTTTAGAATGCGAAGCCTTTAAAGACAGCATGGTAAGTTATGTAGATATTATGGCAGCTAGCCCTTGGGATAATCTATTTAGTGAGGGGTTTGTCGAGAAGCTGAGAGCGTTTAATGTGATACTTCATAGAAAAAGAGCAGAATACAAGAGCCAAATGGAGAAAAAATTTGTCCCATAGACTATCTTTAGCCTTGTGGACATTAAAATAATTTCTTTCTTTCTTTCTTGCATCTCAAATTTTCTGCCTCTTCACTTACTATTGTATGCCCCTTCCCCTGTTATTATATGTCCATTTTAATTTCAAATTTCTAATTTTTAAATCAATAAATTATTTCTACAATTTTTTTTTTGAAAAAATAAATTATTTCAAACAATAAACATTTCAATTTTATAATATAATTATTAAAAATCTAACATTACATATTAATGAAATAATACTAACAAAAATCTAAAATCTAACTTTTTCTTCTTATCTAAAATTTAAAGTTACTTCGTGTATTATCCTAAAATATAAAACTAAGACAATAAAGCCTAAACCTCTTGCATGGAGAAAAAGGAAAATAAAATAGTGAATCTATAATTTTATATAAAATTGAAATCCCAATCCAAAAAGTTAATAAAATATAAAATACCAAGAAACTTTCCTAAAATCCAAAAAGTTAATAAAAATAAAAGACCAAAAAACTTTCCCAAAAAACCGAAAAGGAAACATTGGTCTTTGTGTCAGAGTAAAAAAAACCTCTTTGAGAAGAGAGCATAATAGAAACAAGAGAATACCCCCCGATCGGGGTGAACAGATGGCAAACAGGACAGCTCGTGGCCGGCCGACGGCGCGCCACTCCCCGGATAATTAATCCATATGATGGTCCACCGCCAAGACTCATCAATGGTAGAGGAGATCACTTGTGCGAGGTTTATGATGTTGAGAACCGGTAAGGAAAATCTGTCAGCGTCCGGATCGCATGGTTCGATTAAGGTAAGCTTCCCACCGCCTTCCTCCATAACGCTCATGCAAAGCTTGGCGCATGCAAGAGCTTGGAAGGTGAACTGGAGGCGTGACCAACCCGTTAATTCTGCAACTGTAGTCTGGTATGTATTAACCTTCAGCCTCATCTTCATGGCGCTTATAATTCATGGTAAATTCTGGCTGGGTTTTTGTTGGATTCGCTGTTTTCTGAGCATTTTAACAGTCTTCTCCCCACCAAAAATCCCTGTCCGACCCTGTTTTCGGGATCCCCCTTCGTTTAATTGTCTGTGTATCGGTATACTGTATACCAATTTTGGCAACAGTCCTAAAAATTCTAAGTCTCAAAAGTGGTATACTGTGTCTTTCAGTTTACCCCTTCTCTGCTCCTGGTGGCTATGCTCCGGGTTTATAACTGTCATTACCGGGTTGGGTCTTATGGTTTATCTCGTTCAGTTCTTTCCTATTTACAGGCAAGCGAATGATGCATTCTTAGGGTGGTCGGGGTTTTTACAGCCTGGGTTTTATTGGGTTTGTATGGATTGTCAGTTTGCGCCCGTAGAGTCTGCTTTTCTCCCTCTGGCCTGTAGCATGCCTTTAAGTTTTTCAGGGATTCTGCGTTATGTTGTTTGGGTTGGAGGAATTCTCTGTTGTTCATGCTCCGTCTGCAATGTTTTATGGCGGTATGGTTCTACGAATTGCTGGCAGACACACTTTGAAACTGACCTTAATGGAAACAGAGGCACTATCTGTATGCTTGCTTTTTTTCTGGTTATTATCTGTATGTATGTTTTCCTGATTAGGGAAAAAGGCATCATGGGGAAACATGGCCTCCGCTCAGAAACAGCTAAGGGGAAACAGGTGCAGCAGGACCCGGAACCAAAGAAACGAGGAAGGAAAACTAATGAAGAGCATCTGGAAAATCTTGTAGTGAACTACATTCTTGGTAATTCCTCTCCAACCCGCATGCAAATCCGTGGCTGGGAAAGAGAATTGCAGAAAGACATGGAAGATACTGAAGCCGAAGCTGACATTCTAGATTTTATACATGACCCTGGTAACACCCGAGGGCGCCTCATTTTATTTAACCAAACCATTCATACATACTGGTTGGTGAAATGCCTCCTTGCTAAAGCAATCCAAAGTGCACATCCTCCTGAGTTCAAAGTGCAACCAAAGACAGAATCCTTTCTTAAAGATTTGCTGGAGAAGATTGAAAGCCACCTGCAGCATATCAAAATAACTCAATATCAAGTAACTGATCGCGTTCAGAGAATGGATGATAGGATGGAACGTATGGAGAAACTGCTACAGCAGCTGCATCAGGTGGACATGCCCGGATCGCATGCAAAGGATCCAGCCCCAATTTCATCTTCTGATGGATAGTTTTTATAGTTACATAGAATTTACTTTTTTTGGAAGTATGGCAACTCATGCTACGTTATAAACCTGAACTTATTTTTTGTTACCTACTTAAACATGGTGGAATAGTAGGACAGCTAGTAAATGCGTTATATAGGTTAAGGAGACAATATCAATTTTGGCAAGCATACAAAGCACTAAGAAGGCCAACAGACCTGGTTTCCTATGGGCAGGTTGAGGCCAAGTATATATATTTTAATGTAGCCTGTCCTGCATTTATAAATGGAAAATAGAAAAGGTACTACCTAACTTACAAAGAAAAAAAAAATAGAAATAAGAGAATAATAACGAAACTTTCCATAGAAGCAAAAATAGAAACATTGATTTGTGTGCCAAAGTAAAAAGGAAACATTGGTCTTTGTGCCAAAGTAATAGGGACTTGAAAACGATAGCTATAATGGCCGCGGCCGCGGAGATTAAACATTCACCAATTTCTTTATCATCATAAGGATGTCGTCGCTCAGGGGATAGACACGTTCCATAATGATGGCGTTAGTTATGTGTAGCGCGCCGACACATTGGAGCGACAGGTTAATTCAATCAGCGCGAGCTGTCAAATATTTGGGGCAATTTTCTGGTAACAGGTCTGATTCTTTTCTTTTCCACATTGAAATGGCACGATTTATTTAAACATGTATTTGTTTTTAGAGAATTTTGTATAAATTCGATTGGAAGAATGTCGTTGAAACAGCACTGCACGATTTGAAGTTGGCGCCCAGAATGGTCATGATTATATAATAGGGTAAGTTGGCAGACAGGTACAGAGCATTATCTAGTCGATGGCTCCTTAATCACGCTACCAGAAAAGCATGCTAGCACAAGTACAGGTACAGGTACAGGGCATTTATCCAGCAGCTCCAGTTACTCCAACATCAATCAAATCGCATCTGCATCCGCCGAGTCCGCATACATATCGATCACTCGGGAGTCTGCAGGTACAGGGTTTAACATTAAATCCATTGTACATTCGTATTTCCCCGAATTGTATCGTGGGCCAGCCCTAGATCTTTCCTTTAGGTTAAAGCGGTGGTGGAACTGGAACTTCAATGGCGGGCCAAACATCAAAGCAACTCCAGTTATTCTAGCATCAATAGTATCGCATCCGCCGAAATAGCAGAGCCGTCGATAACCCCCTCGACTGGACACACACCGTCAGAGTCTAGGCAGGCAGCACCCGTGATCAAATTCTCTCAGCTTCAGAGTCTTTTAAGGTACTTAGTTAATGTTTGATTTATTTTTATGCTTTGTTGTTTTCTGTTATTCTTGGTTCTTCCATTTTCTGTCATCGCTGAAAATAATTTTTCGACTCTCATTTCGGGCCCTATGAAAGGAAAGGGAAGAGAGCCACAGAAGTGGGGAGCAGAGGAAAAGGAGCAGTGGCCTGAAAAATAGATTTGGGTTTGCTCTTTGACTGTAAGGTAAGAAATAACCCAAGATTATATTTAGGGTTCGCTTTTTTGCTTATCAATATGGAATATTATGAATGAATGCCCCGTTTGACCCTGTTGTGCTTGTCTCGTGCTGCCATGCCATTTGTTGAAATCTTTTTTATTGTTTTAATGCATGCAACACAGAGATAAAGTATTTAGGGTTTAAGTTTTTTATTTTTAATTTTTCTCAATAGTATCATGAATGAATTCCCTATTTGCCCCTGTTGACATGCCATTTTTTGAAATCTTTTTATTGTTTAATGCACGCAACACAAAGATGAAATGTTTATCTAATTTATGGAAAACCGAAGTGAGTTACTTCACTTCTTTCTCGGCGAAGAAGAAGCCTTAGGGGAAAGGGGAAAACTGAGTGAGTTACTTCTTTCGAAAAAGAAAACGGAGTTACTTCTTTCTTGGGGAAGAAGAAACTTCTGGTTGGCATTTTGGAATTTGAAGGTCTTTCAACAGGCGTTGAAATAATAAAAAGTGCAGAAATAAAGAGTGGTTTTGTTTCCTAAAACCCTGTGTAGGTGTATTAGTTCCCAAGCCAATCTCCACCTCATCTCTTCTCAGAGATTATTGCAGTGGATAACCTTGTTCTCTTTTCACATAAAGCAACTTGGTTTCAATGGTTTCAAAAAAGTTGACATGTTGCTTACCAACTAATTGCTAATGATCATCACCTAGTCAAGCCATGAACGAACAAACTAATTTCGATTGATAGGCAATTAATGAGTCTTCGTCTAATGTCTTGAAATATCAATCTCTTTCCTCGAAATACTATTGATAGACATAAAATTAATTTGAACTCTAATGTTGTATTATGAAAATCCATCATGTAGTTGAAATTCTTACTCTTCTTACTCAATAACCTTCCTTTCTCAAATAAGCATTTATGAAAATCCATGCATTGTAGTTGAAATTCTTACTCAATCACCTTTTCTTCTCAAATAAATGCTTATGGTAAAGCTAGGCATTAATGAGTCTTGTTTATTAGATATTTAAGCAAATAAACAATCCTTTCTCAAATAAATGCTTATAGTCAAGCCAGCCATTAATGAATCAAGCTAGCCATTAATGAGTCATGTTGTTGCCTAGATATTTAAGCAAATAAACAATCCTTTGACACATAAATGCTTATAGTAAAACTAGGCATTAATGAGTCTTGTTGTTGCCTAGATATTGTAAGCAAATAAACAATTCAAGTATCTTGTATTTTTATATACCACTTGGACATGTTCACTCAGTATTTAACATACACAACAAGAAGATACAAAAAAGGAAGTAACCTTCACTTATGGTAAAGCTAGGCATTAATGAGTCTGGTTGTTGCCTAGATATTGTAAGTATGTTGACATATTCACTCTAATTAATCTACACAACAAACCTACACAACAAGAAGATGCAAAAAAAGGAAGTAATAATTGAAACACGGATAAAGTGTAGCACTATTTTCCTATTATTTCGATCATCATAGAGTTACATGATCATACTTATATTATCTTAGGAAGAGGTAAATATGATAGATCCACCTTAACCTAATTTTGTTAAGCATTGGAAGGGATAGAAAATTTAAGCATTGGAAGGAATAGAAAAAGACGTAATGCAAACATCTTTCTCGTTAAAAGATTTGCTCAAATATACATAAATTTTTTGGTGTAATTTTATTTACTTATTTATTTGAAACTAAAATTATATGTTGGAATTTGGGCTAAAATGGAAAGACACTTGTACATTAAGTGTTTATCTCTCCAAAAAAACCTATAAAATTACAATGAGAAAGCATGAGCCCTATTTTAGATTCCCTATTTTAGAACCTATAAAATTACAATGAGAAAGCATGAAACCTATTTTAGATTCCCTATTTTAAAACCTATAAAATTACAATGAGAAAGCATGAGCCCTATTTTAGATTCCAATGAGAAAGCTTGAGCCCTATTTTAGATTTGATCGGGAAATCTATTAAAAAAAACCTACATAATTACAATGAGAAAGCATGAGCTGTATTCTAGATTTGATCGGGGAAATCTATTTTTTTTTTAATAGATGTTGTTTTCCAATTGTGAATTGAAAATTTTTGTTTTATTTCATTAAATACGCTAATAAATTTATATTATTTTAAGGAATAAAAGTAAATTTTTTTTTTAATAGATGTTGTTTTCCAATTGTGAATTGAACATTTTTGTTTTTCTACATTATCAAATATGCTAATAAATTTATATTATTTTAAGGAATAAAAGTAAATAGTTGATGTTGTTTTCCAATTGTGAATAGAACATTTTTGTTTTTCTATATCATCAAATGTGCTAATAAATTTATATAATTTTAAGGAATATTGAATGCAATAAAAGTAATTTTTAAGTTAAAGAAAAATAGGTGATAGGCTTTTTTTTTTTTTCTTTAATCCCTGTAAATTTTTTAAGTTAACCTAGGAATGTTGAACACAATAAAAGTAAATAGTTGATAGGCTAAATTTATTATTTTAAGGAATAAAAGTAAATAGTTGATGTTGTTTTCCAATTGTGAATAGAACATTTTTGTTTTTCTATATCATCAAATATGCTAATAACTTTATATTATTTTAAGGAATATTGAACGCAATAAAAGTAATTTTTTAAGTTAAAGTTAATGGTTGATAGGCTTATTTTTTCTGTAAATTTTTAAAGTTAACCAGGAATATTGAACACAATAAAAGTAAATAGTTGATAGGCTTTTTTCTGTAAATTTTATAGTTAACTAATTATAAATATTCTAATATCTAGGAATAGTGAATGCAATAAAAGTAAATATTCTAATATCTAGGAATAGTGAATGAAATAAAAGTAAATATTCTAATATCTAGGAATAATATCTGAGAATATTGAACGCAATAAAAGTAAATATTCTAATATCTAGGAATATTGAACACAGTAAATAGTTGATAGGCTTTTTTTCTTTAATTTTTTAAAAGTTAACTGATTATAAATATTCTAATATCTAGGAAAATTGAACCTGATAAAAATAAATAGTTGATAGGTTTATTTTCCCTTAATTTTTTTAAATTAAATGATTATTAATTTTCTAATATCTTGTTATGTATGTATATCTACTGTAGATGTGATTATTCGGTGAATTGGTCATTATGAATTAATGGAGCACAAAACACCTCTCCATCCTTATAAAACAAATCATATGGGAGGTATGATTTCTATTACTTGTGGAAAAGTAGTAAATTTAAATTATGATTAATGTTAGAATGTCTTTAGTAGAACTATTGTTTAGTTGCCAATTTTAATCTAAATTTCATTTTTTGTTATTTTTTTTAGATGGAGAACGACATTGGAAGAAGGAAATTATGCATATATAGATAGAGAGAATGTTTGAAATTAATTTTATTTATTTATTTGTTTTTTTTTCTCTTTTTGTGTGAGATCAAGCATGGCCATGCTTTCTTTTGTTTGTTGTGTTACTTTGTTTTTTCATTCTTTCGTAATTTTCATCCTTTGTAGATTTGTTTTGCTTTGGTTTTTGTTTCTTTAGTTTTGTTTTTCTTTGCTTTGGTCTTTGCTTGGTTTGTCGGGGAGAAAAGAAAAGCGAGGGTAGAGAGAAAGAGATGAGAAAGCCTAGAGAAAGATATATAGAAAGATATGAGAAAGCCTAGGAGATGAGAAAGTGATTTTTTTTTTGACATGAGTTGGTGATTCTCGATGTTGAGCAGGTATTTTCATGATATCACCTGTCACAAGTGAATAAATATCTTGTTGTACTGTTTTTATTTCAGGGATGCACAATTAATTGCTTGGTCCATCCCTGAGATATGAGTGTTAACCAAGTTATTAAATTGGATGATATGGATTTAATGTTCTTGTCATTTGTTATGTTTCAGGAAGCTCCAGCTATCAACCCCCTTTCTTTGGCTATAAGAATGAAAGTAGCCTTTGGAGCTGTCAAAGGCTCGCTTTATTTCAGAGTAAAGAAAAGAAAAACAAGTAATAACAAGTAATATATTGTGATTTCAAGGCTTCAAACATACTTCTTGATTCAATAAAAACATGTAATAGCAAGTAATATATTGTGATTTCAAGGCTTCAGACATACTTATTGATTCAATATGTTAACTCTCTTTGTTGTTGTTTTGCAATTGAAGCATTACTTTCAATTGCCCAATTTTCTAGTTATGGAGAACTTTTGGTCTAGTTTTGTGTTTTATTTTTTCTACTTGGTGATTGCAGAACTACAATGTTAAATATTCTGAATTAGGCCTTTCCAAGGATGGTTTGCTGGTGATTAACATGTTTCTACAAGGTTCATGGGACTCATGGTTAAGCTTCTCTTGATTATGTAGCAACATGTGACAGGTGGCTAAGTCTCTCTTTACAAGTTTTAGGTGACTAAGTTTGACATTACAAGTTTTAGGCATTAAGTATGTTACTATTGACAATTATACGTAATGTTATTTAACCTATGTTTCTTACTATTGATGATTCTCGATGTTGAGTAGGTTGTATGGTCTATTTGTCATTTTATTGTTGATGATTCCACACGAGTTGATTTTAAATGTTGAGCAGGTGTGTATGGTTTATTTGTCATTTTATTAGTTTTCTATTTAGATTCTTATATGTTTTATTCATGATATCAACTACCACAAGTGAATATATATGAATATCTTGTTGTATTGTTTGTATTTCAGGCATGCAAAATTCATTGCTTGGTCCATACTTGAGATATTAGTGTTAAACAAGTTATTTAATTGGATGATAAATGTCTTTTGTTTTTATAATTTGTTTGCATTTCAGGCATGCACAATTGATTGCTTGGTCCATATTTGAGATATTAGCGTTAAACAAGTTATTTAAGTGGATATATATCTATTGTTATTATAATTTCTTATGTTTCAGGAAGTTTTAACTATCATCCCTGTTTCTTGGGTTATAAGAATGAAAGCAACCATTGAAGCTGCCAAAGGACTTGCTTTCCTCCATAGTAGAGAATAGAAAATCAGGTAATATATTGTGATTTCAAAGCGTCAAATATACTTCTTCTTAACTCATTATGTTTTAACTCATTTATGTTGTTTTGCAATTTGTCTGATTGTGATTTCAAGGCGTCAAATATACTTTGTACTTCTTAAATCAATATGTTTAACTCATTTAAGTTGTTTTGCAAATTGTCTGATTTTCTACTCATGGAGTATTGTTGTTCAAGTTTGTGTTCTTTTTTTTTTCTTGGTCATTGCAGGACTACAATGCCAAACTTTTGAATTTGGCCTTTCCAAGCATTGCCCAATTGTGATGAAACATGTTTCTACAAGGATGATGGGACTCGTGGTTAAATTTTTCCTGATTGTGAAAGCACTAGAGCCCAATTTTCTATATGATCATATAGGAGGTAAGGCTTTTATTACTTGTGGAAAAATAGTAGATTTAAATTATCCTTAATGTTAGAATGTTCCCAGCAGAATTAATATTTTGTTGCCAATTTTAATCTAAATATCACCCTTTTTTTGTTTCAGGTGGAGAGTGGAGAACGACATTGAGGAAGGAAATTATACATATATAGAGGAAGAGAATGTTTTTTTTTTAATCCCTTTTATCCTTTTTGTTGTTTTATGATTTTCATTTTTCTATTTATTTTGTTGAGAATAAGCATGGCCATGCTTTCTTTTGTTTGTTGTGTTACTTCTGTGTTTTTCTTTGTTTTGTATTTTTCGTATTTTGTAGTTTTTTTTCCCTTTCATTGTTTTGTATTTTTCGTTTTTTGTAGTTTTGTTCCCTTTGGTTTGTTAGGAATGAAAGAAAGATGCGGTGTAAAGAGAGAGGAGGCGAGAAAGGGATTCTCATTGCATGAAAAAGGTGAATAATTCCATCCCATTCATAGCGGGTTATCTTATGTTTCTTACTATTGATGATTCCACACAAGTTGATGATTTTCAATGTTGAGCAGGTATGTATGGTCTATTTTCTCATTTTATTGTTGATGATTCCACACGAGTTGATGATTTTCAATGTTGAGCAGGTATGTATGGTTTATTTGTCATTTTATTTGGTTTTTATTTAGATTCTTATATGTTTTATTCATGATATCACCTAGCACAAGTGAATAGATATGAATAGATATCTTGTTATACTGTTTGTATTTCAGGCATGCATGATTCATTGCTTGGTTCATACTTGAGATATTACTGTTAAACAAGTTATTTAAGTGGATGATTTATATCTTTTGTTATTATAATTTCTTATGTTTCAGGAAGTTTTAACTATCATCCCTGTTTCTTGGGTTATAAGAATGAAAGCAACCATTGAAGCTGCCAAAGGACTTGCTTTCTTACATAGTAAAGAAAAGAAAAGAAAATCAAGTAATATATTGTGATTTCAAGATGTCAAATATGCTTCATACTTGTTGCTTTTCTCCATAGTAGAGAAAAGAGAATCAGGTAATATATTGTGATTTCAAGGTGTCAAATATACTTTATACTTCTTTAACTCAATATGTGTAACTCATTTATGTTTTTCACAGAGAAAAAATTCGTAACTTTTCATTAAGATAGGTTACATGTTACATATGCTGGTAGTATGCTACTAATCAGTCCAATGACTATTACAATCTGCCACTTTGCCTTCATGCAGGTAGCAAAACAGTCCCAAAAAATGTGAAGTATTTTCAGTATGTAATCAAAGTTCACATAGTAAGCTCGGTGCATAACTTACTAGCAAAAAACAAAAACATATAATAGTAAAGTATACATGCCGGTAAATAAGTCCAGGGAGATAGTCACAAAATTCTCCCAAATAAAACTGTACAGCTAGACAGCCATCTATGCAGGTGCCTCCTCTATAGAAGGCCGATGAAAACACTCATTTATGTTATTTTGCAATTTGTCCGATTTTCTACTCATGGAGTATTGTTGTTCAAGTTTGTGTTCGTTTTTTTTTCTTGGTCATTGCAGAACTACAATGCCAAACTTTTTGACTTTGGCCTTTTCAAGCATTGCCCACTTGTGATGAAACATGTTTCTACAAGGATGATGGGACTCATGGTTAAACTTCTCCCAATTTTGTATATGATCATATGGGAGGTAAGGCTTTTATTACTCGTGGAAAAATAGTAGATTTAAATTATCCTTAATGTTAGAATGTTATTAACAGAATTAATAATATGTTTCCAATTTTAATCTAAATATCACCCTTTTTTTGTTTCATGTGGAGAGTGGAGAACGACATTGGAGGAAGGAAATTATACATATATAGAGGAAGAGAATGTTCTTTTTTTTTAATCCTTTTTATCCTTTTTGTTGTTTTATAATTTTCATTTTTCTATTTATTTTGTTGAGAATAAGTATGGCCATGCTTTCTTTTATTTGTTGTGTTACTTCTGGTTTTTTTCTTTGTTTTGTATTTTTCGTATTTTGTAGTTTTGTTTCCCTTTCATTGTTTTGTATTTTTCGTTTTTTTGTAGTTTTGTTCCTTTTGGTTTGTTAGGAATGAAAGAAAGATGCGGTGTAAAGAGAGAGGAGGTGAGAAAGAGATTTTCATTGCATGAAAAAGGTGAATAATTCCATACCCTTCATAGTGGGTTATCTTATGTTTCTTACTATTGATGATTCCACACAAGTTGATGATTCTTGATGTTGAGCAGGTATGTATGGTCTATTTGTCGTTTTATTGTTGATGATTCCACATTAGTTGATGATTTTCGATGTTGAGCAGGTATGTATGGTTTATTTGTCATTTTTTTTGTTTTTATTTAGATTCTTATATGTTTTATTCATGATATCACCTACCACAAGTGAATAGATATGAATAGATATCTTGTTATACTGTTTGTATTTCAGGCATGCATGATTCATTGCTTGGTTCATACTTGAGATATTACTGTTAAACAAGTTATTTAAGTGGATGATATATATCTTTTTTTATTGTAATTTCTTATGTTTCAGGAAGTTTTAACTATCATCCCTATTTCTTGGGTTATAAGAATGAAATCAACCACTGAAGCTGCCAAAGGACTTGCTTTCTTACATAGTAAAGAAAAGAAAAGAAAATCAAGTAATATATTGTGATCTCAAGACGTCAAATATGCTTCATACTTGTTGCTTTTCTCCATAGTAGAGAAAAGAGAATCAGGTAATATATTGTGATTTCAAGGCGTCAAATATACTTTATACTTCTTTAACTCAATATGTGTAACTCATTTATGTTGTTTTGCAATCTGTCCGATTTTCTACTCATGGAGTATTGTTGTTCAAGTTTGTGTTCTTTTTTTTTTTCTTGGTCATTGCAGAACTACAATGCCAAACTTTTTGACTTTGGCCTTTTCAAGCATTGCCCACTTGTGATGAAACATGTTTCTACTAGGATGATGGGACTCGTGGTTAAACTTCTCCCAATTTTGTATATGATCATATGGGAGGTAAGGCTTTTATTAATTGTGGGAAAATAGTAGATTTAAATTATCCTTAATGTTAGAATGTTATTAACAGAATTAATATTTTGTTTCCAATTTTAATCTAAATATCACCCTTTTTTTGTTTCAGTTGGAGAGTGGAGAACGACATTGGAGGAAGGAATTATACATATATAGAGGAAGGAATGTTTTTTTTTAATATTTTTTATCCTTTTTGTTGTTTTATAATTTTCATTTTTCTATTTATTTTGTTGAGAATAAGCATGGCCATGCTTTCTTTTGTTTGTTGTGTTACTTCTGTTTTTTTCTTTGTTTTGTATTTTTCGTATTTTGTAGTTTTGTTTCCCTTTCATTATTTTGTATTTTTCATTTTTTGTATTTTTGTTCCCTTTGGTTTGTTAGGAATGAAAGAAAGATGCGGTGTAAAGAGAGAGGAGGCCAGAAAGGGATTCTCATTGCATGAAAAAGGTGAATAATTCCATCCCATTCATAATGGGTTAACTTATGTTTCTTACTATTGATGATTCCACACAAGTTGATGATTCTCGATGTTGAGCAGGTATGTATGGTCTATTTTCTCATTTTATTGTTGATGATTCCACATTATTTGATGATTTTCGATGTTGAGCAGGTATGTATGGTTTATTTGTCATTTTTTTGTTTGTTTTTTATTTAGATTCTTATATGTTTTATTCATGATATCACCTACCACAAGTGAATAGATATGAATAGATATCTTGTTATACTGTTTGTATTTCAGGCATGCACGACTCATTGCTTGGTTCATACTTGAGATATTACTGTTAAACAAGTTATTTAAGTGGATGATATATATCTTTTGTTATTACAATTTCTTATGTTTCAGGAAGTTTTAACTATCATTCCTATTTCTTGGGTTATAAGAATGAAAGCAACCATTGAAGCTGCCAAATTACTTGCTTTCTTACATAGTAAAGAAAAGAAAAGAAAATCAAGTAATATATTGTGATCTCAAGATGTCAAATATGCTTCATACTTGTTGCTTTTCTCCATAGTAGAGAAAAGAGAATCAGGGAATATATTGTGATTTCAAGGCGTCAAATATACTTTATACTTCTTTAACTCAATATGTGTAACTCATTTATGTTGTTTTGCAATTAGTCCGATTTTCTACTCATGGAGTATTATTGTTCAAGTTTGTGTTCTTTTTTTTTCCTTGGTCATTGCAGAACTACAATGACAAAATTTTTGACTTTGGCCTTTTCAAGCATTGCCCACTTGTGATGAAACGTGTTTCTACAAGGATGATGGGACTCGTGGTTAAACTTCTCCTGATTATGAAAGCACGAGAGCCCAATTTTGTATAGGATTATATGGGAGGTAAGGTTTTTATTACTTGTGGAAAAATAGTAGATTTAAATTATCCTTAATGTTAGAATGTTCATAGCGGAATTAATATTTTGATGCCAATTTTAATCTAAATATCACCCTTTTATGTTTCAGGTGGAGAGTGGAGAATGACATTGGAGGAAGGAAATTTTACATATATAGAGGAAGAGAATGTATTTTTTTAATTCTTTTTATCCTTTTTGTTGTTTTATAATTTTCATTTTTCTATTTATTTGGTTGAGAATAAGCATGGCCATGCTTTCTTTTGTTTGTTGTGTTACTTCTGTTTTTTTGTTTGTTTTGTATTTTTGGTATTTTGTAGTTTTGTTTCCCTTTCATTGTTTTGTATTTTTGGTTTTTTTAGTTTTGTTTCCCTTTGATTTGTTTGGAATGAAAGAAAGATGTGGTGTAGAGAGAGAGGAGGTGAGAAAGGGATTCTCATTGCATGAAAAAGGTGAATAATTCCATCCCATTCATATTATCTTATGTTTCCTACTATTGATGATTCCACACAAGTTGATTATTCTCGATGTTGAGCAGGTATGTATGGTCTATTTGTCATTTTATTGTTGATGATTCCACTTGAGTTGATGATTTTCGATGTTGAGCAGGTATGTATGGTTTATTTGTCATTTTATTTGTTTTTTATTTAGATTCTTATATGTTTTATTCATGATATCACCTACCACAAGTGAATAGGTATGAATAGATATCTTGTTATACTGTTTGTATTTCAGGCATGCACGATTCATTGCTTGGTTCATACTTGAGATATTACTGTTAAACAAGTTATTTAAGTGGATGATATATATCTTTTGTTATTATAATTTCTGATGTTTCGGGAAGTTTTAACTATCATCCCTGTTTCTTGAGTTATAAGAATGAAAGCAACCATTGAAGCTGCCAAAGGACTTGCTTTCTTCCATAGTAAAGAAAAGAAAAGAAAATCAAGTAATATATTGTGATTTCAAGACGTAAAATATGCTTCATACTTGTTGCTTTTCTCCATAGTAGAGAAAAGAGAATCAGGTAATATATTGTGATTTCAAGACGTCAAATATACTTCTTTAACTCAATATGTTAAACTCATTTATGTTGTTTTGCAATTAGTCCGATTTTCTACTCATGGAGTATTATTGTTCAAGTTTGTGTTCTTTTCTTTTTCTTGGTCATTGCAGAACTACAATGACAAACTTTTTGACTTTGGCCTTTTCAAGCATTGCCCACTTGTGATGAAACATGTTTCTACAAGGATGATGGGACTCATGGTTAAACTTCTCCTGATTATGAAAAGGCACGAGAGCCCAATTTTGTATATGATCATATGGGAGGTAAGGTTTTTATTACTCGTGGAAAAATAGTAGATTTAAATTATCCTAAATGTTAGAATGTTCTCAGCAGAATTAATATTTTGATGCCAATTTAATCTAAATATCACGCTTTTATGTTTCAGGTGGAGAGTGGAGAACGACATTGGAGGAAGGAAATTATACATATATAGAGGAAGAGAATGTTTTTTTTTTTAATCCTTTTTTTATCCTTTTTGTTGTTTTATAATTTTCATTTTTCTATTTATTTTGTTGAGAATAAGCATGGCCATGCTTTCTTTTGTTTGTTGTGTTACTTCTATCTTTTTCTTTGTTTTGTATTTTTTGTATTTTGTAGTTTTTGTTTCCCTTTCATTGATTTGTATTTTTCGTTTTTTGTAGTTTTGTTTCCCTTTGGTTTGTTAGGAATGAAAGAAAGATGTGGTGTAGAGAGAGAGGAGGTGAGAAAGGGATTCTCATTGCATGAAAAAGGTGAATAATTCCATCCCATTCATAGTGGGTTATCTTATATTTCCTACTATTGATGATTCCACACAAGTTGATGATTCTCGATGTTGAGCAGGTATGTATGGTCCATTTGTCATTTTATTGTTGATGATTCCACTTGAGTTGATGATTTTCAATGTTGAGCAGGTATGTATGGTTTATTTGTCATTTTATTTGTTTTTTATTTAGATTCTTATATGTTTTATTCATGATATCACCTACCACAAGTGAATAGATATGAATAGATATCTTGTTATACTGTTTGTATTTCAGGCATGCACGATTCATTGCTTGGTTCATACTTGAGATATTACTGTTAAACAAGTTATATAAGTGGATGATATATATCTTTTGTTATTGTAATTTCTTATGTTTCAGGAAGTTTTAATTATCATCCCTGTTTCTTGGGTTATAAGAATGAAAGCAACCATTGAAGCTGCCAAAGGACTTGCTTTCTTCCATATTAAGGAAAAGAAAAGAAAATCAAGTAATATATTGTGATTTCAAGGCATCAAATATACTTTATACTTCTTTAACTCAATATTTGTAACTCATTTATGTTGTTTTGCAATTTGTCCGATTTTCTACTCATGGAGTATTGTTGTTCAAGTTTGTGTTCTTTTTTTTTTCTTGGTCATTGCAGAACCACAATGCCAAACTTTTTGACTTTGGCCTTTTCAAGCATTGCCCACTTGTGATGAAACATGTTTCTACAAGGGTGATGGGACTCATGGTTAAACTTCTTCTGATTATGAAAAAGCACGAGAGTCCAATTTTGTATCTGATCATATGGGAGGTAAGGTTTTTATTACTCGTGGAAAAATAGTAGATTTAAATTATCCTTAATGTTAGAATGTTCTCAATAGAATTAATATTTTGATGCCAATTTTAATCTAAATATCACCCTTTTATGTTTCAGGTGGAGAGTGGAAACGACATTGGAGGAAGGAAATTATACATATATAGAGGAAGAGAATGTTTTTTTTTTAAATCCTTTTTATCCTTTTTGTTGTTTTATAATTTTCATTTTTCTATTTATTCTGTTGAGAATAAGCATGGCCATGCTTTCTTTTGTTTGTTGTGTTATGTTTTTTTCTTTGTTTTGTATTTTTTGTATTTTGTAGTTTTGTTTCCCTTTCATTGTTTTGTATTTTTCGTTTTTTGTAGTTTTGTTTCCCTTTGGTTTGTTAGGAATGAAAGAAAGATGTGGTGTAGAGAGAAAGGATGTGAGAAAGGGATTCTCATTCCATGAAAAAGGTGAATAATTCCATCCCATTCATAGTGGGTTATCTTATGTTTCCTACTATTGATGATTCAACCCAAGTTGATGATTCTCGATGTTGAGCAGGTATGTGTGGTCTATTTGTCATTTTATTGTTGATGATTCCACGAGTTGATGATTTTCGATGTTGAGCAGGTATGTATGGTTTATTTGTCATTTTATTTGTTTTCTATTTAGATTCTTATATGTTTTATTCATGATATCACCTACCACAAGTGAATAGATATGAATAGATATCTTGTTATACTGTTTGTATTTCAATGTTTATCTATCATTCATACTTGAGATATTGATCATAACAAGTTATTTTGAGTGGATGATATATATCTTTTGTTATTATAATTTCTTATGTTTCAGGAAGTTTTAACTATCATCCCTGTTTCTTGGGTTATAAGAATGAAAGCAACCATTGAAGTTGCCAAAGGACTTGCTTTCTTCCATAGTAAAGAAAAGAAAATAAAATCAAGTAATATATTGTGATTTCAAGACATCAAATATGCTTCATACTTGTTGCTTTTCTCCATAGTAGAGAAAAGAGAATCAAGTAATATATTGTGATTTCAAGGCGTCAAATATACTTTATACTTCTTTAACTCAATATGTGTAACTCATTTATGTTGTTTTGCAATTTGTCTGATTTTCTACTCATGGAGTAATTATTGTTCAAGTTTGTGTTCTTTTTTTTTCTTGGTCATTGCAGAACCACAATGCCAAACTTTTTGACTTTGGCCTTTTCAAGCATCGTCCACTTGTGATGAAACGTGTTTCTACAAGGATGATGGGACTCATGGTTAAACTTCTCCTGATTATGAAAGCATGAGAGCCCAATTTTGTATATGATCATATGGGAGGTAAGGTTTTTATTACTTGTGGAAAAATAATAGATTTAAATTATCCTTAATGTTAGAATGTCCTTAGTAGAATTAATATTTTGTTGCCAATTTTAATCTAAATATCGCCCTTTTATGTTTCAGGTGGAGAGTGGAGAACGATGTTGGAGGAAGGAAATTATACATATAGACAAAGAGAATGTTTTTTTTTTCTTTTGAAATCCTTTTTATCCTTTTTGTTGTTTTACAATTTTCATTTGTTTATTTATTTTGTTGAGAATAAGCATGGCCATGCTTTCTTTTGTTTGTTGTGTTACTTAAATTTTTTTCATTTTTCGTATTTTGTAGTTTCTCTTCCCTTTCATTGTTTTGTATTTTTCGTTTTTTGTAGTTTTGTTTCCCTTTGGTTTGTTAGGGATGAAAGAAAGATGTGGTGTAGAAAGAGAGGAGGTGAGAAAGGGATTCTCATTGCATGGAAAAGGTGAATAATCCCATCCCCATTCATAGCGGGTTATCTTATTTTTCCTACTATTGATGATTTCACACGAGATGATGAGTCACGATGTTGAGCAGGTATGTATGGTCTATTTTTCATTTTATTATTGATGATTCCACATGAGTTGATGATTCTTGATGTTGAGCAGGTATGTGGGGTCTATTTGTCATTTTATTGTTGATGATTCCACACAAGTTGATGATTTTCAATGTTGAGCAGGTATGTATGGTTTATTTGTCATTTTATTTGTTTTCTATTTAGATTCTTTTATGTTTTATTCATGATATCACCTACCACAAGTGAATAGATATCTTGTTGTACTGTTTGTATTTCAGGCATGCACAATTCATTGCTTGGTCCATACTTGAGATATTAGATTAAACAAGTTATTTAAGTGGATGATATATATATATATATATATATTGTTATTATAATTTGTTTGTATTTCAGGTATGCACAATTCATTGCTTGTTCCTTGAGATGTTAGTGTTAAACAAGTTATTTAAGTGGATGATATATATCTAATGTTATTATAATTTCTTATGTTTTAGGAAGTTTTAACTATTATCCCTGTTTCTTGGGTTATAAGAATGAAAGCAACCATTCAGGCTGCCAAAGGACTTGCTTTCTTCCCTAGTAAAGAAAGAAAATCAAGTAATATATTGTGACTCCAAGACGTCAAATATGCTTCATACTTGTTGCTTTCCAATATGCTTCATACTTGTTGCTTTCCTCCATAGTAGAGAAAAGAGAATCAGGTAATATATTGTGATTTCAAGACATCAAATATGTAGTTTATACTTCTTAACTCATGTTTAACTCAATTATGTTGTTTTGCAAATTGTCCGATTTTCTACTCATGGAGTACTGTTGTTCAAGTTTGTGTTATTTTTTTTTCTTGGTCATTGCAGAACTACAATGCCAAACTTTTTGACTTTGGTGTTTCCAAGCATTGCCCACTTGTGATGAAACATGTTTCTACAAGGATGATGGGACTCGTGGTTAAACTTCTCCTGATTATGAAAGCACTAGAGCCCAATTTTGTATATAATCATATGGGAGATAAGGTTTTTATTACTTGTGGAAAAATAGTAGATTTAAATTATCCTTAATGTTAGAATGTTCTCAGCAATTAATATTTTGTTGCCAATTTTAATCTAAATATCACCCTTTTTTTCGTTTCATGTGGAGAGTCGAGAACGACATTGGAGGAAGGAAATTATACATATATAGACGAAGAGTGTTTTTTTTTTAAAATCCTTTTTATTCCTTTTGTTGTTTTATAATTTTTATTTGTCCTTTATGTTGTTCTATAATTTTCATTTGTCTATTTATTTTGTTGAGAATAAGTTTGGCCATGCTTTCTTTTGTTTGTTGTGTTACTTCTGTTTTTTTCATTGTTTTGTATTTTTTGTATTTAGTAGTTTTTTTCCCTTCATTGTTTTGTATTTTTTGTTTGAGAATAAGCTTGGCCATGCTTTCTTTTGTTTGTTGTGTTCTGTTTTTTTCATTGTTTTGTTTTTTTTTGTATTTTCTAGTTTTTTTCCCTTTCATTGTTTTGTATTTTTTGTTTTTTAGTTTATACTTCTTAACTCATGTTTAACTCAATTATGTTGTTTTGCAAATTGTCCGATTTTCTACTCATGGAGGACTGTTGTTCAAGTTTGTCTTTTTTTTTCTTGGTCATTGCAGAACTACAATGCCAAACTTTTTGACTTTGGCCTTTCCAAGCATTGCCCACTTGTGATGAAACATGTTTCTACAAAGATGATGGGACCCATGGTTAAACTTCTCCTGATTATGAAAGCACGAGAGGCCAATTTTTTATATGATAATATGGGAGGTAAGGTTTTTATTACTTGTGGAAAATAGTAGATTTAAATTATCCTTTAGATTCAATTAGATTTATCACATAGGATGACACATGATTTGCAGTTTCGATTTGTTATTACAGAATGAATGGCAGATCTCGTTGACAGGAGGTTTTTCTTAGAGGAAAAGCCCACATGCTTTGTTTTAATTCAAGAAAACCATTTGGATCTTTCGCACTCGAGAAAACCATTTGGATCTCTTTCACTCGATAAAAACTGCAACTCACTTCACTAAAATATCATTATCACACAGAGTAGCCCAGCCATCATAGGCATTGTATTGCGGTGGCACAGAAACACAGAAATTTGAAGTCTGCATAATATTTTGATTGGACAACTTTGTAGTGGACTCGATGAGATTGGCATTTCGATTGGACAACTTTGCAGTGGTCTCGATGAAAATGGACTTGGGATCTGTGCTAAATGTGTTTTAGCATTATCACACATACTAGCCCAGCTATCATAGGCGCTATTTTGCAGTGTCACAGAAATTTGAGAAGTCTACATAATTTTTTGATTGGACAGCTTTGTAGTGGACAGAAATTTGAAGTCTACATAATATTTTGATTGGACAACTTTGTAGTGGACAGAAATTTGAAGTCTACATAATATTTTGATTGGACAGCTTTGTAGTGGACTCGATGAGACTGACATTTCGATTGTGGACAACTTTGCAGTGGACTCGATAAAAATGCAGATGAGTCTGCTGAATTTTCTTTGCTCACGTTGATGTATTTTTAGCTGATAGTTCTCCTTTCTTCCTTCTAATTTCAGAATCATTTCTTTAGACTCTGAAATGGTGACTACGTTCACTATAAGTGTATAGCAAAAGACGAATTGAGATGATTTATCTTTTTCCATTGGACCTTGCATCCATCCTTGTAATTGGATCAGCAGGAGCTCGAATATTTGTTGATTATGATGGCATGACAACACTAACAACCTTCGATTAGCATTGAAATTTTTTTTCCTGTTTACATTTGAAAGCCATTTACGGGAGAATGTTGCATCAATGGCTTGTCAATATGTGCATGGTGTTATACCATTTGTGCAGAGGGTTGCCAATGCCCCTAGCCGCTTCTCAACTGGGTTCTCATCTTAGAGTTAATGAGAATGTTGCATCCATGACTGGTAAATATGTGCATGTTGTTGCAGCATGATTTTTTTAAATAAAAACAATGTATTTATATTGTTGTTTTGAAATTATTGTTTACATATTTCACATTTCGATTCATTGTTCAGTCTACTGTACATCTTTCGATGTTTATAAATTGCAGTTATGATATTTATAAATATGACATTTGTAATTATTATCTGATCATATATTGTAAATGAAAAATGATCAACTGTAATTGATATATATATATAAATATTTGAAATTTTGATTTTTTTTTTTCTTATATCGAAAGTTATCTTGATAATTATGGATCATGATGGTTATGGATTCGATTCGATGATTGTGGATTGCAGTTATATGTTATATTGCATTCACAATTGTTACATGTTATATCCCATTTTTATGGTTGTGGATTGCTGTTATATTTTATATTACATTTAAACTTATTACGTCTTATATTCCATTTATAATTGGAATAAGTTGTTACATGGTGATCTTGAAATGATTTTGTCACTCCTGCAACTTATCATATTATACTGTTATCTATATTCAAAACAAACGTGTGCTGTAAATAAATAACTTTGTAAAATGATTATATAGACATCTACAGAACACACATGTATCTTGTATCTTGCAGTAAATAAATGACTTTGTAAAATGATTATCTCGACAGGGCAATTTAAACTTATTACATCTTATATTCCATTTATAATTGGAATATAGTTGTTACATGGTGATCTTGAAATAAACAGAACACACATGTATCTTGTATCTTGCTGTAAATAAATGACTTTGTAAAATGATTATCTCGACAGGGCAATTTAAACTTATTACATCTTATATTCCATTTATAATTGGAATATAGTTGTTACATGGTGATCTTGAAATGATTTTGTCACTCCTGCAATTTATCATATTATACTATTATATATATTCAAAACAAACGTGTGCTGTAAATAAATTTGTAAAATGATTATATAGACATCTACAAAACACACATGTATCTTGTATCTTGCTGTAAATAAATAACTTTGTAAAATGATTATCTCGACAGGGCAATTTTTCATTAAAACACGCATGTATCTTGCTGTAAATAAATAACTTTGTAAAATGATTATCTCGACCGGGCAATTTTCCATTGAAATGATTCACTCCTACAATTTCATATCATACTATATATATATATATATATATATATATATATATATATAAACACAGATGTTTCTAACTTTATAAAATGATTTTCATTGAAATGATTGTCACTCGTGCAACTTATCATATTATAATATAATATATACAGACTCATGTATTTAACGTGGGGAATAAGGGGTTCACGGTAGATATAATGTGAAGAAAACCGCTTCTGATTGACCCCTCCACGGTATTCTTGCAGTGTGTCACGATCAGTTGGTGTCTATGGACTTTCGCTGTTCCAACGCTTCAGCCATTGTAGATACCACACTGACCATGGTCGTGGGACAGGACATGATTAAAGTGGTCGCCTGATTGGGTCACGAAGGTTATTATGCTTTTCGTCCTTATTATATATTCTTTATATATAGTAGTATTATTATAGCTATTAGTAACCAACACCCATAGCTGGTCTCTACCGGACAGGAGGAAGACCAGTGCGGGCTAAAATCGCACACCGCTTCTTCGGAATCAACCGAAAGACACAGAAATGTTCGCTCTCACGCAACGCCTCGTTCTTTCCCTTCACTTTCGGGAGATTGAACTGCGTGCACTCCTTGCAGATGGCACACCCTAAACTGCGAGAAAAGCCAGGGGATTAATGGAAGATCGATGCCACGGAGATAAGCCGAATAATGTGACGGGCGATTGACACACAAGCTTATCTTAGCATCACTCGATCTTGCACGAGGGACCGTGCCGTGATGGCCGAATTTAGGCGAATGCAGACCTGCCAACTGGTTGTGGATGAGGAGGTGCCACTTGGTGGTCATCCATGCATTTGATCTGATGGCTGAGGACGTGCCACTTGGCGGGCATCCATGCGGTTGATCCGGTGCCACTTGGCGGGCATCCATGCGGTTGATCCGGTGCCACTTGGCGGGCATCCATGCGTTTGATCCGGTGGCTGAGGAAATGCCACTTGGCCGGCATCCATGCGTTTGATCCGGTGGCTGAGGAGGTGCCACTTGGCCGGCATGCATGCTCTTGATCCGGTGGCTGAGGAGGTGCCACTTGGCGGTTATCCATGCGTTTGATCCGGTGGTTGAGGCGCTGCCACTTGGCGGGCATCCATGCGTTTGATCCGGTGGCTGAGGAGGTGCCACTTGGCCGGCATCCATGCATTTGATCCGGTGGCTGAGGAGGTGCCACTTGGCCGGCATCCATGCGTTTGATCCGGTGGCTGAGGAGGTGCCACTTGGCGATCATCCATGCGTTTGATCCGGTGGCTGAGGAGGTGCCACTTGGCGGTCATCCATGCGTTTGATCCGGTGGCTGAGGAGGTGCCACTTGGCGGGCATCCATGCGTTTGATCCGGTGGCTGAGGAGGTGCCACTTGGCGGCCATGCGTTTGATCTGATGGTTGAGGAGGTGCCATTTGGCGGACATCCATGCGTTTGATCTGACGGATGAGGAGGTGCCACTTGGTGGTCATCCGTCGCTTGATCTGGGTGGCTGATGAGGTGCCACTTGGCGGCCATCCATGCGTTTGATCTGATGGATGAGTAGGTGCCACTTGGCGGTCAGCCGTCGCCTGATCTGGGTGGCTGATGAGGTGCCACTTGGCGGGCATCCATGCGTTTGATCCGGTGGCTATGGCGGTGCCACTTGGCGGGCATCCATTCGTTTGATCCGGCGGTCATCCATGCGTTTGATCTGATGGCTGAGGAGGTGACTATGAAGGCGCCACTTGGCAGCGATCTGTGGGCCTGATCGCGTTGTTGAGGCGGAGACACGTGGCAGCCATCCGCATGAAGATCTGATGTCTGAGGCCTTAACGCGTGTCCGCCATCCGCTCTGCAGATCTGACGGCTGATCCCGAGACATTTGTCCGCCATCCGTTATGCAGATCTGACGACTGAGGCGGCGACACGTGACCATCATATGCTCTCCAGATCTAGCGGAGGACGCCACTTTGCAGCTATCCGTGCGCCTGATCTTGTGGATGAAAATGCGAGACGTGTCGGTCATCCGTGAGCCTGATCGTGTGGCTATGGAGGTGACAGTTGGCGGTCATCGGTGAGCCTGATCCTGTGACTGTGGAGGCGCCACTTGGCAGCAATCCGTGCGCCTGATCGTGTGACTATGGAGGCGCCATCCGTGGGCCGTGCGGGAGTTATTTCTGTTTTGTTATACATATAATGAAATCTATCGTTTAACTGGTTGTTTTCCGTCGAAGAAAAACGAAACTAGACCTTCCACGCGCACTGTCATGGCTGGCTTTTGAGCTCCAAATAGGGGAGATAATTCACATTAGAACCACTCTCTCCATGGTGAACCCTCGCAATCTGCAGAGTATAACCTCCACGAGATCTTGAGCTCCCAGTGACATTGCCTCTGCGCATGCTGTCAAGAGATGCAGAAGCCTCAATCCTTTGTATTCGGAGCCCGAGCCCGAGCCTGATTGTCTCGTTTGATTTTGATTTTACTGATTTACGATTTCTTCTATCACACCATTCCAACAGTTGCTCATTCAATGGCTTTGTGTTGTTTTTCATGAGAAGTGCCTTCTTCACTGCTGCCTCGCCTCCAACTTTGTAATTAATTCTACTTCTTCTTCTGTTGTACATATCTGGATGTTGGTAGAATCCTCTTATTTTTGCATTAATCCCTCTCATGCCTACTCTACTCTCTGTCTCTTTCATCTTGTTGCAACCGTTTTATGAATTTTATGTTATTTGCCGATCTGCCCACAGTTTGATTATTATAGATCGAGATTATGTATTTATTCATGTGCCACAGCTAGTCTTGGAATTTAACAACCAATTTGTCCTAAATAAAATCTAGGCGAGGTAATTTTCTTTCCTGGGGAATTTGGTTTTTTATTTGTATGGTATTAAATAATTTTGGAATAACAAACACGTCTGAATCAAACTTTTAATTTTCTTTTTCTAGGTTATTTTGAATCTCTAAACATGTGGACTTTTTACCCACATCAGCACTAGATGCACAGTGGATTTTAATACCCTGATCATGAGGAAAGCATTGTTTTTTCCAAAGCATCTCTAAACATGTGGACTTTTTACCCACATCAGTATTAGATGCATAGTGGATTTTAATACCTTGATCATGAGGAAAGCATTGTTTTTTCCAAAGCTTAATAACCAGTCTTCTTATTTTGTTCTAAAAATATGTTCAAGGGCTGTTTGTGTTTAACAATTTCCCAGCACTAACTTTTTTCGGCAATTTGGCAAACTAAATATCAAAGAGTCTCATTGATTTGATTTGTTTCAGAAGTTGTCTTTTTCACATTTTGGATTTATTGATATTCTTTTATTTTTTTTTCCTACAGCAAAATTTATTTTCTGGTAGTAAAATTATAATTGCATGTCATAAATCACGCATGAAGCATTTTTACTGAGTTTTGGCATGCTTAAATATTAATGGCATTTTAATTTTCATATATATATATATATATATATATATATATATATATATAATTATTATTATTATTTTTTTAATAATTTTTTTTTAATTAATAAAAATGTATTTTTGTTAATAAACACGGTTCTGAAAATATAGGAGTTTTGCAATTCTTTTTTTGAAAAATTAATTAGGATTATATATAAAATTTTAATTTTAATTTTTTATGTTTTTTTTACAATGTATTTTTGTAATGAATATTTTCCTGAAAATATAAAAGTTTCACAATTCTCTCTTTGAAAATTAAATAGGAAGATTATCAAAAGTAGTAATTATTTATTATGATTATGTTATTTTTCTTAACCAATTTAATATCAATTTTATTTATAATGATTCATTATTATTAATTTAATAATCAAGACATGTACACTATCACTTTAATATATATTAAAAACAATACCATTAAATTAAATATATATATTAAAAACAATACTATTAAATATATATAATTTTAAATATTAAATGAATAATATCAACCAATTTTCTTTATTATATATATATATATATATATATATATATATATATATATATAATGTTAAAATACATATTTATTTTAAAAACACATCTTGACATTATTAAAAAACAATATCTATCATCATAATAAATACTCTCTACCATATAATTTCACATTTTCAAAATGCATGTTGAATCAATGTTTTTATGGTTCATGTAAAGTGTTAAGATCAATATTCAAAGTTACAACAAAAAAAACAATATTTAATGTTACAATTTTTGATGATGATAAATGAATGACCTATGATTTTCACTTATAAACATAATTGATGATTTAGTTTCAAAGATATATTTTGGCACTAGACACATGTTCTTTTAATGTTACATTATGTATGTTGAATTAATACTTAAGTTTCACGGGGCATTTAAAAATGTGTTACACTTTAATTACAATTTATGATCCATGGTTTGATGATCTATTTTCAAAGAGCTACTTTGACACTAGGTACATGTTCCTTTGACATCACATTATGTATGTTGAATTAATGCTCAAGTTTAATGAGGCATTTGAACATGTGACACATCTCATTTATCCTATGTTGTAGAGTGTACTTCTCTTCTCTTAGTGCATTGATGGATGGGTTATTTTCCATGTCCATTTATTGATGGATGGATTATTTTCCATGTCCATTTAATGTCATGATAAACTGATTTTGAGAATAAATTTTGAGTGCTATTTCTTTGCTTTAGCTGATGTCTAAAATTGGTATGCATGATCAACCATACTTCCATGAAAAATATCCAAGGATGGTAATGAAGTTTGAAATGCATCATGATATGAATGTTTAGGATATAGTCCATACTAATTTTATAAATCATAATAGCTACCCCTTCTACTAAGGCCATTAATGGAGGAGGTTTTGGACAAAATAAGACTATACATTTCTAATGTGATAAAGGGTAGTCTATAATCACATAGGATAAATACTTCAATGATATATGTAGGCCGACTTGAGTTTATAAGTGATGCAAACCTACATGAATGATGTCTACATGATGCATGATGCAATCCAACATTGGATAATAAACACATTTTTCTTTTTCTTTTGAGGAATTTTAGATTATATGCTATATTGACTCTGAAAAAAAATTGATACATAACATTCAAAGAAAATCTCTAAAAATAAGTAAAAATATTTTCAAATATTCATATTTTAATCTATCAAAGGATGATGTTACTATATCAATAAAATATCATATTTAAATTGACATAGTATATAAAATTACAAAAATTAAATACCATTTCTTACGAGAAAATACCCATCCTCATTATTAAACATGATCCTTATATTGTAATAATGTTCCATCCATAACAATAAAATAAACTACAATAAAGGATTTATATCATAATTGGTATTTTGCTAAGATTGAGGTTTTGCATGTCATATCCATAAAATAATTTTATATACTTTCATATTTATAATTTTATTATTGAATATAGATTCAAACAATTCAATTACATCATTGTTATGTAATATATCTTGCACTGATAGGATGAAAGTCATTATTGAGCTCCACTTATTGTGCAATCTATTATTGATGAAGTTCATGTTACAAGATAACAAATATCACTGTGGGGTATGGTAGGCAAATGAAATCTTACCATGAATCGGATTCATTTGTGATGTATGGCGTATGTATATTGATTGCACAGAGTGACCAAAGACAAGGCACACATGGATTCCAACAGTTATCAGAGCTATGCTGCAACAAATTTGGATAAGGGATCTAGGGATTCAGTTGGTTGATAGGTCACTCTATCACATGATGAGTGAAATCATGGAAGCAAGTGATCTAGTTCACTCTTGGGTTGACACATGGGGGATCACTGAGGCCTTCATCATATGGCAAGACATGTTTTCCGTGTTGTTGCTCAGGATTGAGTTTACCTTTGGATGGGTAGGATTTGACATCATGGAGATGCCTATCCAGGATGTGTTTGTCTTGTTCAAAGATTTTTTTCATCAGGTTCCAGGAGAGGAGGATGCAGTATGAGCACAACGGGGAATCAATTATAGTCAAAGTGGCACAACATCAACATGGTGGCATCCTTTTGAGGTTAGCATGGGACACCCACATTATAGGGCTTGGCAGTTCAACTACCCTTAGGGATGACCTAATTTCTGTAGGAGGAGATCAGACATATCCTCCATTGGGTCTCAGTTTCATAGAGAACATTTATCTCCCTAGTGACATGCAGATGACGCAAGGCACTTCACGAGTATGGAAAGATGATCAAAATGAGGCGATCATAGAGAGTTAAGGACGAAGAAGATTCATCTCCATGGGGCTTGGATTGCATCTTCAAGAATCTACTCTTGAAGTGCATGAGGTTGGTTTCTTACTAGGGAAACTTCTCGAGGAGTTGATTAGGGTTCCACATGATCATGGTGCTCTCCTTATCGACAATATGCAAAGTGTTTATGGTGATTGTGTCTTGTGGAGCAAGGAGTGATTTATTGAGTAGAGTGACTCAGGACCCTAGTATTGAGGGGTTCCTTTATGAAAATATAGTGCATGTACTTAGGGTGACTCAGTGGTACATTTGGGACCCCAGTATTGTTTGCAATGAAAGTTTAGGTCAAATGATATTGAGAGAACTTGCTCGAGCATTTCTTGAGGATAAACAATTCTTGGCGAGGAGGACTGTAATATCTCTAATTTTGTGAGCATGTAAGGAGTATTGCCCAATTTTGATAATATTAACAAAAAGGGGAAAATATTATTTTATTGAAGAAAGACGACCAATATCATTTTATTAGAGAATGGAAACAAATATTATTTTATTTGAAAATGACAACAAATTATTATTTTATTAAAATGACAACAAAATGTCACTTAGTGGAAAATGGCCATCACTAATAAAATAATATTAAAAAGGAGTTTAGACACATGGGGGAAACTATAAAAGGAGGATGGAATCATTTGTCGATCATTCTATTCCTATCATATCTTATTGTCATTGAAAAAAATAAGCGAGTTTCAAACTTAGGGTTTCAAGCGAAATCCTCACACTAGCTTGAGTGGATCCTTTTCCACCCTAGTTAGAATTTCTCCTTCTTCAGTAGAAGTTACTTGCCACCCTAGTTGGATTGATTTTCCTTGTTATTTAAGAAAATCTATGAATATTTGGCAGAGAAGCTTTGAAGCTCCAACATTGTGATGCAATTTGTTGCAGGGTTATTCTAATCTCGAGGGGTCGAGTACCAAAGGTTGAAAGGACAAATTCTGAAGCAATTATCAAGGTTGAATTATTTTCTAAATTCCAGGATATGGACCAAAAACAAACTTCTCCCCACTCTCAGGGGTCGAATCCATGACCTGTGGAGTTGTTCCCCAAAGTCCTCAACCAGAATCCTAATGACAAGGGAGGTTAACAAGCTCATCCCTATCTTTGATGAAACTAATTCACTTGACCCAAAAATACAATTTTACTTGATGTATCTACCTCTAGTGACTATAATAAACATAATCACATTTGATTTTCACATCTACATCTGTAAAAATCTATGGAATTCATCAACCATTTGAGAAAAAGTAAAAATTCTGAAGATGGCAGACAATCTGGAAAAAGCACAGCGTGCCCCTGAGAAAGTGCAGCGTGACCTTCAAGCTGACTTTTGAATGACTTGCTGAAGTCCAAATTGAGCTAAATATAGCTCATTGGAAAGATGTTCCTGTCTAGTTATCCAAAATGTCCTTAAGAAATGAAAATTATGGAGTTAAGCCACTGAAAAACCACTTTTTTCCAAAAATTTTCGAAAAGCGCAGTGTGGCCTCAAAAAACAAGGCAGAAAGGTGTTTTTTAGGAGGTTTTTGGGCTTTTCCACCTGTCAAAAGCTCAGTTTTTTTATTCCCAATATTCAAAATGTGATGTAGACATCACTCTGAATCCAAACCTTCAAATATTTTCTCATTTGGAAGCCTCCACAAAAAGTGCAGCGTGGCCCACGTTCCGCTTTTTGTAGGTTGACTATGCAAAAAGTATGTCAAAATTTGTAAAAATTCCCAAAAAATTGAAAACTTGCCCAAAACTCTTCAAAATTGGTAGATGAAGTGCTGATGAGGTGTCTCAAGCAATCAAGGATGCATCAACAAGTATCTCAAGTTTTTCCTCCTCCTTACGCTTGATTAGGGTTTGCTTGAGATTATCCTTCAACTCCTTGATTATGATGTTGCAAATCTTGTTTCTAGTGGTGTAATTGTTGGCCATGTGTCTCAGAATATCATTGTACTTGTTGGCCTTATGGAGGAGCTTCTCAAGGTGGATTTTCACTATGTCAAGCCACACTTCTCTATCATCATTGATTTCCTTTGCAATTTTCTCCTCAAAACTGAGTTGTTCTGCCTTATGTTTCTCCTGCTCTAATGCTCTCTTAAGACCTCTTGTTTTTTGTCTTGTCTTGGTGGTTTGAGTCTCATCATGGTCAGACTCATCCGGTGCCATCACTACTTTGTGTTTTTTGTCTTGCATCTTGGCCTTTAGCAACTCCAATTTCACGAGTCCCTGTTTGTCTTTCAGCTGCTTGTTTTCTTGTTCAAGGAAGGATATGCCAAATTGTGCTCTGGCCATGTTGTATTGCAGTTCTCTAATTGTGGAATCTTTCTCTTTAATGATCAGATTTGAGGCTTCATGATCATCTTGGACATCCAAGTCCACCAATTCAAACTCTCTTTCTTCCTCATGAAGGTCTTCCTCCTCTTGAACAACTGCCTCTTTTTGCTTTTGATTTCCCTGTTTTGTTGATGAAGAAGGCAAGGCCCCTTCCAAAATATGCAGAGCAAACACTTGTCTAGGTCTCCTTTGGTAGGTTTTGACCTCTTTGGTTTCTTTCACTGTAGCCCTGCTAGATAGCCTAGTCTTCCTGTGAGGAACTGATGCTGTTGGTGGAATAGGTCTAGCAGGTTGAATTGGTCCTACAGTGAAGACATTTGCCTCAATGAAAGTCTCCCATGCTATGTTCAACTAATTGAGGTGGTGAACGACAATGGTTTTAATCAGAGAGTGATGGAAGGCGTTGTTCATCTTAATCTCATAATCTATGTTTTGCACTATGTAGGCCATTTTATCAATGCTTTTGTACAAGAAGTAGGGGAGGTTGAGCGATTTCACCCTAGTGAAATGCATGAGCAACCTAATGTGATAGTTGTATAATCTAGAGAATATGCCCTCATAAGTGAACTATTTCATGATGATTTTCATCATGGGGGAAAACCTATTCAATAATTGGCCAAAAGGAAATATATTTTTTATGTTATCTTTGTAAGGTGCCTTGAGGTAAGGCTCATACAGCTGGGCACCCAAATCCTTAGTCTTAAACCATTTTTCACCCACATTGGGTATCCCTGTTGCTGTTGTAATGATGTCAGTGGAAATGGTGAAGGTCGCCCTTATTATAGTCACTTGGTTATTTTGGAGGTTTCCGATGAAAACCTTGGTCAAAATAGGATGAATTTTGACTCTTTGTACCGTCTCACAAAATTCAAAGCAACCTACATGCCAGAAACATTTGACAGCTAAGGGTGATGCCATTAATTCCCTAGTGTATGTTGGCTCTAATCTTAGAATTCTCCTTCCTTTGTTATATGTTTTCTTATCTTCTTATGTGGCATTTATTTCCTCCTCCATTATGTTTCTTTCTTCCTCCATTATGTTTATTTTGTCTTTGAAAATCCTAGGGAAGAAGGGGAAGGGAAAGGGAATATGATTGTAGGGTTAGGGGATTGTGATGGGTGAGGGAAAATTTGGGGGAATCTATAAAGGGATTAGGGAGGGAAGTGATGGGAGAGTGAAATATTTAGGGAAATAGGGTATAAAATTTGTATTACAGGGAGGTATCTAGCTGCCTAGGAAAACACAACTAGGGTAGTAGGGTTTTAGGAAATAGGGCCTGGGAATGGGAAATGAGTAAATGTGAGGGTAGTGGGTAGTGAGTTAGGGTGTAGGGAAGGTAAATGGGTCCAGGGGAAAGCAATTAAGTTTTAAAATTATGAAACTAGGGTTTCAATGCTAAAAAAACAACATAAAATGTAATGGAGGGTATACACCATGAATCTAACACCACAAGCTGAAAGGAGGGGCTATGGAGGTGCCACTTAGAAATAGTTGTTGAAACCCTGAACTGAAGCTGAGAACCTGTGCAATGAAGATTAGGGACTGTGGCTCCCTTCTGCAAAAATCATAACGTACAGAGAAAAAGCGCAGATTGGTCTCCTGTAAAAGCGCAATGCCTTTTGGAAAAAGTGTAGCGAATGACCCAAAATTCGATTTTATGAAGGAAAATTCAATTTTTTGCTTGATGAGGCTCAAAGCTTGATGCTTTTAGGATGAAAATGAATGATTTCTTGGTCTTTGGGAGCCTTTATACTTGGATAAACATTATTAAACAAACTTGGGACCCACTTTTGCTTTCTTGAAATTGACTTTACATTTCTCTTTATCTTTAATTTCTAAATTAGATCATTGAACTTCATCTTTTAATGGCTTAGGAGCACTGATTTAATTTTTGGAACTTTGCTTATTTGTTGATGGAATTTTGAGTGTGCAGCTACTTGTAACTATGAGAATTTATTACAATTACATTTTGCTCTGAAATCAAATTTACAAATCAAACTTACTGATGATATTTTTTTATTGGCACTCCTTCATTTGCTGGAATTTATGCATGAAATGGTGATTTGATGACCTTGGAAACCCTAAGACCTAATGGAGACTCTAATTGAATAAAACCATGATGAAAATGACTGAAATGATAATGATAACTCATGACTGATGGTACACTCAACAAAGTGGTGAAATGAGCGAGCAAGTTACAAAATTTTGAAAGGAGTGAGATTAGACCTAAATTTGCACTGTGACCAAATTTTTGCATGACAAAATAATGGAATGAAAAAAATTTCAAAATGGGACCCTAACATGACATGAAAAGAGTTTATTTGATCATTGGTGGAAGGATGCAAAAACTGACACTAACAGGGAGAGGAATTGAGTTAGTACCTAGTGGAGTGGGCTAGGTGTCTGGATATATCCATGGCCAGTAGAATAGTTCAAAATTGGTCGTGGGTTTCTAGAGGAGCTCAAGGGCCAAACTGTTGATGGGATATAGGTGGGATTCCCCATCACATCATGGATTTGGTTAGTGATGGTATTAGCAATGTTATGGATATAGTGATTGAGCACAATCACACTTTCAGATATCTATGAGATCCATAGAAAATGCTAGTGATAGGTTGGATTGATAGGGGAGAAGGTAGATTCAATGAGTTGTCCTAGCATGTTGATTATACATGGACTCGTACGATGATCAACGTACTCTACTAGGAGTTGTTCAAAGGAGGTAGCATCGACAAGCCACCAACAATACCTTGTATGGAGCTGAGGATTTTCCATAGATATATAGGGAACAAGGGTCACTGGGGAGTAACACCATAGTGACACTCCCACTTATGGATATTTTCCTATAGATCTCTTAGGGAGGATCAAGGGGGAGTTCCACACATCAGGAATGGTGGTAATCGATAGTAGATATGGAGATACAAACATGATGTAGGCTAATGGATATTGACTAAGGTTTGTGACATGACATCGAATGGTTTATAAGAATATGCAGTGATGAGTTGTGGTATGCAGTGGAACATGAAGGTGCATGGTGGTGTGAAACAATGTACGTAGCTGCAAAATGGAATGAATGAGTGCTACTAGCAGAGAGATTCCTTGGTGAGGATGTATGGCATACCATTAGGCTGGACATACACAAGTTTGCTGGGAGGGTTAGTCATAGGTTTTGACATGAACATCCATACAACTTCTTGGACATACTCATAAGATCCCACACATATATCAACCTTTGACGTTACAAACAATCACAAAGGATTTGTATATGGACTCTTGGTGTTCTCATTATGAGAAACAAGACACATGATTTCATTTGAGAGAGATAGATGAAATACAATACATTAGGAAGTATATTTCCTAACTAAGGCATATGGTTTGGGTGAGAGTTGACAGTAGAGATAATATACGTTATTCCCCTGAATTTATACCGTTAGGAAGGTGTATGAAATGCTTCAGGCCGAACATTCTGAGGCATTAAGTGAGCAAGGGGTACACCAAATGAGGCTCTAGGTTGTATCTGGGAATGACAACATGAGACAATATAACAAATATCATTTTTGGGTATTGGAGGAGCATGGAATTTTAGCATGCACGAAACTAATTTATGATGTATGGCATATGTATATTGGTTTCACCTAGGGACCATAGTTGAGGCATAGATGGATCCCAACAGTTGTGAGAGATATGTAATAGTATATCTGGATATAAGATCCAAGGATTCAATTGGTTAATAGGTCATTCTATCTCGTGATGAGCAGAATCATGACCAGAGGCATTCATAATGTGGCACGATAGGTTTTCATTATTATTTCTAAGGACCAGGGTTAGATTTGGATGGGTAGGTTTTGACATCGTGGATATGCCTAGGCATGATGTGTTTGACCTGTACATATATTTCACCATTAGGATCCAAGAGAGGAGAATGTCATATGAGCATGATGGGATGCCAGTTATAGTTAGAGTGGCACAATGTCAGCATGGTGGCATCTTTTTGAGATTAACATGGGACTTCGACATTACATGGCTTGGCAGTTCAACTACGCTTAGGGATGAGCTATTTTCTGTAGGAGGAGATCATGTCGATCTTTCATTGTGTCTTAGTTTCACAAAGAGAATTTCGGTCCCTAGTGATCTACATACGGCATGGGCACTTCACCATTATGGAAGGATGATCAAGAAGAGTATATCATAGAGTGTTTAGGCGGGTGAGGATTCATCTCCATGGGGGTTGGATTTCATCTTCAAGAATCTACTATTGAAGTGCATGAGTTTGGTTTCTAAATAGGGAAACTTATTGAGGAGTTAATCAGGGTTACACATGATCATGGTGCTCTACTTATTTCCAATATGCATAGTTTTTCTAGTGATTGTGTTTTGTGGAGAAAGGAGTGCTTCACATTGAGTAGGTAACTCAGGACTCTAATGTTGAGAGATTCCTTCATGTTAGGATAGTGCACAGATATGGGGTGATTCATTTCCACATTTGGGACACCAATATTGTTTGCAGTGACAATTTGGGTCAATTGAGGGAGAGAGCACTTGTTCGAGCATTGCTTGAGGACAAGCAATTTTTGGCAGGGAGGACTGTAATATCCCCAATTTTGTGAGCATGGAAAACACCGAGTTTTGCCCAATTTTGGTAATATTATTATTATTTTTTATTTTTTTATTTTATAAGTAAAACTGAACTATTATAAATGAGCAAAATATAGTACAATCAAGAGTATCAAGAAACTGGCCAACGGGAAATGATGTAACTATCAACCTCGGTGCCGGTGAAGGAATGAACCATGCTCGAAGCTACAACAAATGACATGAAAGGAAAAAGACCGACTTCTACTCCACTTGGGCAGAAGTCTCAACACGAAGTTTTTTCCCTTTCTTTTTATTGAATTTTATCCAGCCATCTTGGGGTGTGTGTGCTAAAACAAATTGAAGGCTGGAGTTCTCCAACATGGGGATCTCCTTATCTGATTCAGAATAGGAGGTCTCATGGACGCGTTTCTGAGTGATTGCTGTGGCAGTGGCATGCGCAGGAGTAGCAAGCGTTTCTGGGTGATTCGTCTGAGGCGCCTGGTCTGGTTCTGCATCGCTCCCCTCATCTTCCGAGCTTGAGGAATCAGAGCTCACTGCTGGCGGCGGAGAACAAGGGGCCATCTCTTGGGCTTGGTCTTTGCCATGTTATCCTTTTTCGTTTTTGCAGGGAGAGATGGGCCATAATTCTGCAGGTGCCCTGTTAAGTGACAGTGGCGGCAACGGAAGGCAGTATTCTCGTAATCCAGGTTCTGAGTCCAAACAAAGTCATTGACCTTGAGATTGATTTGGTCTGGCAGTCCCTTGCTTAGATCTAATTCCACACATATTCAGGCATATGTGTAAAGGCCTTGATTTTCCCGCCAGTAATCTCCCATTAAAAACTAGCCCAAGGTGTTGCTTATGTCCCTGTAGACTGCAATATGCCACATGTGAGCTGGTAAGTTTGGAAGCCTGATCCAAACAGGTGTTCTGGTGATAACTGCAGTTGCTGGATCAAAATCTGGGAACCATGGAGTTAAGAAGAGCACAACAGTTCCCATAAACCAAGGACCTTCCTCTAAGGCCTGTTCATAATGCTTAGGATTGTCAAACAGAACTATAAAATATCCTTTTGAACAGAAGCTAACCTTGCAATGGCGAGTCCAGTTGGAATGAATCCATTCATAAAGGTCCTTAGAGCGTGGCCAAAGCCCATTGAATCTGCATATGATGGCTCTTTCTGCAAAATTTTGAAGGTCCTTTGCGAGGCCAGGGTGGGAGATCTCAACAGAGGGAACCTCCTCTAGTTTGTCAACCAGAAAAGGCTAGGGTTTGGAGGCCTTCGGGGGTTTGGGAGTCTAAGAATGAACTACATCTTTGTAGGAGAAGGGGGGAGTAGAAGAATATTGTCCTGCAGCGCCACCTCTCAGACGAAGGGAAAACACTAAAGAGCTATTACTTTTTATGCAGTAATATGAGAGGGGAAGAAGATCATCGAGTTGTTTACCTTGAAATATAAGTCTTTGAAGGGCTGAGGGAATCCTGAACTGGCGCTCCAGGTTTGCCTTGAGATATTGTACCAGGTCTGAAGGGCGGACCCAATGCAGAATGGTTTTGCCAGAAAGCTGTGTGATTTGAATCTAAAAGGGGGTAGAGAAATTTTTAAATGCCTTCCTGACTGACCCAGTGCCAAAATCTTTTAGATCTCCGATGGCCTGGCTATTTGGAAGCGGAAGGGGAAGAAGATGCTTCTGCAGATAGAAACTATCTCTCCGGCACAGATCCACAGCAAAGGATAGGGCTGCCGAACCGAGGATATACCGAATGTTCGTTTGCAGCATTAGAACCCTTGCTGCGCTGCCCTTGTGGAGAGAAACGAGAGAGGCCATCACTTGGGGCGCCTCCAGGTTTTCTAATGCGAGCAGAGAGTCTGGGCTGCTGTCGAGCCGGGCTTCAGAGAGTTGGCAGAGGACTCCAACAAGCCGGAGAATATTCCGGCCATCGAATGGGGGCGTAAATGCCCATGCTACAGAGTAAAGGCTTTTTAGAACCTGAAGAGATGGTGAGTGATCAGCCGCCGCAGGGGAGAAAAAAAACTGAACCCCAAGCCTAGACGACGCTTAAGCTCTAGAGGATAGAGCAACCGTGAGTGGGGAGAGAGAAGAAACCCTAGTTGCCATTCTTTGACCCTAATTGAACAACTCGCTCTGATACCCACTTGATCTTCAATTTTGGTAATATTAATTAAAAGGGGCAAACATTATTTTATTGGAGAAAGGTGGCCAATATTATTTTATTAGAGAATGGTGACAAGTATTATTTTATTGGAGAATGGCGAAAAATATTATTTTATTGAAGAATGGCATAAAACATTATTTTATCGGTGAATGACGAAAAATTATTATCTTATTAAAATGGAGGAAAAAATCACTTAGTGGAAAATGTCCCCCACTAATAAAATAATATTAAAAAGAGTTTAGAAGCACGGGGAGAAATGATTAAAAGAGGATGTACTCATTTTTTTATCATTTTATTCCTATCATATCTTATTGTCATTAGAAAAAAACAAGTGAGTTCAAACTTCAAGGTTTCAAGTGAAATCCTCACACTAGATTTGGTGGATCCTTTGCCACCCTAGCTAGAATTTATCCTTCTACGATGGATGTTACTTGCCACCCTAGTTGGATTGTTTTTCCTTGTTATTTTTGAAGATCTAACGAAGAATTTGTAAAGAAGCTCCAACATTGTTATTCAATGTTTTACATGGCTATTCTAATCTCCAGGGGCTGAGTACCAAAGGTTAAAAGGATGAATTCTGAAACAATTATCAATGATGATTTCTATGCTAAATTCCAAGTTTGAACACCTTCAGATCCATATCGAATTATTTACTATATCTATCTAGAGGTCAAATTAGTCGAAGGAGGAATTTGTGTTGCATTCTAGTCTGATTGTGCCAAGAAGGGTGCATTCTAAAGAGGTTGAGCTTATATATCCATTCTCATATTTGGAAGCCAAATTGAAGGATCATTTTCAGTGGTTTGTCTTTCCTAGCTTGAGTTTGACTTTCTGTTCATAAGGAGGGCCGAGGGTTTCATGCTGATTTCTTCTCCAAGGGATGTAGTATACATGGAATCACTTTGAGAATTTACAATGCTTAGAGAGGTGTCTGATTTTCGTTGTTTTGTGACCTAGAATTATCATCAAAGAAGAGGATGAATTTATGTGACTCCAACACTCTAATATCTAAGAATTCGAGCTCGTTGTGTGACAAATCTACCTTGAGTTTGTGGCACCAATTTTCGAAGGATTTTTATGACAGTGAGGGTTGATTTATTCATGTAATTGACTGAGTTTTCTGAGTTCAGAAATCAAGGGTAATTTCTTGAACTAGGTCACATTATCTAAAAAATGAGAGCCATAAAACAACAATTTACAATGATTTCTATGAGGTTCATTTTTGGCTGTACATGAGTGTCATTTCTGAGCTTTGTATTGGAGTTATAGACCACTATTCCAGTTGTACTGAAGTTGTCACTATGATTATATACTTTTGGTTACATTACATTGTTGAGACTTATACAAATAAGTACTAGGTTCCTCGCTTCCTATCATTCACTGTGTACTTATTTTATTAAATTTGATATGGTTGCTCATGCTTGAATTTATCATGATATTGACCTTATATACATTTTTTGGAATAAAATGAATCAACCTATGGTATTTGAATGCTTCATCATGGTGTATTTTTATCACTGTACATGATCATTCAAGAATAAAAAACAAAATAGTCACCTACAACACTCCATATACAAACAATTTGTTAAAATTCATCAACGAATCAGATTTGAGAAACTGAGAACATTGTGGGTTTTCCAAGAGATATACTGGTAGGAATATTACGGTGATATAAGAGCATGATCTTGGTCAGTTGTAGGGAAGCCATCAAGATCATGGAGGAGTTTTTAATTAATTTAGTTGCATTTTTTATTGTTTAATTTACTGTGTTTTTAATTTTTATTTTTAAGTTTTTTCTTAACAATTTTTTTTTGGTTATTTTAACTTAAATTTTTGTCTCAGTCATTTTTTTTGAACAGAAAAAACTTTGAATGTCATCATCTTTCGATATAATTCCATAAAAAAATCATAAAATTTGTTATTAACATGTCATTTTTAGCGAAAAGGTCCTGAAATATGTATTTCTTTAATTATATCTATATGCAAAATGTGTATTTTTGTCAAGTTTTAAAAATTATTACTTTTTAGTGAAAATTGTTTTGTGTATTGAAGTATTAATTAACTATATATAAATTTATAAAAAATCTTGACCTCAAAATTTTAATGTTATTATTTTCTTTAAAGCTTGCAAAAAAAAAAAAATTCATTATAAAAAAACATTGCAAAGAAAAACAAAAAATATATGTTTGGAAAACTCTTTAAAAACAAACATCTTAGGACGAAAAACAAGAAGAGGAATAAGACAACTTGAAAAATGGTCAATTAATCAACATTTGAAAAAAAATGTGCATACTCAGGACATCAGAAAATTTAAAGTGTCAAAAATATGCCTTAAAAAAATGTCGATGCTTTTCAAAATCCACATGAAAATCACTAGCATTCCTTTTTTTTAATCCACACTCAATACATTAGAAAATTTAAGGTGAAAAAATAGGCCCTCTAAAAAAAATGGGTTGTTGCTGTATCGACACTTTTCAAAATCAACATGAAATCATTAACATTTAAAAAAAAAGTTCATACTTGATACATAAGAAAATTTAAAGTGTCAAAAATATGCTCCAAAAAAAAGTGTATTATGAATTAACACTTTTTAAAATGAGATGATTTTTTTTCTAGCTCAAAAAAATGGGTAATCGATGAAGTTCTTGTTTGATTGGTGACTATGTTCATTTTGGGTCATGCAAACATCACATCATACACATAATTCACGTAGAGGCTTGTAGAGAGATTAAACCATAAGGACATCATACCTCCTTAGAAAGAGTGGAAAGGACATGGACAATTAGATGATGAGACTAGAAGGGAACTTTGGAGGAGGAACTTTAGTTTCACATGTCAGGAGCTGTGGACCCCAAGGCGCAAGTACACTAAGGGAAAGACAAACTACATGGAGGTGCTTCCTAACAACAATCCTGAGGAGGAGGTTGAGCACAAGGCATATACCATGAAATGATATGAGGAGGAATTAGATCGACCTAATGTGAATAAAGAGTCACCATTGTTGAAAATACCATTAATGGCTCAGGCAAAGACATTTGCAGAGAGAGTAGAGCATGCACCCATAACACCATCCATTGACAAGGTGCCAATAAGCATAAATGTATCCAAATACGTGATAGAGTTTCCATATGGTAGCCACATACAAAAAAATAGTGAGGATGTTATGCATGATGAGTTATATGTGGAGGGGTAGTTAGTGGCTCATGTTGAGCCCATGGTGGAGGAGGATGAGCAATCATCTTTGGGTGCAACCATTGATGAGGATAAGATAGATGCACAAGAAACCCACATAGTTACAATACTATCAAATAACAACTCTCTTCAGGAATATATAGGTGGAGCTTGTAACACTGTTAGGTTACCATTGCACATTACAGAGAGAGGGGTAGAGTTACCTAGATGGATCTTATGTATTAACCAGGCCAGTGGGACAAGGCAACATGAGTTGCGCAGGGCGCAACATTCGCATGGTGGAGTTGTTACGTACACAAGTGCTTGTGCATTCGGTCCCTATCACAGGGCTGGGTGGCGAGAAGTATTAAGTTGGTACCGAGTGGAGCGAGTTAGGTGTCTGGATATATCCATGACCATGAGAATAGTTCAACATGGGCCATGGGTTACAAAAAGAGCTCAAGGGCTAGACCGTTGTTGGGATCTAGGTGGGATTCCCCATCACATCATGGATTTGGATAGTGATGGTATTAGTGTTGTGATGGGTTTGGTGAGTATTAACACACACACACACTTTCATATCTCCATTAGAGCCTCGAACAAAACTAGCTAAAAGTTGGATTGACAGGGGAGTAGGTAGACTCAGTGAGTTTTCATGGCATATTGACCATACATGGGGTCATAGGATTATCAACATACTATGGTAGGAGTTTATTGGAGGAGTTATCATTGACATGCCACCTGAAAATACCTTATATGGAGCCAAGGATTTTCTACAGATATATGGGTCACATGGGTCGTCGAGGAGCAACAATGTAGTGACACGACCCTTAGAACTTAGGGAAATTTATCTGTCAAATCTCCCACGGAGGACTAGGAGGGGAGGTCCACACATTAGGAGTGGTGGTAGTGAGATAGTGGAAATGGAGATATAGACAGGATGTAGGCTAATGCATACTGACTTAGTCTTGGACTGTGGCATCCAATGGTGTATAGGGATATGCAATGATGAGCAATGGTATATAGTGGAGCACGAAGGTGCATCGTGGTGTGTATTAGTGTAAGAGGCTATAAAAATGATTAAGGGAGCGTTGCTAGCAAGGATATTCCTTAATAAGGATGTCAAAAATAACATTGGGGTGGGAATACCCATGTTTGGAGTGTGGGTTAGTCATAGGGCTGACTGTGAGCATCCATACGGGTTCTTGGACATACTCATTGGATCCCACACATCTATCACTCTGTGGCATCATGCATCATCACAGAGGATTTGGATATTGTCTCTTTGTGTTCTCATAAAGAGTAGCAAGACACAAAAATTTCATCTCAGACTGATAGATGAAGCACAATGCATTAGGAGGCATATTTCCCAACTTAGGCGTATGGCTTGGGTGAGAGTTGACTGCAAAGATAACATACGTTCTACCCTTGAGTTCAATATTAGGAAGGTTTATGACATACTTTGGGCCTGACATTACAGAGCATTAGTTGAGTAGGAGGTACAACAGATGAGGCACAAGGTAGTATAAGGGTCAAACGACATCAAGAGACATGATAACATATCTCATTGTGGGGTATGGTAGACGTGAGACAATTTACCATGCACCATATTGATCTATGATTTATGGCGTCTGCATATAGATTGCATGAAGGGAATATAGACGAGGAACAAATGGATTCCAACAATCATCAGAGCTATTACACAACAGATTTGGCTATGGGATCCATGGATTTAATTGGTTAATAGGTCACTATATCTCATGATCAGAAGAATCACGATAGAGAGTGATCTAGTTCAGTCTTGGATTGACACATGGGGGATCACTAAGGACTTCATAGTATGGTTAGGTAGGTTTTCCCTATTACTTCTTAGGATCAAGGTTATATATGTATGGACAGGATTTGATATCATGGAAATTCCTAGGCTAGACTTGTGCATACATTTCATCATTAGGTTCCACGAGATGAGGATATGATGAGCATGATGAGAAGTAAGTTATATTCAGAGTGGTGCAACGTTAACATGGTGGAATCCATTTTATATTAGCATGGTAACCCGATATTACATGGCTTGGCAGTTCAAATACCCTTAGGGATGATATATATTCTACAGGAGGAGATCAGGAAGGTATTCCACTTGGTATCAGTTTCACAGAGAGAATTTTGCTCCCTAGTGACCTGCAGATGGCATAAGGCACATCAACAATATGGTAGGATGATAAACATGAGGAGATCAAGGAGAGTTCAGGTGGGTGAGGATTCAAATCCATAGGGGTTGGATTGCATCTTTAGGAGTCTACTCTTGAAGTGCACGAGGATGGTTTCTTCGTAGGGAAGATTCTTGAGGAGTTGATCAGGGTTCCACGTGATCAATGTGCTCTACTTATTAATGATATGCAAAGTGTTTCTGGTGATTGTGTCTTGTGGAGCAAGGAGTTCTTCACATTGAGTAGGGTGACTCAGGACCCTAGTATCAAGGGATTCCTTTATGACAATATAATGAAAATATTCAGGGTGACTTAGTGGCATATTTGGGACCTCGATATTGTTTGTAGTGATAATTTACGTCAACTGAGAGAGAGAGAGAGAGCAATTGTTTGAGCATTAATTAAGGACAAGCAATTTTTGGTGAAGAGGATTTTAATATCCCCAATTTCATGAGCATGGAAATTGCTAAGGATTTTTGACTAATTTTGGTAAAAAAAAAAATTGTAAGCTTGTTAGGTCCTTCCTTTTTCATTAATATATAAAATCAAGTTACATCCACTTACAGATCATTAGGAGGCCTCAAATTTCCCAGAGGGAAACCAAGTTTGTTGGCCACCTAACTATGTGATATGCCATCCAATAGCAAAAAATAACAAATCTTTCTAACCAAGCTAAATAAGTCTAATTGTATTTTCATTTCCTCTATTCTAAATATCTAACAACATAACTATCAACATACTAAAAACTAAATGCTTCTCGCATACATAAATGAAAAAAATATGAGGCCAATTATCAAACTACTCAACACCATCGATAGATGCAGACTCCACCAAAGCCAGGTCTTTAGCAGTAGATCCCGACAGCTATGTTTGTGGGAGAATACAAGGAATATGCTCTTCAATAGGCCAAAGTTGACCATCCTGCTTCTATAGATGGAACTGGAACTTATGAAATTCTTGTTTATAGTCAAGAAAATCTTGCACGGTTGCTGCCATACCCACATAAATTCTCTCCAAATATTTTGCCAGGATACTCTTCATGGACCAATGCAAGAACAAATTTTGTTTAAATTGAGTGAGGTGGCCTCAGGTGTTCCCTGGGTCTGGCACCATATCCCGCAAATATTCCAAGTCAATTTCCATCGCATCAGCCTGCTTGTTCAGGTCTACTTCCCATTCTTCCATTATATGCCAAATTTCTTCAGACGTGCCCCCGTGATAGGTTGTAGCTGCGTTGTTGATGACGTTAGAGACTGGATTACGACCCTTAGTTCTACCCCCAGAGGAACTGGGTTGACAAGGTGTTGAGGACCCCCTGGTTCTTTTTCCACGACCCCTCGAGGATGGGCTTCTTGCCTTTGCTACCGCCAACCAAGCCATTTCCTTGAACCTACACCTTGTTGGGGAGTTTGTGACTAGACTTCTTACCTATGCAGGTGGTAGCCCGAGCCCAGAAGCACCTCGCTTCCAGGAGACACTACCTCCCCACACACCTGCAATAGAAGAAACATGAACCAATAATTTCCATTATAAAACATGAGGGATTTCCCCCCTCCTTTTCCATTATAGACATCCATTACCGACTGGCATGAACAATACAAACCTCATTAACCTAGTCGTGCCTTTCATCCTTTTCAGGATTCGACCAACCGAATAGATGATAATTGGCTTGGAGGAAGCACAGAGGCATAACCCATAGAAACAAACTCCATTCGCATAACTGAGGTGAGACACAATCATACGCTTGAGACCAAGCTCACAAGGGTAGAGATCATAAATCCCACAGATGTGGAACCCACAAATACTGACCCTGCTCCAATACACCCAAAAGGAAAACCCCGACCTTACACAGAAATTAAGATGAGACATAAAAAACCCCAAACCCTTTCGAGGCTGGGCTGAGATAGGAGGTAATCCCAGAGGCAGACCCCAAAGAAAAACTCCTAATATAACACCATCTTGGAAAAAAAAATCCCAAAAATGAAAAAAACAAAGACAATACAAGATGTTTGGACTTGCTTCAAATCCCATACTAACGCATTTAGGTGCATGGAGCCCCTCTTATTTTGAAACCCCAACGATTCAATACCAAATGAGCCCAATTCCATCAAATAGTACAACCAATGTATGGAGGAGAAAAAAGAGAGGAAAACCACATACTGGTTTTCCAACCCGAGGAGAAGCTAAGAACGATCCCACACTGATCAAAACTGGATCAAGGACCTAAGGATTAGCTCAAAATTCAAAGTTACAGGATTGGGTTGAAACTAAGATGGTTTCATAGGTATTGTCTTCCTGATTCTGGCACCGCAAACGGTTCGAAAAACGGACACCGTATGAAGAAGTTATTGCACTTTGAATGCCGAGTGGGTTCGACGGAGCACGGAGGGGCCAACCCTCCTCCCATGGAACTTCATCTTATGACCAGTGTGGGAGCTTAATGTTAAGAGCGGTTAAGGAGCCTAATATCAGGTTTAATATTTAATTAAGCTTCAGTTCAGTGGAGTTTAATATGGTGGAGATTTTGGAGGCGCTCCCAAATTTAGGCGGAGTTCCACTTTTAGTGGAGTTAACTGGCAGTTGCCCCACATTTAGTGGAGGAAATTGGGGCAAATTTGTTTTGGTCATAAATATCTCATTATTGAACCAAATTGGATGAAATTTTGGTCAATTTTGGGTCTCTTCAACCTCTTTAACACTTTGGGATAGGTTTCAATTATAATGGAGGTGATCTTCAGAGGATTTTGCTTTAGGGAAGATGAAAGTGCCATCAGAGCCACCATGAGACAAATTCAGTTTGAGGCCTAACCAGGGGAGTTAGAGTCCTTTTCCAGAGTTACAATAGGCTAAATTGGATAATTCAGATGTTCTGAATCTTATGAAATGGTTTGAAAAGCTTGTAGAGAGCATTAGAAAGCCGAAAAGCTTCATTTAAGTTCCAGAGGTCATTTTTGCCTGCTTTTGCCAGCAGCAGCGTATGGCCTAGCTAGGGGAGCTAGAGACCATTTGCAGTGAACCAGTGGTAATTCTTGATTGAAAATTTGATTTTTAATCTAATGACAGAGTTTTTAGAAAGTTTGGATAACTTATAAAGGTCAAAAACTCAGCAGAGAGGTTTTCTTTGACCCCAGTGCTAGGGGTGCCGACAGTGTATGGAGGTGAAACCGGAGTAGCCGGAGGCCGTTTTTGATGAAAAAATAGTTTAACTTGGCTATTTCAGACATTGTGAAACCAATGGAAGTGGTTTCAAAACATTTGGAGAACTTCTTCAGCTCAAGAAGTTGATGGGAAATTTTGGGCAACCCTGGGCAAACCGTGGAGGATAGCCTATTTTGGGGATGCTCTGCTTGATTCAAGAAATTTATCAGATGAAATTTGGTGTCTGATGTTTTTTGGATACAATAGTAGTGGTTTCAATGATTTAAATAGAATTATGAGGGAGTTTGTGCCATTTAGAAGCTTAGAGAAGCTTAGTGCATCGACATAAGGAAATGTGTTAACAGGAGCCAGCTAAAGTTGTTTATCAGAGTTTGGACAACCATTAGAGGGATTCTAAATGGTATTCTAAGCCCTTTGAATCATTTTTGTATTCATTGGTGTTAAGCATGAAACTTCTAAAATAACAGTTACCATAATCCCAAAGAGTTGAGTTATGATGACAAAGCTCAAAGGAGACGTAGCCCACAAGATTTCGGGTGAAATCCTATATTATATTGCTGTTGTGTTTAATGGTTTTATTGCTGAATTATGTTGTTTTCATACATGTTAAATTACAACAAGAAAAAATTAAATTAAGACACATAAATAGTAAAAATTCATACACCACTTTCAAGTAAAAAATTTCGCAAAATTGTCAAGTAAAAGCTAGATCATTTTAATTAAAACTGAGTGGTAGGTTCTTGAAATTCATACAAGTTATCTAGACAATTTTCAGATCACACACCTGCTCCTGTGTCGACCCATAGAGATTGACACCACCACCCGTCAACAAACCATGTACAAACATGGAACAACTGCCAATCTCACATAGAGAGAAACTTGTCATTTGCCAAGAAACAATGTTGCTGCCACCTGCAACTAGGACCTTAATACCACGCATGCATGGAGCATGTGGAGGGTGGTGGGATTGTACTTAGAGGAGAACCCCATTAAATCATCATTATGGAATTTCCCTCCATCTCACACCCTGATCATGGGAACCAATTTTGGTAATATTGATAAAAAGTGAAAATATTATTTAATTGCAGAAAGGCGACCAATTTTATTTTATTAGAGAATGGTGAAAAATATTATTTTATTGGATAATGAAGACAAATATTATTTTATTTTAGAATGATGGAAAATTATTATTTTATTAAAATGGTAGAAAAATTCACTTAGCAGAAAATGGCCCCCATTAATAAAATCATATTAAAAAGGAGTCTAGAAGCATGTGAAGAAATTATAAAAATAGGATGGACTCATTTTTTGATCATTTTATTCCTATCATATCTAATGGTCATTAGAAAGAAACTCAAGCAAGTTTCAGATTTGAGTGTTTTAAGCGAAATCCTTACATTAGCTTGGTGGATCCTTTGCCACCCTTGTTAGAATTTCTCCTTCTTCGATGGGAATTGATTGCCACCTTAGTTTTTCCTCGTTATTTCTGAATATCTAATCAATATTTTTCAGATAAGTTCCAACATTGTGATTCAATTTTTTGTAGTGATTTTCTAATCTCCAGGGGTTGAGTTCAATTTTCTCTAAGAGGTTCAAGTACCAAAGGTTGAAAGGATGGATTCTAAAGCAATTACCAAGGGTGAATTATTTGCTAAAATCCATGACTAAACACCTTCAAATCCATACCAAATTATTTACTATATCCATCCAAGGACACATTATTCCAAGGAATAAATCGTGTTGCATTCCAGTTTGATTGTGCCAAGAAGGGTGTGTTCTAAAGAGACCGAGCTGATATTCATTCCCAGATTTGGGAGCCAAATTGAAGGAGAATTTTCAATGGTTTGTTTTTCCTAGATTGAGGCCCAATTTCTATTCATAAATAGGGTCGAGGGTTTCATGCTTGTCTGTTATCCAAGGGATGTATTATACATTGAATCACTTTCATAATTTGTAGTGCTTAGAGAGGTGGTCAATTTTCTGACCTAGAATTGTCATCAAATAATAGGTTGAATTTATGTGACTCCAACATTCTAATCTCGAAGAGGTCGAGTTGGTTGTGAGACAAATCCTCCTCGAGTTTGTAGCAGTAATTTTCAAATAATTTTGATGATAGAGTGAGGCTCGATTCCTCCATTTAATTGATAGATTTTTTTGAGTTCAGAACTAAAGGATAATTTCTTGAAGCATACCACATTCCCCCAAAAATGGGAGCCACATAATAAAAATTTACAATGACTCCTCTGAGGCTTATTTATAGTTGTACATCAATGTCATTTTTGAGTTTTATATAATACTTATATACGATTACTACAAATGTACTGAAGATGTCTCTCTGAGTATATGTTGTTGGTTACTTGACATTGTTGAGACTGATACATTGGTAAACTATTTATTGAAATAAGTACCAGGTTCTTCTCTTCCTATCACTCGCTGTGTATTTCTTTTATTAAATTTGATATGGCTTCTCATGGTTTCATTTTTCGTGATATTGACCTTGTATCAACTATTTATACACTTAAGGGCATAATAAGAATTAATCTATGGTATTTGAATGTTTCATAATGACACATGTTTATCACTGTACATGATCATTTGGCAATATAAATCAAAATAGTCACCTACAACACTCTATATACAAACAGTTTGTTAAAATTCCTCAATGAACCAAATTTGACATTCTCAGAGCTTGTGGGTTTTCCAGGAGATATCCTGGTAGGGATATTATAGTGGAATTAGAGCATGACCTTGACCAAATTTAGGTAAGCCAACAAGATCATGGAAGAGTTTGGGTTTAATACACGATTATTGGTGGGACTATGAACATTCCAGTCACTCAAGGAAGGAGTACACATGGAATCATGGACAAGATTGTTAAAAATAACGAGAAGTTAATATAAATGTTGGCCCAATTGAGTAGCGTCAAGAGGGTAAACTAGAGACATCATCATTATTATGAGAGTGACCCTAGCAATGTGCATGCAACATGGGTAAATACATTCACACCATATAGGGGAGGTCAACTAAATCAGGACATAAAAATGACTGTGGGAAAGATAACCCTCCTCAACTTTGATGGTTAAGTTAGGAGCTCTATCAAATAGTGGGAACAGAAAATGGACACATGCATCCAAATAAACCCCATGAGAGAAGTGGATTCCATTAAGTATGCCACTATGCATTTGGATGGAGATGCACAAGATTGGTGGTATCGTGGGTTGTTCCCTTTGGGTCATGCAGGAATCACATCATACACAAATTTCACACATAGCATTTTAGAGATTCAATCGAAAGGACACCAAACCTCATCAAAAGGAGTGGAAAAGAGAGGGAAATTTAGATGATGAGACTAGGAGGACCTATAGAGGAGTGTACACAAAAATTTATTGCTGTACCTGTACTCCCCGTTCCTGATCCTGGAGACCGTTAACAGTGTCCCTGTGCCTATTTTCCATCATGGAAATGTGCCTTCATGTCCTCTTCAGCACAATGAACAAGCTCTTTGTTGGCCATTCCTGGAACAACTCATTGTAAACCTAGTTATCTGGAGTGGTGCGCCTTCTCCATGTCTTGCTCACACTAATGAATTGTTTTTGGTCTAGGGTTGCGCCAAATGGCGTTCTAATGAATCTCATGCTTGCATTGATCCCTTTCTAGGAAGTTTTTTAAAAATGGAAGTGAAGCTTCGAGATCTGGAAGCTTCGTGGCGGAGACCTGGTTGTTTTTTCCTGAGGATAGAGTCGGGTTTCACCCTTTGGCCTCTTTGTTCCTACAAAAGTGGAACCACACAAAGGGATAACCCTTTTCCCCACCTAAAGTGGATCCATGCTCCCTCCTCTCATGATATATAATGGAAAATATCCCATAGCTTTGCTAGTTAGAACATAGATAGTAGAACAACAGAGAGAACTTTTGTTACTATAGACGTTGAGCGAGAGTTGATACCTTCTGCCGTCATATCAAGTTGAAAGAGAAATTTGGAGACGTGCCTGGATCAAGACCCATAAAATTGGGGTTGTTACATCAAGGCGTAGGTTGTAACTCCCCCTCTCTATTTTAATATAATACGATTGGTTCGTGCTTTCCATTCTTGTCTTAATGTGTGACTGGATTCTTAGTTTTCCTTGATCAACTAATTAGGTTGTATATGTATTATATATGTTATGATTTCATGTTTGTTGTCATTTTGATCCTTCGTGCAGGTAACCAAGCCCCAGTAGTGGCGAAGATCTGACCACGGAATGCGAAGGACCAAAGGATTCAAACAGAATTAGCATAATATTGAGGTAGGTGATCTATTTGAAATATATACACATTTATAATCTAGGAAAGTAGGTTTCTAATTGTTCCTTGTTGTTACTAGACCCACTCTAGGGCTAGAGGGATCATCTTTGTCCGCAGAGACGATTTTCCTGCATCACCAATTGGCGACTCCACTGGGGAGTGCTAGCCTTTTAGTCTTCTATTTTTGATTTTTTGATTTCTTGTCTTGTCTTCAATTTTCATCGAAGGTCTATCTCCTTGTCTCTGTAGCTCCTGTAATTGCTTACAGACCTTTATCTCTTTGCTGAAGTGATAAGCCTGGTGTCAATTTGGATTTTTTTTCTTAATTTTAATTTTATTTTTTCAATATTTTCCTCGGTCGACGCTGCTTTGACTCTGACGGTCGATCCGAGCAACTCGTTTTGTAGTTTACACAGTCACACTTTTTCCTTTCTAGCACGGGTTTCAACCTAGAGAGTCGCGCCGAATCCTATGTATGAATTTTAGGGCTTTCCTTCTTTTAATCAGCCAGTGATTCTTATCCTTCCAAATTCTTTTTCCTGTTTCATTAGCTCTATTCCTCCTTTATTCAGTGACATTTCTGGTTCGAGTTTTAAACCTTTGGTTGTCTCTCTTGCAAATCCGACTACATCCTTGTCTTCCTAGGGCCATTCGAGTGGTTGCTTGCTTTGATGACCTCTAGGATTCTCATTGAATCAAGTCTTGTAATACCCTTCAGGCTTGGTGTTTGATTGGTTTTTAATTTTCGGTCGGTTCTCTCGAGTAGTATCGTTTCAAGTGCCAATTCTGAATCCATTTGATTTTCTATTCATCATCAAACATAGATTACATTTGCTTGTGTTCTGACTGGAGTTTGTTTTCTTTAAGTGATATATCAATGTGTGAATGAAGAAGTGCTTTGTTTTGAAGAAAATGATTCACATCTCCCTTTGATTTTCGTAATCTTTTGCCTCTTGTACGCATGTTTGAGAGATATCGTTAGTATTCAAAGCATTGTTAATCAATCCACATTCTACATTTTGCATTGTGCTTATAAGGAAAATACATTTTTTGTTTTGTTTCATTTCACTTTAGAAAATGAAAATTTCGTTTTGATTCACTTCTTAGTGCATGTAGTGGAAGGAAGAAAATTGTAAAATTTTTGTTTTGCTTTAAAATTTTGCACCTGAAGAGAAAAATAAGTGTCGTTTCATGCATTTTTTTTGTTTCTACATTGATTGTGTGAGTTTGTCTCTCTCTCATTAGTGTAGGATTCATCGAAATGAATGGTTATTTTCTCATTTAGCTGCATTTTAGGGGATTTATATGACATCGGTAGGGATTTGAAACCGAGACATAATTCAAGATCAACCATAAAATTTATTCAATCAATCTAAGGAAGCATTGAAACTTAACGCTCACATTTAGTGTGTTTTAGGCTAGTGATGTGTTCTGGCGTCATAAAACCTAGCAGTTGTCGTTCGTGACGATCTTACATCAGACAACACTAGCACTGACTTGTGATCCCCGTACCGTCGCGTATATAAAGGGAGACCCCTATAGGTTGCAGTCCTTTATCCATAAGAAGCCGAGTCTGCTGCCTTGTAACTGTGATACACCGAACACAACATTCGGGGAGATTGGCTTCCATATGTCAAGTCCATGGTCATTTCTCTTTCATTTGATCACCAAGGTGTATATTGCAGTTCACGATTACCTCGTAACCCTTTATGCCTAGAATACCCTGAGTAGTCATTTTTTAATCTTTATTGACTCTTTAAATTTGAAAATACCATCAATCCCTTGTCCTTTCGAGCTTGTTAAATTCGAAAGTGGTTAGAGTCACCTTTTATCCTTTTCTCGACTCTTAAAACATGAAAAGGAAAATTTTCGTTTCAATGTCTTAAAATTAACTGCCCACGATCACATGGCTCACCCATTAGAATATTTATGGACCTCATTGTGAGTAATTCCATATTAAGAGATTGTTTGAAGCCTTGAATTAATCATCTTTCTCCTCTCTTGTTTTTTGGGGTAAGGTCATCGTGGCTGAGCCACTAAGTTTAGTTTCCTCTTTGTACACTCCTTCTGCAGAGACATTATCGCCTATCTCTTCTGATTCTCTGCCTTTGACTGGGACTCAAATTGATGAGTTCGCTCTCATTCTGAATATTCAACCTCTCGCCTCTCGATCTCCGCCTGATGTGCCAGTAGGCTAAGTTGCCTACCCTCCAAATCCATTATTTGATCCCATTGAGATCTCCCCTCAATGACCCTATAGTCCATACGATACACTCAGTGTACCGTTTGTGAACTCACCATGTCCATCTCGAAGGACTGCCCGTCAGTTATTCCCGATGGCTTTTGAGGGAGAATTTTCATCCCCCTTGGAGGCTTCAAGCACCATCAGTGGTGTAGATGAGACTATATATGAGGGACCTCCATTCCCTACCGAAGGTTTTCCTTATGTGACTACTCAGCCTTCCTCCCAGTCGTTCATTTCGCATAATTACACCTCGTTGGGACAACTAATCTCGAGAAGGCCAAGCGATACACCTTTGTACTACAGTATTATGTGGCAGAATGCTGGTGTATCTGCCCCTGGTCTGAGTGTTTCCAACATAGTTGTTTCCATGCCTACTCAAAACATAGTCATGCCTACTTCTGTAAGGCCGACTGTTTGTGTAGGTGTTTCAGTGCCTCCTGTCAGTACTCTGATGTCGATTCGTTCAACTTCAGTTTGTGGAGGAGGTCCTACCCTGTCAAATTTTTACCAACCTACCATTGGACCATCCGTGAGTGGATCTTCAAATTGCATTCCAAATTATTCTCAAGCCACTGGCAGCATTCCCATGCCTGTCGGATCGTCTATGATCAATATCAATATTTTTTGTAGAGTCTTAACCAACAAAATTATCTCCTGTATGGTTCCCAATAGTTTCAAACTCAGGGAGTAAATCCTCAAGGATTTCAAGGGAAACCTGGCGCCTAGCCATGGGGTTACGTCTATCAGCGAGGTTTTAACTATGGTCGAAATCAACCTTATGGACCACAAGGGAAACCTTTTGTACAACTGACAACGCCTTATGTACAACCTCATTAACCCTTTGTCCATCAAGGCCAATTTTCGTATATTCATCAGGGATAACCTTCTCGTCAACTAGGCCAACCCCAATTTTAGCAAGGTTAGCCTTTTGTCTAGCAAGGACAACCCTCCATTCAACCAAATCCAGTCTTTGTTCAGCCATGCCCTCATGTAAAACCTGGCCCTCATGTACAACCTAGTCCCCAGGTACAACCTGGTCCTCAACCACAACTTGGTCCTCAGGTACAACCTGGTTCTTAACCACAGCTTGGTCAACCTCAGCAACCTCAGGGTATGATCCAGCAACCCCAGGGAAAACCCTAGGAGAAACCCCAAGGACAACCCTAGGGAAATCCGTATCAAACCTTCCACCGGACACAAAATCCATATGATAGGAACTATGGTCAACCTGGATCTCAGTGGTTTGGTGCAGGTCATAATCCATTTTTGGGTTAGAAACTGGGATATGGCCTGAATCCACAAGGTTTCAATCCATATGGAAAGTACCAAGGTTACAATCCTTATGGGAAAACCCTTTAGGGTAGCACCCTTGGGGGTATAATTACTCAAAACCCGGTTGGTATCCACAAATGGGCATGTATCAAAGACCCAACACTGTGCATTTCAATCCGCAATTGCCATTTCTCGCAACATTGGAACTTCCTGATTTGTCAATATTGACCAACGATCCAATTCTTCACAATCCGTATTGGTTCCCCATTCCAACTAAAATTCCAAGCGATTGCCCCAAGTTTGAAGGAAAATCTAGGGAAGACCCCCAGGCACATGTTATGACATACCATATTTGGTACTCCAATTTTTGGGTCGACGATTCCGTCCGTTTACATCTCTTTCAAAGAACGTTGACTGGTGTCGCTACAAAGTGGTACATTGAACTTCCACGCGAGACTTTTCAGGATTCCAATTCCTTAGCCATGGCCTTTCTCATGCATTTTCAGTTGCTCGTTCGCTATGAAACAAGAACACACCTCCTAACATCCTTAAAGAAAAATACTGCTACACACATCTCTAATCACATCCATGAATGGAGAAGGTGTCACCGTTTGAACAAATTTGACATTCCTGATCAACTGTTGACAGAATGGTTTACCAAATCATTCGTCAATCAGATCGCTAAGGATATCGCTATTGGGGCAGTTGTCATAGAAGAGAAAGCTATAACTCGTTCCCAGTATATTGACTTGGTTTAATCTCAATCCGACATGTTATATGATATCTTGCCCGACGACCCACACCTGAATTCTCAGTCTTCAACCTCAAAAGCTCTAGTGACACCACCGATAGGCAACATCATAGGTTTTGTTTCCCAGACTTCACGGAAGTCTGCTTCTGCTTCTAAGAAGAAATCGTATTCTTTCTCCAATTCTGTCCCTTAGAATCCCCTGAATCTTGGAAAAACTTCGGAGGTCAACGTCATTCAATCTTCTGTGGCTAAAAAATCCTGTAAAGGAAAGAAGAAGGGAAAAGGAAAATCAAAATATGATGCCTCGAAACAAGATTCCTCTAAACCTCACATTGATTATGGAGCTAAAAGCAAACTGAAGTATCCTTGCCTGCTATGTGATGATGAGAATTACACTAAGGAATGTCCACGACGAGCCGAAGTGAGCCAATTTCTCAAAGGCACCCAAGGAACTCCGGTTGTTTTTAAGGAACCATTTCCATCACATTAGACTCAAATGGTGGAACAACCCTAATCTTCCACCCCCTTTGGTTCTCAAGTTTTCATGATAAATGGTATTGCACCCATATCTATTGCTACCAGATCAAAAGATTATACAGAAGTGCGCGAAGCAACGGGGAAATAAATCACATATGCTTCTACTCCTCCTCCCTCACCCACTTTTTTCCCTCTTCATATTGAAAGGACTAGTTCTGAGCCCGTCGTACGGCCACCTTCCAAAGCATGCTCCACAAGTCCTCCTATAACCCGAACACTTGTGCCGCTTAGCATTATAATATTGTTGAGGATTTGGCTCAGGTGCCATCTGCTATGTCCACGCTAGAGGTGCTTCAGAGCTATCTGTCACAATGGAAGGCGATGTTATTTGCTATCAGAGGAGTTGATCCTGCCGATTCGAGCCTTATTAATTTTGATTAGGAGAACTTCATCTCGCGTCTCCCTCACCAACTTGCCTTGATTATCCAAGTTGGGATTAATGGTAAGAATATCCATCAAGCAGTCGTAGACGAAGGTGCATATACTTGCATCATGTCTGTTTCATGCTGGAAAGCCATTGATTCTCCATCCCTTAAACAATCTCCAAACGCTTTGAAGGCCTTCGACGAAAGGGAATCTTGCCCTCTTAGTATCCTCACTAGCTTACCTATCACATTGGAATGAAAAACGATCAATGTCGAGGTTGAAGTCATTGACGCCAAACTCAACTATAATATCCTCCTCAGTCGCAGTTGGACTGACGCCATGCTATGCATATCGTCCACTCTCTTTCGTGTTCTCCATTTTCCGCATGAAGGAAATATTATTACTGTTGATCAATTTTCATTTTTTACTTCCACTTCTTTAGACAACAATGTTCCGTATGTAGACCACATTCCCACACCTTATGAAAGTGTGGGGCCAGGAATTTTCAAAGATTCTGCCCTTATGGGTCTATTTTCTCTTCCTCTGCCAAACATTTCTCAGGTCAATATGATCTCCACTTCTTCTGATCCCTGGATTATCCCTTCTCCTGATCAGGTTGATTCGTTTGGTGATGTAATGCCGTTAAGTCTGATGGAAACTGATTAATATGAAATCATCTTAGCTTCGACTAATCCTTCCGAACATGCTACTTCTAGCATGCGGTTTGACACATACTCCTAGTCTCCTTGGCTCGGTTCTTCAGGTTCATCTGATCCCCTCAATGAGACATTTCCCTCTGACGAAAGTATCGTGGAAAATATGTCTCTTGAAGAAACACCATGGGATGATAATCATCATCGTTCATGGTTTCTGCCGAGCCCAGAAACAATTCAGTCATGTCTTGAAAATCTTGCTACCCATGTTCCACGCGATTCGCTCCCGACACCATTGTCGGCTCATGAAGTTTTCTCTAAGGGGAACATGGGCAATATTACTAAGAAAATACCTATCGAAATTTCTGTGAAACTAGGAATTGTCGAGAACATTCACGTTGGGGTGACTTCTCTCCAGATGAGGTCAAGCTCTATACCAATCTTTTTCATGAATTTCAAGACATTTTTCACAGGGTCGTATCAGGAAATGTTTGACATCGACCCGAGTATAGTGGTGCATGAAATTCCTACTTATCCAGATGCGACGCCTGTTCGTTAGAGACTTTGCCTGGTACACCCTAGAAAGGTGGCCGCCATTAAGGGAGAAGTTGAAAAAATTCTTAAGGTTGGATTCATTTATCCCATCCCATTGACAGATTGGGTGTCCAATATTGTCCTTGTAAATAAAAAATAGGGCACCATTCGCTTTTGTGTTGATTACGACCTGCCCGAAGGATAACTATCCCACTTCGTTTATTGACGAGATCATCAATGAATGTGCTGGGAGTGAGATATTCTCCTTTATAAATGGTTTTTTCTGGATACAACCAAATCAACATCTTACCTGCCGATCAACACAAGATTTCTTTATTTGTCCATGGGGAACCTTTGTTTATAAAAACCTCCCTTTTGGTCTCAAGAACACTGATGCTATTTTCCAGCGCGCGATGTCTTATGATTTTCATGATATTAAACACAACACGGAGCCTTATTTGGATGACCTCGCTACTCATTTGCTAAGCATCTTGATCATCTCGCGCACCTTCGAGAGATTTTTCTACGCTGTCGTCAATACAATATTCATTTGAATCCACATAAGTGTGTTTTGTTTGAATCAATACAATATTCGTTTGAATACTCCTTGGGTTTGTTGTCTCTAAATAATGCATTCGTCTCGATCCTTTGAAAGTTGAGGCTATTGTCAATTTACCCCTCCCTCCTCTTTATCGTAGTTGCAGAGTTTGCAATGGAAAGCTAATTTTCTACATTTCATTCCCAATTACGTAGAACTTACTAAGGGTTTTACACGATTACTAAAACAAGGGATCCCATTTCTGTGGGACAAAGTTTCTCAATGCTCCTTCGACACTCTAAAGAAGGTTCTCATCAATGCTCCTTTACTACATCCCCCCAATTATCATCGTGACTATTTTTTATACTTAGCAGCTTCTTGTAGTACCATAGCTATGGTACTCATTCAGGATGACGACGATAGTACTGAAAATGTCATCTATTACCTCAACCGTAACCTGATGGATATAGAAATAGATATGCCCATGTCAAGAAAGTGGCTTTAGCTGTAGTACAGGCTCTTCAACGCTTTCAACATTATATTTTCTTACGTACTACTACCGTGATCTCCAACTACAATCCTATGACTTATATCTTGACCCGCTATTTGTTGGGGGGGGGGAATATTCAAAATGGATTGTCATCTTACAGGAATTTGATTTGGAATTCACTGCTTCTAAATAAAAGAATTCATTGGTTTTTACCGAATTAATATGCTCAATTCCCTCTTCCTCCGCTCCATCTGGTATCGATGAGCCCATCCCGGATGAGACTCTATTCTTAATCAGCACTGTCGATCCATGGTATGGTGATATCATCCTGTATCTCCAAACCCAAACCTTCCGGTTTGAGTTTGAAAAATCTGATCGTCGACGGATTCAACATCATTCCCAACTATATTGTATCATTGGAGGTACTTTATACCGAGTCGGTGTCGATTCGATCCTTCGCCTCTGTCTGAATTTAGAAGAAGCTGAGAGAGTGCTCAATGACTGCCACTCTGGGGCATGTGGTGTTCATATGTCTGGCTATGCAACAACTAAAAAAATCCTTCGTGCTGGTTATTTCTGGCCTTCTATTTTCAAGGACTGCATCCTTGTCGTCCGCAAATGCCATGCTTTCCAGATTTACCAACAGAAAATGCACACCCCACCCACACCCTTACACGTGGTTATTATTGTCGACTAACTCACCAAATGGGGCATTGACTTCATGACATGTAACCCTCACTCAGTCGGGGGGCATGCTTATATCATTGTCGCTGTGGACTATTTCACTAAATGGGCCAAGGCGATGCCTACACTTGCTGCTGATGGTAAAACCACGACTCAATTTCTTTTTAACCATGTTATCGCAAGATTCAGTGTTCCTCAGGTGATTGTCACTGACCATGGCTCTCATTTTTGCCATTACACGATGGCTGAGCTGACTTCGTAGTTGGGCTTGTGTCACGACAACTCAACTCCTTACTACCCTCAGGCCAACGATCAAGTTGAAGGAGTAAATAAGGTTTTAGTCACTATGCTTTAGCGCACTATTGGGATGCAGAAATCAAATTGGCATCTCATGTTTTTTTCAGCTCTCTGGGCATACCGAACTTTAGCTAAGAATGCTACTAAATTCACTCCATTTCATTTAGTATATGGCCTTGAAGCAACCTTGCCGATCGAATGCAAAATTCCTTCGCTCAAATTAGCTGTCAAATTACTTCCGAACACCTCGCTAGAAGAGGAACATCTTTTGTACTTGGAACGACTTGAAGAAACTCGACGCTTCATCGCTTTGGTTACCAAAGCACAGAAAAAATGAGTCAAAGCTCATTTTGATCAGACAGTTTCTCCATATGCCTTCTTTGAAGGAGACTTGGTCCTTTTGTATGACCAAGCACATGAAAAATTGGGGGTAGGAAAATTCGAACCAATGTGACATGAGCTGTATATCATGAAACATGTTTTACAAAAAGGGGCCTATGAGATGATTGATTATGAAGATAATCCTTCATATAAACCCCGGAATGGGCTTTATTTGAATCGATATTATGCATGATTTCCTCTTATATTTATTCTTGTACATTAGTGTGCTTTTCTTTTTTGTAAATTTTGGTTTGGTGTGCTTTTGCAAGTGTTTTCTTACTTATCTTGTTTTAGTTGATTTGCAGATGTCTTTGGCTCCTTACGTCATTTTCGCTGATGGTGCCTACCATAGTACCCAAAATTTATCTTCTGCAGCTTGGGTTATCTATGACCCTAATGGTGAGTTAGTATATATGCAAGGCATATGTTTAGGTCGTACAACCAGTAATATCACTGAATACAGTGCAGTTATTGAGCTTCTGTCCGAAGCAATCTCTCTCGGCATTAGAGAACTGGTTGTTAACCTGGATTCATAGCTTGTTGTTCTACAACTCAATGAGCAATATTCCGCCAGACACCCTCAAATCTTGAGAATGTATCTGTGTGTTCGTTTGTTAGAAATAAATTTTTATTACATCACATATCATCATATTCCATGATGCATGAATACATTAACAAATGCATTGGCTAATCATGTCCTAGATAAACATTTGCGGATTTTATAATCATCATAACATAACATGGAATATGAAAATAACACACACACACACACATACACACATCGATTGGTTTATAAATAGTGTTTACAGGTACATCATACCCCCATCAAAAAATAATATATGTTCTGATACATAGTGAGACTCGCAAGTCTCAAAAAAACTGTAGAAAAGAAAAAATCTAATCTAATCTGCATGGTGATCACGATAACAAGCTACTGCTCGAATCACTTGAGACATCAGCTGATGGATTGGATCTGATACCCTGAAAATGTGTCGCTGGTACTGATGGGGAATGTCTCCCATCTATGCATATTCTGGAATATCAGTGGCCAAGGAATCTAGGTTCCTTGTAATCTCTTCTTCAGGGTCTGCTCCCTCCACATATTGGGCACCCTCAAAGTCTGTTGCCACCCTCCTCGCGTTGGGTGACATCCCCGTCGGCCTCTGTGGTCCGACATCTGGGGACCTGCCCATGGTTTTGTGCATAGGTTTGCACATGGTTTTGGGACATCATGGTTTTCGGCCCCTGGTATTTTGTAGATTAGGTCAAGGGATTTACGGTTATGTTATAATACAAGGTTAATGGATTGGGGTTTATGTATGCTTAGACATGTATATATATGTGTTGTAACACTAAAAAGAATATAATGAAAAATCAAGCTAGTCGTCCCGATTTGGGATCTAGGGAAAAATATCTGTGTATATCTGTTTTATGTTTTATGCTCTCGCTATTGTTTGTTTTCTATTTTTAAGATTCGTGTGCAAATAATTTTTGTACAGGGTTAAAACCTACAGTTTCAAGCTGTCTTGTGTTGTCTTGTAGTTTGCTCATGTTTTCGTAAGTGTCAACCATCTTTTACAAGTGTCATTTTCCTCCAAGGTAAAATTTTCCTAAGTTTCATCTTCTTATCTTTGGAAGTTCTTGTGTTATCCTTCTAAAGGTACGAAAAACCCTAGTTTTTATTTAACTTAGTGTTAAATTTGTTCACTCAACATGAACACCACACAAAAGAAAGAAAGCCCAATATTTTCACCTAGAGAAAGCACACTTTCTAAAACTAGTGGCTACACATGCACTATCAGAGGAAACTATGCCATATTGAGCTCGACCACACTTCTATCTCTTAGTGGAGTGCACTTCCTTCACTCGGTTGAGAGAACTTCTTGTCCATAAAGAGTGCACACTCATCAACAAAGAATGCACCCTTCTTTCTCTCAATTGCTGCAAAATTCTTATCTTCAACTGGTGTGCACCTTTGTTTCCCACACATGTAAACTTCCATGCTTTCATGTTGAGCGCACTCCTATAAAATAAGGGCCCTCCCCACTTAACTAAATTGATCATCACATGATAAGTGGAAAACATGCATGTGTTTCTTTACATGTAGATTTTATTTGTATCCCAATTCATTCTTCATTCTCACAATCACTGTTCACTCTGGGTTGAGCGGATTTTCTCACCACAAGGATTTATTCATTCTTGGTCACAAGTGCACAGATTCCTAGTGAGTTTTGCAATATGTGATTTTTTTTATTTTGTCATTTTTAGTGGCGATTTTGTTTTCTTAGTGGCATTTTGATCTAATTTTTTCATACGAAGTGTCATTTTCATTTATTATTCCTCCTACAAGTGCTATATTTTTGTTTCAAGTGGTGTTTCTATATAATTTTTGCATTCCTTGACCTTTCACGTTATAGTCATGATTGTGACAAAACTTATAGACACTTGCATCCTTTCTCTCTCATTGTTACTGTGTTCTTGACTTGTTGAAGACCTTCACTTAGTAGTTTTGAGCTTGTATTGGAGTAGAGCACACACTCTATGATTTCAAAATGCGCCCAATAAAGAAATCCCCTATTCTAGAGTGCATAACACACTTCCAAGCCACTGTGAGGCATCTCTACCCACTGTAAATGCGACCTGCACCCATCATGATCCTCGATGGCACACTGTACACTTTCGAGAAGCAATATTTCACCCTCTTACTCAATGTAACTGTGACTTGCGCCCAAGAGGTCTCTCTCTCTCTCTCTCTCTCTCTCTCTCTCTCTTCCAGAGCACATGACACAGTTCTAAGACTTAATCAATCACTGCCTTCCCACTTTGAGCTTGACATGCACCCTCTTCCTTGCCTTGGCACAATGCACACTTATAATGGCTAGTGAAGTTACATTGTCTCACTCTTGATAGGATTGTGCTCCTAATTTTCCAAAATATTTCCTTGATCAATGTATTTTTCATTGTTTTCATGTGATATGTAGGGTTTTATATAAATTGATATTTTTTCTCTATGAGTGATTTTCCACGTGCAAGCATTGAGGATGTATAATAAATTTGTATTTCATCCTCTACAGAAACATTTCCTCCTACCACTCGATAAGCTACACTACAGGAAACTTCAGAGAATAGTACCGAGGAGGAAATGGAATGCACTAATCCAATTGTTCCCATATTATTAGATACAAAGTGCTTTATTGACAAATATATCAACATCTCATGGAAGGATGTAAAATAAGCTTTCATGTCAAAGAAATTCTCGAATAATTTGGAATTCAGGGAAGTATACATAAACACCAAGAGTTACATATTGCATAGAGTGGCATGCATATTCCTAGTATTAACTTGTGCAAAAGTTATTGAATGGATCTTGTTACATATGGATCTTGTTTGATTTTATTTGATATAGATTACATGGAAGGAATAATGCTAGTACTTTGAAGAGAATTGGATATACTATATCAACCTAGTTGTTTCAAAGGGAAAATTATTCAATTTAGCTGGTATTCTCTCTCATAAACTACAACGTAACATAAAATATTCCAAGACAACTTTACAAGCCAAATAATCATCAGAGTTCTACGTGTATGCTTATCTGTTGGATAATATTCGTGCCTGTTATGAGTTCAAACGGATGAAGTGGATCTGGAACCCTCAGGAGAATTTTCCTATGTATTTTCATTGTATATTGTTGTTAGAAACTAGCTTATGAGAAATGCATACACAATTGGTTGAGCACTTATTTGCAGTTGTTTATAATACGATATGCTAAATAGAACCTCCCTGCATAACAAATCAAGTAAATGAGGCACTTTAAGATATTGAAAATTTGTTTGATTCAACATAGGGCACATACATCAAAGTTTTCATGTGCTAGACTTCCCCTAACCTTATGCCGATGTATGTGACCAATAAGGTGGTCTTGCAGGAGGCAGACTATATCACTAGCACATTTGACACAATTTCCAATGGCCAAAATGTCACTATTGCGACATATATGTGTCCCAAGAGAGGCAATTTGAGGTTGGGAAAAACGTCATTTCCTGTTTCGTCACAAATGCGACACTTATAATAACTGTCGGAATAACGACAATTGACAGGACAAACAATCGTTGCAATTTCGACGATAAATAATCGTTGCAATACCGAGGGTAAACAATCATCGCAATACAGACATAAAAAAATCGTTGTAATTCTGAAGACAAACAATCGTCGCAATACCAATGACAAACAAGTTTCGCAAATACGACGACAAATATTCATCGAAATACCAACAAAAAATATTTTTCGCAATACCGATGACAAATATTTGTCACAATACTGATGACAACAATCGTAGATGGAAAAAAAAATTCCGGGATTGCAAGGCTTGCCTCTGAATTGCATAAGAGCGCATGATCTACGAATGATTTTCCTCTGCTTTACCACATAGCAAGGAATTTGACAAAGCATATTATCAGAATCTAGATCAGGGGAAAATGTTATCTCAAAAATTAAAGTGCTCAAAATTGCACCAAACCAAAATTACAGTGACCTAATTGTTGCTAGGAATCCAATGCAACTTGTTTCGTTGAAAACTGAGTTTAGATGAAGGAGTTATGGTCTGTTGATTATCATTCAGAACATGCAAATTAAAAAAAAAAAAAATAGTGCAGAACATGTAAAGCTAATGACATGGCAGTCCAGTTAGCATGTAAAGAATCTTCTTTAATTTTTAGCCCAATGGGACTCTGACAAGTGTCACTGTTAGATTCGCTAGTTTGGTTTGTGAAGGTAAAAATCACCCAATGTCCTCCAATGTTGAGTTTGGGTTCATGGATATTTATGTGCTGGAAATATATTTTTTAATATATATTAAGGTTGGATATATATATTGATGCAGAAAATTGTGATTTCATAAATCTCGTGTTCTGATACCAAATTATAGAGGAATTTGCGGAACTAAACCTACTAATTACCCACATAACTACTAAGGAGTATATGTCTCTCCATTAACCCATAATCCAATGGTTTCATTCATATTTCTTTTCATTTAAACAGACCCTTAATTAAAAAAACCACTTCATCAACATTAATCATGTTATACTTATATATGCGGAAGCTTTATAATAAAAGTGGTTCGGGTTCATAACTCAGACATACCAACAATACGCTTTACCTTTATATTGTGGCTGCCTTCTTTACATTACCCGTGGCATCGCATATGGTATCACCGAACCATATCACATTGCAACATTAAACCATATCACATTTAACCCTTATCGCATAAACTGCTGCGCATTTCCCAGAATTTAGCGTAATATCGCAGTTATGCCAATTTCGCAAATCGTCAAATATTACATTTCGCACATAGACAATTATAACATATTGCACTCCGGCACTTCAAAAATTTACTTTCCTCCATTAACTGTTCCTGTTGAGAATGCAACAAGATGATGGAGCTTAGTGGAAAGAAGTTGCCTTCACTAAGTGGGCCCGTAGGCTATTTTTGGCGCAAAGTCTATTTTTAGACTATGTCTATTTTTAGACATATGGATCATGGTCTATGAGTTGCAGGATGCTATTTGTGGATGGTTGGTCAAGTCGGAAAAATAGATGGACTTCTATTTTTAGACATATTTGGGCGGAATCTATTTTTAGATTGCCAGTCTAAAAATAGATATGTCGAATATTAGTAGCTCTTAATAATATTTGGACTATAAAGTATCTTATCCTCTTGGAGCACTTCAGTTAGTGCTGGATGTAGCCACATGCGGGCGACGGAAGGAATTACGCTATTCCTAGGGTTTAGTTGAGCTATTGCATGGTTGACTTCAGTTAGAACTCAGGTGATTGAGTTTGGTGGAGTTGATTGAGGAGTTAATGGAGTTGTGTTCAATTTAACTTAGTTGAACTAGTTGTGATTAGTATAACTGATTAATACACTAGTGATGAGTGGTGTGAATTAATTATAAATTAATTCACTAATTATTAACTCATAAATCAACTAAATAATACATCAGTTAACTCAAGTGCATGGAAAGTTTAGTGGAGACCAGTGGAGAGGTTAGGTGAAAGAGCAGTGTGACTATCAGTTGTGACTATACTGGTGCATGAGATTTGCACACACATTGATTGAGATTTCCAATGAGGATTGCGCAGTACATCTTGGTGGGATTCGAACTTGGATCTCATAATTATCCATCTTGGATTGCGCAGTAGAGGCAGGCAGACAGGTGGAGCAGATTGGAGCATGTGATATGTATGATCTGAGCTTGTTTTTTGTGTAACAATTGGAGATAGTGCTGAGAGCTTGTGAGGAGTTTGTAATATGATTGTTACATGTTATCTATCATTATAATATACATATAGTTTGGGGTTTTCAGCTTTAAGCTTTCCCATAAATCCTGTGTTTATATGTGTGATTGTTTATGGTTTTAATGTGCGCATGCGATTGTTTTTAATTCCTCAAATTGATGATCAATAGTAGAAGAGGTTATGTATTATGCATGAAGCTCAAATAGTGTGTGATTAGGATAATCTCGATGAATAAGTATTATTCAAAGTTCTACATGGCATCGGAAGCGATATTGATCATTGGAGCAATTGCGAGACATTGAAGCGGTTGGAGTTTTGTCTTTGGTGGAATTGATTGCGGATTGCGGCGGTGTTTTCTTGGTGCTTGAAGTTGATGTCTTTCAACGGATTGCGATTGGAGTATGCCCTTGAGGGTAGCTCGAATTATATTGCATGGAAGGACAGGATGGAGGCGGTGTTAGATGACAATGGGATGAAGGAGTTCATAGATGCTGAAGTCCCAAAGCCTACTGATGCTGCTCAAGTTGAGGCTTGGCAAAAGAAGACAGCAAAATGTCGAAGGATTCTGTTGGAGGGCATGAAGGATCACATAGTATCCAGCCTGCATGGAAAAGCTTCTCCATAATTGATGTGGAAAGCGTTGACAGATCTATTCCAGAGCAAGAGCAACCAGAGGAAGTTGGCGCTCAAGGATAAACTCAGAAATGGAGAAAGGCGGCAGAGTATGCCCAATTACCTCACAAAGTTCTTGATACGGGGATGGTGGGAAGTGTGGGGGTGACTATAGATGATGGACTTGGTGAGCTTGGCTCTCCTTGGGCTTCCGAAGAGTTGGCATTCCTATCAAGACTCTGTCAATGGTCGGGAGAAACTGCCAGGATGGGAGCGACTTTGGTCAGATCTTGTGCAAGAGGAGATAAGGCGGAATACCAGGGACGGATCTTCATCGAAGAGTGCAGATGAAGAAAATTACGCTTTGGCTGCCAAAGCAAGGAAGGGGAAGAGCAAGAAGAATGCTTCTCAATCCGGTGCGAAAGGCAAGAAGAAGGACATGTCCAAGGTGAAGTGCTTTCATTGTCACCAACACGGACATTACGCCACTAATTGTCCACAGAAGAAGAAAAATAAGCAGGTTGCTGGATCTGCAGCTGGAGAGGCCTTAGCCTCGTAGTTTGAGCTGGATTTTTCGCTGATTTCATGCTTGGTCTCAAGTGTGATGGATTCAGTGTGGTTGCTTGACAGTGGTGCATCTTTTCATATGACCAGAGACAAAGATTTGTTTAGTGATCTGGATGAGAAGGATCTTGGAGTGCACATCAAGATGGGCGATGATGGTAGATACGGTGTGACCGGTATCTGGGTATTTCTTTGAGAGGGAGTACGGTAAGCCCACTTCGTATTGAAGGAAGTGATGCATGTTCCAGGATTGAAGAAGAATCTTATCTCTGTGGTGATGTTATAAGACAAGGGATATGATGTTGTGTTTAGAGAGGGAAAGGCTTTCCTGCGCAGTAAGGAAACTAGTGAGACCCGGAGGATAGGGGTTCGAGTTAAGAACCTTTATTAATTTCAGGTAGATGGCTGCGCAGCAATGGCAGGCAAGGCAGAAGGAGTGGTTAGCCGGGATGATGGCGAGCTGTGGCACCGGAGATTGGGACACCTTCACCATGGAGCTTTGAAGATACTGCAACAGATTTCTACTGGGCTTCCTAAAGGCACTCTTGCATAGTCAGATCAGTGCAAGGGGTGTACCTTGGGAAAATTTGTGAAAGCCACCTTTCACGAGAAGGATAGTCGCGCCATGACAATCCTTGAGAGAATTCACACAGACGTGTGTGGACCTTTCTCAGTAGCTTCGACAACAAAGCACAGGTACTATGTGATCTTTGTTGATGATTTTTCTCGGAAGTGCTGGATCCTCTTCATGCAAAAGAAGAGCGAGACATACTCAAATTTATGTGAGTTCAAGGCACTGGTTGAGAAAGAATCAGGGAATCAAGTGAAGGCTCTTAGGAGCGACAATGGTGGTGAATTCATCTCTGGCGAATTCAAGGACTTCTGCAGTGCAGAAGGAATTCGAAGAGAGCTCATAGCACCTCATAACCCACAACAAAACGGGGTTGCTGAGCGGAAGAACAGAACGATCGTGGGTGCTGCACGGGCGATGTTGCATGATCAGGGCCTACCCATTCACTTGTGGGTGGAGGCATGCAATCTTTGCGATATATGTGCGAAGCAGGTGTGCTCCTGGGGATGCTTGGCATTATGTACACCGGGAGCGTTTTTACGAGTAGAGGCTTTGATATTTCCCATTTTAGGATTTTTGGTTCACCTGTTTACATTCATGTGACGAAGGATGCAAGGAAGAAGATGGAGCTGAATGCAGAGGTTGGGATATTTTGTGGTACACTAATATTCCCCACAACTATCGTGTGTATTTTCCAGACAATCACAAGACTGTTGTGAGACGGAATATCAAATTTCATGAGGAGAAAGCCATGAAGTGTTTGCTTGAGAGGGAGCCACACTTGCATGTATATGAGGAGCTATTAGTTCTTAAGGATGAGCCTCAAGATGTGTATCAGCCACAAGAGGAGGGTCCTGGAGTGGAAGAGACCACTCTTGTAGCGCCAACCATCAGAGTGCGGAAGCGCACTAAAGAAGTTGAGCGACTAGCTCAAGATGCAGAGAAGATTGTAGGAGCACCTACATCACGGCGTAGACCGAGCAGCCTGGGACATTATCTTTGGATGAGTGGCTCTTGTGAGCAAGTGTATCGTGACAGAGCCATCCTCTTTCGAGGAAGCTGTGGAGGACCCCGCATGGGTAGATGCCATGGTGGAAGAGTATGATTCGATTGTCAGAAACAGTGCATGGGAGATTTTCTTGAGGCCGGAGGGGAAATCAGTGGTGGGTTCGAGATGGATCTACAAAGTGAAGCAGGCAGATGACGGGAGTGTGGAGAAGTACAAGGCAAGATTTGTTGCTCAAGGCTTTTCACAGATAGAGGGGATCGATTATGAGGAGACCTTTGCACCTATCGCAAGGTATTCTTACATACAGACGATCCTAGTCGCGTATGGGGTGGCACATTCATCGATGGATGTGAAGACCGTGTTCCTCAACGAAGTCATTGAGGAGGAGGTGTACATAGAGCAGCCTGAAGGTTTTGAGATCTTCAGCAGTGAGTCGCATGTGTGCATACTTAAGAGAGCACTGTATGGGTTGAAACAAGCACCTCGTGCTTGGTACACACGGATAGACAGTTATTTCACCGGACTTGGATTCTCCAAGAGTGAGGCGGATCCTAACCTATACCAGATTGTGGTGGAGGGTAAGTTGCCGATCATTGTACTTTATGTAGATGATTTGATTTTGACAGGTGATGAGCTGTTGATACTCTCATGCAAGGAGGATCTTGCAAAAGAGTTTGAGATGAAGGACTTGGGCCTCCTTCATTATTTCCCGGGATTGGAAATTTGGCAGCGCAGTGATGGACTGTTTGTTTCTCAGGGTAAGTATGCCTGGGAGATACTGGAGAAGTTCAACATGCATGGCTGCAAGCCTGTTGATACTCCTCTTCCTGGAGGTTGGAGGAAGGAGGATGCTACTTCAGCGGAGGTAGTGGATGCCACTGTTTATCGACAGTTGGTGGGGTCGCTTATGTATCCGGTCAATACACGACCCAATATATGCTATGCTGTTAACCAGCTTTCACAAGCTATGGTTAAGCCTACCAAGCTCTTCTGGAAGGCAGGAAAGCATGTATTGCGTTATCTTAGAGGCACATCGGGATATGGATTAATGGATCATGGTACGTGATATGTACCAGTGTTAGGCAAGATAAGCCACTGGACGGTATCATCATATCGTAGATCAGGTGTATCGAAGACCGTGTTACTTATTCTGCATGGAGGATTAGATGCCGATATTCTGACGAAGGCGCCACCAGGAGAAAATTCGAATACCACAGTAGCAGGAGATAGGGTTTCAGATAACTTTGTCTTGTTGAGAGGAGGCTGAGAATGCAACAAGATGATGGAGCTTAGTGGAAAGAAGTCGCCTTCACTAAGTGGGCCCGCAGGCTATTTTTGGTGCAAAGTCTATTTTTAGACTATGTCTATTTTTAGACATATGGATCATGGTCTATGAGTTTCAGGATGATATTTGTGGATGGTTGGTCAAGTCGGGAAAAATAGATGGACTTCTATTTTTAGACATACTGGGCGGAATCTTTTTTTAGATTGCCAGTCTAAAAATAGATATGTCAAATATTATTAGCTCTTAATAATATTTGGACTATAAACATTATCTTATCCTCTTGGAGCACTTTAGTTTGAGTCACAGATGTGGCACATGCAGCTGACAGAAGGAATTACACTATTCCTAGGGTTTAGTTGAGCTATTGCATGATGGACTTCCGTTAGAACTCAGGTGATTGAGTTTGGTGGAGTTGATTGAGGAGTTAATGGAGCTGTGTTCAGTTTTACTTAGTTGAACTAGTTGTGATTAGTCTAACTGATTAATACACTAGTGATGAGTGGTGTGAATTAATTATAAATTAATTCACTAATTATTAACTCATAAGTCAAATAAAGAATACATGAGTTAACTCAAGTGCATGGACAGTTCAGTGAAGACCAGTGGAGAGGTTAGGTGAAAGAGCAGTGTGACTATCAGTTGTGACTATACTTGTGCATGAGATTTGCACACACATTGATTGAGATTGCCAATGAGGATTGCGCAGTACATCTTCGTGGGATTCAAACTTGGATCTCATGTTTTTCCATATTGGATTGCGCAGTAGAGGCATGCAGACAGGTGGAGCAGATTGGAGCATGTGATATTTATGATTTGAGCTTGTTTTGTGTGTAACAATTGGAGATATTGCTGAGAGATTGTGAGGAGTTTGTACTATGATTGTTACATGTCTCTAGCATTATAATATACAGATAGTTGGGGGTTTTCAGCTTTAAGCTTTCCCATAAATCCTGTGTTTATATGTGTGATTGTTTATGTTTTAATGTGCGCATGCGATTGTTTTTAATTCCGCAAATTGATGATCAATAGTAGAAGAGGTTATCACTACAAGAAAAAAGGACATTGGTGAGGGGCGAAAATGGTCACCATAAGCTCATTGGTGAGGGTCAAAAGAGCCTTCGTCACCAAAAACTGAACGTCACCAAAGGTGGCGTCGCCGAAAGTATAGGTGTTGTGGTGACATTCAAAGTCCGTCACCAATAATGATTTATAGTGATGAATAGTGACCGTCACCATTTCATATGAGCAATGGTGACGGACAATAGCCTCCGTCACCAAAAAACTGAACGTCACCAAAGGTGGCATCGCCGAAAGTATAGGTGTTGTGGTGACATTCAAGGTCCGTCACCAATAATGATTTATAGTGACGGATAGTGACCGTCACCATTTCATATGAGCAATGGTGACGAACAATAGCCTCTGTCACCAAAAAAATGAACGTCACCAAAAGTGGCGTCGCCGAAAGTATGTGTTGTGGTGACATTCAAGGTTCGTCACAAATATTAATTATAATGATGGATAGTGACCGTCACCATTTCATATGAACAACAAAGATTTTTTGTGATGGATGTTTCATGGCCGTCACTATTGGTGCATATATATGGCGACGTTCATTGACCGTCACCATAAATTCATTGGTGACATCAAGGTCCGTCATGAATAATGATTATAATGACAAAAAGTGACCCTCACCATTTCATATCAACAACAATGATTTATGGTGACGGACCTTTAATGGTCATCACTATTGATGCGTATATATGGTGGCGTTCGTTGACCATCACCATTTCATATTTTGGTGAGGGTCGAAAAATGTCACCATAAGCTCATTGGTGATGGTCAAAAGAGCATCCGTCACCAAAAATTGATCTTCGTCATTCCCTATATATGAATATCAGGGCACGATGGAATCGAACCACCAACCTCCTGCTTGTAAAGTAGATGCTCTTCCATTGAGCTAGCACCCTTTAAAGAATTAGACTTTAAACTAGCAATTGCCCCTAAAGTTGCAAAGATACACTAAAGGAATAAGAACCAGAAAAACCGAAAGAACTCAGTGTCCTTGCTCCTATTTTTATTCTACGACACTCTACAAAGTATGATCTTGATCTATGACGTATTTGTGCCGAGTGGTTCTAATTTAATAGTAAATGTTATATTAGATAAAATAAATGAATAACTGAGAGGCCTTACGGGCTAATTTTTAATCCTTACACCAAAATCTCTTAATTTTCAAGTCTATGGAACAACTCGTTCAAAGTTCAAACTGAAGTAGATTTTAAATGGAAAGCCTAAAACCAGCTAAGTAGTTTACAAATTAACATTTTGGATATAAATTCTATTCAATTTATATGACAAGTTATGCCATAACCTTGAAACTAGTTTCTTAGCTCAAAGACTTTCTTAAGTCAACAATAACAAAGAAACATAGTCATGGCAAGCAAAATTCTCTTGTTTTTTCTAATGAGGGTGCATGTAACTTGGTAGAGGTTGTATGAGAGTATCAAACCATAAACAATTTCACTAAAACATGGAAATGACAAAGTCTTGTTAAGCAACAAAGGTTTAGTTGAATATATGGAAAGCATTGAGCTAAATGATATAATTAAACTAAAAGTAACTGTAAAAAAATGAAATTGCCATAATATACATTGCATCAGCGTATGAATTTGCATCAATGTACTGAATTAATATGACTTCAAATTTTGAAATTTTCCTGCAAGATAACATTTATCATTAAACAAATCTGATCAAACATGAAGTAATCTCATGAATCCTTCAGATTTATATTGCAATATCCATCTCATATCGATAGATCCAGAATCTTAAATATTCTTATAACTAGCAATTGCACCAAGAGGTGCAAAGGAACGCCGGAACATGGATAAGAGAAGTGGGGAGATTGTATAAAGAAATAATCAAGCGAAATATACTAAAAATGAAATACAACCCATGTGAGGCTAATTTAAATTCAATTTATGTGAATTTTCAAGTGAAAGAAATTTTGTAACTGGTGTCCGGCAAGCAGGACTCACAAAAATTGTTATAGAGAAAAACTTGGAAGGGAAATTGAGGTTTGAGGTTTGATGATGTTGATGAAGCACATATTCTACTTGGTGAAAGTGGCCACTGCAAGGATTATTGGGGTTCAGGCTTATATAGGCAGGATAATACTTTTGAGCTTGAAACAAATTTGCACAATATAGCTTTCAGTTCAAATGGGTGCAAATACATATAAATCAAGCAATTTGAGACCTTTAAATGTATGGTCAGAAGAAACAACTCCAGAATCTGTGCAAATGCTTCTAAACTCTATTTGAAAAGAGGGAATTAATTTGATCCTTGAAGGAAACTTGTTTGGACCAGACATTGGTGAGTTGATAAGCAGCTCAAACAATTGGGCAGAGATTACTATGTGGTGTATTTTCAAAGGGCTCAAAGAGTCATTACCTTCTAGATGGCTATATATTTTGGGAGATGGGTTTGAAAATACAGGTAAGAAGAATCAGCCAGCGTCTGAATAGTGAGGGGTGAATTTGAGAAAAAACACCAAAGATCTGCCAATTTTGTTGAATGCCTCTGAGCAATGTGGTTTATTGTTTGCTGTCAATTCGTCCTCAGTCATGGATTGCAGGCCTGCACAAAATAAGAATATTCTTATGATTGGTCTCCTCACTTCAAATGGCATTGAAACAATATACCTGCATAACCCAGCACAAAAATACAACTCAACAAAAGTAAATACTAAAACAAGAATAGGAAATGATGATTTTGGATTTCAAACTGAAGGAGCATATAAGGGCGAGGATGAAGTGCTTTTGAAATTTCAGTGGGCAGAGGAGACAGAAAGGATGGGCTGCAGCAATTTTTTGGAGTCTCGGGATAGAAGAGAACCTTTACCTTTCCACAAGGTGAGCTATTACGGTTTAGTTGAATATATGAAAAGCATTGAGCTAAATGATATAATTAAACTAAAAGTAACTGTAAAAAAATGAAATTGCCATCATATACCATCTGGTTTGGTTAGTTCTTCAGAAAGAGAAAGTGCAATTGCATGATCCAGCTCCTCATCTTGATTATGTAATGGACCATCTTGAACAAAAATGTCCACATACAACAATCAATGTTATTGTATTGGTAAGACTTTTGATATAATCTATCAAAGCATGTACTATGTAGGAGAATAATTGGTAGTTGAATTACTTCTCTACTCGCATGTACTACCTTTGGTAGTTGAATTACTTGGAAATAAAAATCCTTATTAGAAGATAACGCAAAGAAAAGTAGAAGCCTTTGAATATGGATGGCCATCTTGATTTTATAGAGTTATAATTGAATACTAAAGGACTAGGAATGTTGCAACGAAATAGATGGATGGAGTGTAATAAAAAGAATTTGGATAATTTAGGTTGCACATATATTTAAATGGAACCACTTTTTCCTTTTGGATTCCCAGTCTTTAATATGCAAATAAAATTTTCGATTCAACCAAAGAGCACAATATTTTGAAGTCTTAGTTCCCTAAAACAGGGTAAGGACAACATTTGGAAATGGGGATGACTTTTGAAATGACCACTTTAAAAACCTTTGGAAACAAAGCAACGAGCACTTCCACACACAGGTCCAAAAGTCATGACTTAGGAGCATGAGCACACCTAATTCAGGGATGATTAAATATGAAACGAATTGGGTTGCAATTATACTCAATTAAACGTAAAGCAATGATTAAAATCTATATAAATGACTTAGAAGTCAAACATGACAACTTTGGAATATGGTAGAATGTTGGTATAAAAACTTTGTTCATTATACATTCTCTTTCGTTCAGTTTTGATGCTTTACTTCCAAATTAGGTGTTTTCTTTGTTGGAGATAGCAATTCGTACATCTAGGTCGAACCATTAATGATGCCCACAATGAAGGGGCATGTAGCTCAGTAGTACAGCAGCACACTGGCCAAGGGAAAATCTGGGGTAAATCTTAGTATGTATAATTTTCAAGATGGGGATAGAGCTAGTTTTGCTTGAGGTTAGGCAGGGGACCTTAGCCAAAGTGTGGCCTGACGAGGGTGTTGGAAATAGGAATACACACATCTATGCTGAACCCTTAAGGGCGTCCCTCATGAAGGGGCAAGTGGCTCAGTGTTAGAGAAATCCAACCAGCCAAGGACTTTAAAGTTTCGGAAATGTTTCAAATAACAAACATTGTTAATTAGCCTATTGTGCTAGACCAAACGATGGACGACCTGCATTGGAAAGTGTTTGCATGGGGCAAGTGGCTCAGTGTTTGAGTAATCCAACCAACCAAGGACTTAAAAGTTTCGAAAATGTTTCAAGTAACAAACAATTGTTAATTAGCCTATT